>CM075810.1:70464143-70984919 GCA_037975025.1 Excoecaria agallocha
GTCCAATAGCAACTTACATTATCCATATCAACTTCAGATATTATCTCCTTGATTGTAGCATCATCGCCCATTCCATACTCTTGCATAGCTGTCTCTAGCTCATCTCTTCGATAAACCTGCAAAGACATCATCAATATTTGATTGAAACAACTTTCAGACACTAAAATTTTCCTCAATTTATAGTTCAAAGTCTCAATTCCCATTAAATATATCTCAAGCATGCAAGTTCAAGCCTTTCATGAAACTTTATAAGCATCCCAGAAATTCATGATAGACTCACCCGCTATTGTCCTTGTCCAAGTATTGAAGGCTTTGTGAAGATGATAATCTCTTCCTAGCTTGTGACAGTGCATTGTAGTGGTGATAAAACATCAGCCTGGAGTGGAAAAACCAACAAAGTGAGATTGTTAGATTTGATCTCAAAGAGACTTGAGAATTTTTACAATCAATGATGTCTTACAGCCTCCATAAGCTGCCTGACTTCACCTTCTCAAAGTTTTCATCTGAATCAAGCTAATCCTGCTTTAGTTCATCACAGGTGATGGTGCCGCTATTGTCACTGTCAATGTTTGCAAACATTGACTTGAGTCCTTGGATTTCATCAGTAGAAAGATTAAGTTTTCCAAGTAAACACGCATGTAGGTACAAATTTTAAATCCCATAAATATAATGAGTAACCTGCTCCTTTTTAATTCCCTTGCATACTTTCAGTGCATTTTCTTCAATTTGTTCATTGCTTTAAATTGCTTCATTCTTGAAAGGACTGCACTATCTATTGGCTTGTCTGAAGCTTCTCCACCTTCCTTGAGCCATGGATGCTCTGAGAATCATAACTTAGTTAGGAAATACAATACAAGAACCTTGTTTATAGTGTTCTAGTTTGCCAGTTAGTATGATTAATGACAGGAGCTAAAAACTTGTCGCTTCTGAAAGTGGTTCTTGACTTTACACCAAAGTTGGTACAAAAACACCCCTAATATTTATGTCAGGTTTACTTGGCCAATACTTGTTACAGAAGATCGAGGAATTTGTAAATTAGTTCACGTAAAAAGCAACTCAAAAGATATAACTCTATCCTAAAATGTCACCCATTCTCAATGCCATATGAAACTTAGGAACAAATTGTAAAAAAATTACAAAATGAAGAAGCCTTTCATACCCAGAACTTGAGCAGAAGTGATTCTTCTCTTTGGGTCCTGTGGAAGCATCCTGCTGACTAGGTCCTTGTAAAATGCCATCAAATATTCCCTTCTCTGTCTCTGCAATGGATACAATGATCATCACATTCACATTTTTAATAAATGAAAATAGCAGTTCATTTACAGGTTGAAATATGTTAACATCCAACTGTGAAGAAAGCTTACTCAAAATAAATGAAAATGTATTAAGGGGTAACACAACATGCTATCTGTAACTGGATAGGTTGATCAGAACTGAGATTCATTGTAAAATGCATATGCAGAGAAACTATGTGAAAAAATTTCCTCCAGGTAACACACATGCTATCTGCAAAATCTATATCTCCTAAAATAGACAAATGACAAAATTTGCACTAAAAAGAAGGTAGTTTAAACAATGATAAGAAGTCAACTTCCTCCACCTCAAGAGATCGCAAATTAATTTTCACACAAATACCGGAAGTTATGTTATACTCCTAGCCTGTGAGATATCAAGAGAAGGAATGCAATCATAACCAGAACAACCAAAACTAAGCTACCAAGAAGCAAAACTATCATAGTTCTGCCAGTGGAAAGATACAAAAGAAAATGCGCAAATAAGATTGCAAAAATATATTTGTTTATCACAAGCAGGGGTTTATTGGAAGAGAATTCACAGCAGAATGCAGGCTAACATACGTTGCGTGCAAAAAAGCACCAAGAGATACCTCATAGGTCATTATACTCAAAATGTTGGAGGACCATTTGCATAACTGGAGCATGCTACTAAGATGATCATTTTGAGGTCCATGAAAAAGCAGAGGTTCCATAAAGCTCAAAGTTAACACCGTCCAGCTAATATATTCATCAAAAAGTTCAAATAATTTTAAGGTTTTATCTGAATTTTGAATGAGAATATTTTAGTTCAACTCTGCTGTTTTACAAAAAATGCAAAACCATAAAGGGAAAGAATAAAAAGTACAGTTGAAATAAATTGTCACAAACTCTAAGATCCATCCTATCTATTTCTAGTATCTCATAATCAAAACCAATGATAAAGAAAATATAAGTGCAGTTAAGAAAATATTACCCTCTCCGATGAATACTGGAAGTCCAAACTCAGTTGGCCTCAGATCAGCATTAGGATCTTTACTAGACAGCAAGAAATTCTCAGGCTTATGATCCCTGTGCATCACACCCATAAAATGACAAACATGAACAATATTCACAGAAGACCCGCAACTGGTATAGGATGGTGACTAATGATCAAACAGTTCTTCATTGGAAGCCAAGAATCTCCATGCAATTGTATAGGATGGTGAGTAATATGGTGAGTAATACAAATGAAAGGAGGCTTATGAGGGTAATCCTGATCCAAGGAGAAAACGAATATGAGGCTAATCCATAACTGGTGCAGTTTTATTACAATAAGGGAACGCTAAGGCAAGGGCAAAGAGAAAGAAATTGTAGACTGCAACAAACACACACATACACAAATAGGTGTCATATATAAAATCTACTGCATATTTTCACCTTGTATTCCTTAAGGTTAAGTTCACAATTATTTCAGAATAGGAACCATCTCATGATAATCTCATGATAAATCCATAACCAAAGCTGTTGTAATGACATCTGGAGAGAAGCCCTTATCGACCATTTCATGAATAAATTCAGTTGCCCATAAAAGCTTCTTGTGCCTTAGAAATCCCTGGACAATCACGTTATAAGAACAACCATTAGGTGAGAGGCCATCATCTTCCATTTCTTTGAAGACCTCATATGCTTCATTGAGTAATCCATGTCTGCAAAATCCCTTGATTAGTATATTATATGTTTGAATATTTGGCTGCAAACCTTCAACATATAGTGTAGAAAATAATTCCTTTGCATCTTCAAGCCTTCCAGCTTTGCACATGCCATCTATTAGTATGTTATAGATGCAACAATTAGGCTTCAACATTTTCATTTGCATTTCATGAAATAGGGCCAATGCAACATCAAGATGCCCATGTTTACATAAGCCATCTAGAAAAGTTGAGTATGCTACAGTATTTGGAGGATAGCCACTTGCATACAGGTTCTTGAAAAGCTCTAGGGCTGCCCAAGCAGTTCCTGCTCGGCATAAGCCATGTACAAGACAATTATAAGTATAAATATCAGGAATTAAACCTTTCCAAATCATTTCATGAAGAAGTTGCTTTGCCTTGTCTATTCTTTTGCTCTTAGAGTACCAATTAATCAGGATATTGTAAGTTACAACATTAGGAATACAACCCTTGCTAGTCATCACAGAAAACATTTTTCTAGCTTGATGTATTTGGCTCTGTAGACCATACCCATGGATCAATGAATTGTAGGTGAAAAAATTAGGCTCTACACCCCTTTCAATCATTATTGCAACTATACATTGAGCCTTCTTCACCATTCCTCCCTTACAGAGTTCATCAACCAACATGCTAAAGGTAACTATATCTGGAGTTATATTCCCATACAACATCTCATTGAGCAACTTAAAAGCTTCCTTCCATTGGCCTAACTTGCACAGACCGTGAATCAAAGAAGTGTAAGTGACAACATCAGGCAAAATGCCTCTACTTTTAATTTTTCTGAAGAGGTCTAATGCTTCAGGAACCAGCTGATACTTGCAAAGGCAATTCATGATGGCACTATAGACCACCACATCAGGCTGAAAACCATGCTCGGCAATTTTCTCATTGAAACCTAAAGCCAAATCGAATTTTCCAGTTTTACACAGACCATTGACAATCACCGTATAAGTATAAACATCAGGTTGATATCCTCTGGCCACAATCTCATCAAACAAATCAACTGCTTCCGCAATCTTACCTACTCTATATAACCCATTAATCAAAGTATTAAAAAGTATAATATCAAGATGAAAACCAAGTTTGAAAAATTTCCCCAGAACAGAGAATCCGAAACTGACATGGTTTAAATGACAGTAACAGTTAATCAAAATGTTAGCAGTATAAAAATCGAATGGAATTCCCACCAATTCCATCTGTTTGGACAAAGAAATGACAGTCTCAAAATGTTTCATTCTAACAAGTATAGTTAATAGTTTATTAAATTCAACTACAAGAGGCGGTGGATTCATGTGAAGAATCTGATGAAATGAAGCTAAGGTATCATCGAACCGATATTCCATTTTGAATCTTACTTTTGTACACCCGGAAGTAGGAGTGTGAAGAAGTGAAATGGAACCAATGATATCCATTACCTGATGAAATGGAAAAGTACCGAGAGTTAGAGCTGAAGAAGCACCTACTAGAAGGCGTCTTCTGCACCAGGCTAGCATAATTATTCATCTGTAGATTATGTATTTGATTCTGTGGACATTTCTTCGGAGTATTTGAATTTGAGTTTGATTTTCGGAACGTGAAGTAGGGTTTTAGCTTCGGAAAGAGGAGGAAAGGTGTGACACAAACGTACACTGAAAGATTGGCGGGGTGTCTCGAATTGTGGTGGGTGAGTCGATCGAGTTGTTGGTTCAAATTAGTTGGCTATCGAGTCGCTTGATTCTAAGAGCAACACAGCGAGAAGGCTGAAACGGAGAAGGACCAGACCGGTTATTTGGTTGCTAACAGTACAGATAGGTTAAGTCCTGACCCGGAAATGGTTGCCGATGCAGATCGCGATCGTTGAATTCAGGTCACCGATTATGGGGGAAATGTGACGGGTATGCCGGACCAGGTTCTGCAGTTTCTCCGGCGTCCAGCTCGCTCAGGTCACCGTCGGTCTCCAAATAAAAACAACTAAACTAGTTTATATTGATGACTCAGCTTTTAGGATCCGGGTCGGGTCAAGGTCCCATGTCAAGCGTCCAAATCCCTAATTACTCTTAAATTTTACTAATTTGCCTTTTCAAAAAAGATGAAATTTATTAATTATTTTATTTTTATTTTCATTAAAGTAAGGGTAATATGTGCAAAATTATTTTATTTTTTAAATTATGTATTTTAAAATAAAATATTCTTTCTAAATGAAACACTTAATATGAAATTAAGGGTGACTTTATCAAAACTTGGCAGGGTGAAGGGTTTGGGATGATAGTAATATTTTTCTTGAAGAAGAAAGAGATGAGAAAGAAAGGGACCATCCTTACCGAATTGAATTGGCTTCCATATCCCATCCTCAACAGCTTTATGAATACCATAGGAAAGTCTCTCCATGAAGAGAATGAATATATAAGGGGACAACAGGTCACCTTGACGAACACCTTTAGAGGGAAAAAACTTATCAGTAAGACCTTCATTCCAAGAAATATAAGAGTTGTTATTCTTCCAACATGATATCAACATATTGAAGAGTTCATGAGGAAACCCAGTGTCCATTAAAGTATCAAGTATAAAGTCCCAATGAAGTTTGTCATAGGCTTTTTTTGTAACGCCCTTACTATTACATATCTAAGAATTTAAGCGATTAGCCAATTTTTTTTCGTTTCTTATCTTAAAAATTATATACTTAACCAAATAATTAATAATTGTTAATTCTTATCCATTATTTATGTTCACAATCCAACTTATCGCTGACCTAAAACTGTTTAATTTTACTATTCATTTTATAAAAAAAATTAGCAATATAACGATTATAAACTGGACTAACTTCCTGAAATACAAAACAATTCCACAGCCCTCAAGAGCCCAACAATTCATAAACAATATATCATTTTCATCCATATATTCTCAATTTCATTTTAAACATACACAATCCATCCACTACCTGCCAATCACATATTTACATTTATACAAATACTGTACCATTACAAATCAATTCTTTTACTTCATCATTTACAAGTATATACATGCTAATATAAAAAGTTAATTCCTATTTCATGTTCCTACAAAATTGGCTCCTTTCTGTATTATTGATTCAACTATTTTTCAGAACTTACATGCAGTAACAATTATGTGCTGAGCATTAAATATGCTCAGTGGTGACTATAAATCGAAATATTTTCCAAGCAAGCATAATTACATTAACTATGCAAAAATCATCAATTTTTCTTATCAAAATACAATTTCCAATGGCTTCAACAGTCAATTCAATTCAATATCAATATTTTGGTAAACTTTTCAATTAAATCCTTAATTTTTTATTTTATTACAAAATCGCCCTTTTTATACTTTAATTACCAAATTGCCATTAGTTTACTTATTTTCACTTCTCATATATTTATCGGCTTATAAAATTACCAATTGGTTTTTATTTTAATTTTTTCATGTAAAATTATATTTTGGTTTTTTTTTATTTTTAAAAGTTCATTTTTGGACTGTTTGATCACTAAATTACCTTTTCTGATCATTTTTAGAGATCTCCAACCATATTTTCTACAAAAAAAATTCAAGAAGTCCAATCAAATAAAAAAACAAAAACAACAAATGAAAGTAAAGAAAACAGAATGAGATCAGACTCACCTTCTGCCTCTTCACCCACAGTAAGCAAAGGATCGGCGTCTACACTTAGGAGTATATCAGAATCAAATGGTTCCCCATTTGACTCCTCCGTTGATAGAAGTTTCTCTATGTCTTTTTGAAATATAGAAAGATTGACAAACGAGTCGTCAACGCTAATTGCTTTAGTTAATCCGACCAAGTTTACTTTGAATCCATCTTGAAAACCTTTAAAAAGGATCCAATATCATGTTGCCAACATAAAACCTTAAAACAAGTGATGGCCCTTCACCTATTCGGGTTCAATTGATTTGGAGATATGCCATAAGCACTTAATACTTCTCGATCAAACGCATCAAAGGGGAACCTTAGAT
Source organism: Excoecaria agallocha (assembly GCA_037975025.1). Classification (NCBI taxonomy): domain Eukaryota; kingdom Viridiplantae; phylum Streptophyta; class Magnoliopsida; order Malpighiales; family Euphorbiaceae; genus Excoecaria; species Excoecaria agallocha. The sequence continues at coordinate 70,471,089 of CM075810.1, forward strand.
CGAATTCCAACATAAAAAAAATTGTTTCCAAATACTTCTTGATTGGTTAATTTGCACATACGGTTATTGAATTTATTACCAGCTAACACTGAAATAATTAAAAAAAATTGTAAAAATAAAGTGTTTGAACTCATGAGATTATTTTTTAACGAAAATAACTTTCACAAGAAAAATGAAAAATAGACACAAAAACTCCATCATGGCAGTACACATAGAGCGTCACCAACGCAATTTCCGTCGCTAAAAGGTAGCACAAAATTTAAGGGATTATTATGATAGTTTTGCTTTTGTTCTCAAATAAAACCAAAAAATATTGTGAAAGCTTAAAATAATAACAATTGAATTCTTGTTATGCAAAAATAATTGAACCAATTTGAGCGAAATAAAGTTTGCTTTTTAATTCCAAGAGCTCAGAATTATACTATCATTGGCATAAAATGGATTTTTTGGAATAAACATGATGAGCAAGGAAATATTATTCAAAATAAACCTAGAGTTGTGGTTTAATGTTACCATCAAGAAAAAATATTGATTTTGATGAAATTTTTTGCATCAGCTACTCATTTAGAAGCAATCCAAATTTAAGTTGCATTTGCATGTTTTAAAACTTCCAAACTTTATCAAATAAATGTTTATAGTAATTTGATGCGTGCATGCGCACTTAGATTTATATGGTCCATTTTTCCACTTAAAACTAATGAAGATGCTAATGTATCATATTTTGACAAATACCCATTTGCATCTAACCCGCTAAAAGGCCTTTTCATAGCGGGCCTACCGATCTTGCATTAGAGCCAACCTAATTTTAGTATTAGCAAACCTATTACTCTAACTTGTAGAGTAGTCTAAATTAGGGGTGTTCATCGGGCCAACCCGATCCGAACCCGAATAATCCGAACAATACCATATATTTTAATCTTATTCTATCCTATAAATAATTCGGATCCTTACTCGAATAACTCTCAAAATTTCAGGTCCCACCCGAATAATTCGAATTTATTTTTCAAATTATTTTTTCTTTTATTTTAATTTTTAAAATGAAATTTGGATCGGGTCAATCCGATCCGAACTTGACCAATTTTCATGAAACGGTGTGTTTTGAAGGAGAATATTTGTTTTTCGGATTAATAAGGGTGTAACCCGATCCGAACCCGAACAACCCACAAATTGCCAACCCTACCCGAACCTAACAACCCTAATAATCCTACCCGAATTCCTTGTTCGGGTAGGGTCGGGTTTTGAACACCCCTAGTCTAAATAAATACTTGATCATCACTACCTTGACACGCAATATGGGACATTATAAATAGCCATTCCATTTCAATAGGTAACGAATAGCTTGGAAAATTTCTGAAACATTCTCTTCACATTTTATCTCTATAAAACAATTTAACTTAAATTTCGAAGTCTTTATTCCCTCTAGGCCACAACTAAGCATCTTTCAATTGCCTTACGGGTTCTTAGTAGATCAGAGCTCAGAACTTATTTTTATATAACTACTTTCTAGCCAGCTCTTCTCAATTTAATTTTCTCGAATTATCAATCCAAACTTCAAATTAACTGAAAAATAATTTCAAAATTTCATTATAAACATAAAAAATTAATTAATAACAAATATGATACCTTTAAATTTATCCAAAAATAACACAAATTAATATAATAATTTCTTTAAATATTTAATCAAAATATTAACAAATTAATATAAAGAAAATTACACTGAATTTACACTGGATCCCACTTTTCTATTTCTGCAACAATATATTGCAGGAATTAACTCTATCCCAATTAAAAGCCTAAATACTCTAAAAAAGACTCCAAATACCCAAATACTTTTGACAAATTCGATTTCGATTCGGTTTTCTTAATTAATTTTCCGGTTCAGTTGGAATTACCAAAATTTCAGGCAAATAATCGCTTTTTTTTTTTATTAGCGACGAGGATAAAAAAAAAAGGGTAATTTGAGGAAAACGTGCACAGAGCTCACAGAACAGAACAGCTTTATTATTGTTTTAGCTGGGACTGTAAAAAGCCCTCAAAAAATCCATCTTCTCCTTCTCCGATCCGTCACCAATTTTACAAAACACACATTCTCTTCTCCTTCTTCACATCTAAGATCTGAAAAGACTATTCATTTTGGTCCAAAACTCTAAAACCCCCCAAAGATTTTCTTCAAATCATCAATTTGCATCGTTGATGCTCTCAATTGCAACTCCAAAACCCTAATTAGGTTCTCAATTCCAATTCAATGGAGCAACTCAAGACAATTGGAAGAGAGCTGGCAATGGGCTCTCAGGGCGGCTTCGGTCAATCCAAAGAATTTCTCGATCTCGTCAAATCAATCGGCGAAGCTCGATCCAAGGCTGAGGAGGACCGAATTGTTCTCGGTGAGATCGAAACCCTAAAACGTCGCATTGTTGAGCCTGATATACCTAAACGGAAGATGAAGGAGTACATTATTCGGCTTGTTTATATCGAGATGCTTGGGCACGATGCTTCTTTTGGTTACATTCATGCTGTTAAGATGACTCATGATGATAATTTGGTGCTGAAGAGAACCGGGTATCTTGCAGTTACGCTGTTTTTGAATGAGGATCATGATTTGATCATCTTGATTGTGAATACTATACAGAAGGACTTGAAATCGGATAATTACTTGGTGGTCTGTGCGGCTTTGAATGCGGTTTGTAGGTTGATTAATGAGGAGACTATTCCTGCTGTGTTACCTCAGGTTGTGGAGTTGATGGGACATTCCAAGGAGGCTGTGAGGAAGAAAGCTATCATGGCTCTTCATCGATTTTATCAGAAATCTCCCTCCTCTGTTTCTCATCTCGTCTCCAATTTTCGAAAGGTTAGTTCTTTGAATTCCTGAATTTGGGAAATTTAAGCCTACCATTTCAATCATAGATGAGCTAAGCCTATGTGTACTTAGTTGGCATGTATCTTAGAAGGATACTTGCCTTAAAATCTAAAAATATGAAAAGTATAGGTCCTACGTTTAATGTCAAAACTCTATATGATGTTTATTTGAGGTTGTAAGATGTAGAATTGTAATATAATTTAACTCATGCTTAGTGATTATGACTATTAAAAATGAGAATGTTGTACTGGTTAGTTAGGAAGGAGCATTTATAAAATTTTTATATGTGAAATATTTGGCTGTGGATAAATTAATTGATTAAGACTGACAGAAATTTGAGGATAGTACTATTTTTTCCTTCTTAATTCTAGAATTATCTGATTTAATCCCAATTTTCTGTATTAAATCATTAGTTTTACTTTATTTTAGGTAGGTTTAAAGAGTTTCAAAGTATGGAAATTTTGAGATTTTGTGTTTCCAAGTAGATGGTATCTCTGGTGGAGGTTGGGAATGAAACAATGTACTCGTAATCCTGTAAAAGTTTCTCCTTTTACTTTTCCTTGTTGTATTTTTAAGTCAATGGCTTCTCTTATCATTGATCCTGTACTTCTCTTGTTGTATCAAGGATCATAATGTGGCTTCCTTTGTTGCAGAGACTGTGTGATAATGATCCTGGAGTCATGGGTGCAACTCTTTGCCCCCTTTTTGATCTTATAACTGTGGATGTTAATTCTTATAAAGATTTGGTGATAAGCTTTGTAAGCATTCTGAAACAAGTAGCTGAGCGCAGACTGTCAAAGAGTTATGATTATCATCAGATGCCTGCTCCATTTATACAGGTACTATGCTTTATGTTTATACATATACATACATACACATTGATGTCCATTTATATGTGTGTGTCTCTGTGTGTGTGTGTGTTTGTCTGTATATTGTAAAACATGAAACTTACCAAGGACATTAAGAAAAACATTTACTGCATTGTCAAAGAAGCAGACGTTGACTTGAAATGTATTCTTGTGGGCCAAACGCATGAATTCATCTACTCAGCAAATATTCTTACACTTTTCAGATTAATTATTATTTTTTTGGGGTGAATTCATAATAATGTTAGTATTCTACTAGCTAGCTATAATGGTCATGTCATATATCTCCTAACGCAACAGTCTCACATTGAGAAATTAAAAAAAAAAAAAAAAACTAGGGACTAGCAGACATGCTAAAGATTCAGGACTCTGTCCCCCATCAGAAATATGTCAAGAAGGGTTTTCCCCCATTCTCCACATAAATGAAAGTGGCCCCTTCATTTTCTCAACTAATGGGAATGGACTGAATTCAAAGGGTGCAATTTAGTGGGCATTTCAATTTGGAGTGATTAAGACCATTTAAGTCATAGATTTAAGTTTTGGAGGGCCTGAAGTACCGAACTTCTGGTTTTTATTGTCTTGAGATTTCATGTTAATTCAGAACGGTGCCTTGTAGATATGGGACCTGTACCAGTTCTTCCAAACTTGAAATCTCCAAAATTCGAGATGGTTCCAGAGATATGTCAATTTCCAGACTGTCCCAAACTGTGCACACCCCTATTACCTCTCTAATTGCTATCACTGGCAAACTGCTGTAACTCTAGCCTAGCATTGTGGTTGTCTTGCCACCACACCACCAACCACCATGCAACCACTGCACTGCTACTACCATAACTGCTGTATCCTCTGCAAGTATGCTGCAAATTCAAACTCAATGCTTTAATTACCAATGGTGCCGACATCCTAGAGTCATCATGTCATCCGCTTTTACATAGACCATTAAGTTGCTGCTGACTTTTTGTCATCATTATTAATGTTCCTTTCATCCCATACCAATATTTGCTCACACCTCACAACCATATTACTATCCCTATGTTGTCATCCCCCTGCCTGCATATTCACATTCTGCAAACATCAATGTTTTCTTTGTGGTTTTATTAGAAATTCTCTGATTTTCAAGGGGAGAAAAGTACAGAAACAGCAGCTGTACTAAATAAACTTGACTTATAATTATTTTTGTAATAGCTATAGTTAGGGTAATTAAAGCACCTTTGGTTTCTAACATTCAAGTGCAGGATGAGCCACATGAAAGAGATGCCAAAATCAGAATGTGGAGAGTCGTGTTAGTAGTTGATTGGATGTGTTATCAGCAGTAAAATAGAAGTTTTACATTGTTTCGGTGTCTTTAGATGCTTTCTACATGGATTTGGAGGTATTATTGACTCTCAAAACAAGATATTCAACTACTAGGGGATGCGGTAGTTTTTGATACTAAGAGGGATTAGACAGCAGGACTATCTTTCCTTCATTTATGGAATTAACTTAACTTGGCTGTGTGAGTTATGATGTAATGAATGTTGGTTTGTTCTATAAAGCCCCTTTAATTGTTATTCATTCCTAGAAGAAACAAATCACATTAACATTGGTGATGATCAATGGGAGGAGGAATTTTATGCCACTTTGCTTACAAGTTTTTGTTTTTTGTTATTGATTTTCTTATTCACATTATATATAATTACAAACATGGTTCAACATTGCAGATCAAGTTGCTGAAAATCTTGGCGTTGCTAGGAAGTGGTGACAAGCAAGCAAGTGAACACATGTACACTGTTGTGGGGGACATATTTAGGAAGTGTGATTCATCAAGTAATATTGGAAATGCTGTACTCTATGAGTGCATATGCTGTGTCTCTTCAATATATCCCAATCCTAAGCTATTAGAAGCTGCTGCTGATGTAATAGCAAGATTCTTGAAGGTTTGTTCCTGCAGCTTGGGGATTCCTTTAGAATTCACACAGTGCTCAGGCATTTACTTTTTCACATTTTTCATTTGATTTGTAATGGCTCTCACAACATGCTATCTTGTCGGCAGAGTGACAGTCATAATTTGAAATACATGGGAATTGATGCCCTAGGTCGATTGATAAAATTAAGCCCAGAGATTGCTGAACAACATCAATTGGCTGTGATTGATTGCTTAGAGGTGAGGCTTTTACTTTCAAGTACTTTTGGAATTACTTTTAGGTTGAATTTTTGGACTGATTGAATTGCTTAATTGGCTTGTCTTCTACTAATTTGCAGTTTCCAACCTTTTCTGTTTGCATTTAGACTTATTTTAGCATATTCCTAAGTATTTGGAAAAATGAATTTCATTAAAAAAACCTCTTTTGTTAGTACAGATTCAAAGAACATCCAAGGCTGATGTAACATTGCAATGTGCCAAAATAGTGGTGATCGTCCTTGGATGATGTGAACCATAATGGTTGTGGTTATTATGATGTGATTGTGTAGTTAGTTCGGTTACTGCATTATAATATTCTAATAATTATTTTTGCTTACGAGCTATGATTAATTTTATGTATTGAAAACTTATTTTCAAAAAGAAGTTGTTCTATAGTGATAAAGTTTAGAGTGAACGGTTTACATAAAACGAACAAGAAAATAAAGTCAATTCAACTATTAGCAAATGAGAAAAAGCTCCAACTTGGAGCATTTAGAATAAACATCTATTGGACACTTTTATAGCTATTAGATTGTCTTCTTCATGTGTCATTATTTTTTAATCAAACACCTTAAATTAACTATGGGGGTTCGCTTAGTTGTCTTGAATTGTTAAATTAAATACCCTCTTAGTCAAAGACTTATTAAACACCTTAAGTTAATTGTTTGGTGTTCAATTAGCTGCCCTGAATTGTTGAATCAAATACCCCCATAGTCAAAGAAAACCTTTTAGTTTAGAGCATGTATGTGGTGACAAATCATGCGACTGCATGTCTATCTAGTATTGCATGGTTCATTGCATGCACTTGTGTGAGGGAGAGCTATGAGAATATCATAAAATTTGTTTCTCTTAATCTCATTTCGGAGCTCTAGGTGTCAGCTATAGAAATGGATAAGAAATAATTGCAAATGGTTTCTAGTTTTCCTTACAAGAATAGTAATGAATGATGATAAAGTTTTTCTCAAAACCTTACCACACTGGAAAGACAATGCAATTAAGGAAGTAATGGAGGATTGCTGATCCTACTTTAATGTAAAAATAGTCAGCTCTATGTTATGGCATCCATCAAAATTCATTTGTATGGAGAAGCGCATGTATTAGAAGCACCATTTGAATGAATAGATTTTTAGAATGGAATTATGATTTTCTTTACTATTGACTTGCCAATTAACTCAGCCTTTTTTCAATGCTGGTATATGATTCAGGACCCAGATGATACTCTGAAGCGAAAAACTTTTGAACTTCTATATAAAATGACCAAGTCCTCCAATGTAGAAGTGATTGTTGATCGCATGATTGATTATATGATCAGTATTAACGACAGTCACTACAAAACCGAAATAGCATCTCGATGTGTAGAACTTGCAGAGCAATTTGCACCTAGCAACCATTGGTTTATCCAGGTAGGTATAGTGCTGACCTTTTCTACTGTTGGTCTTTTATAATTTATGTTAATATGACTTTTTATTGACTTTGAAATGTTGATCTACAGACTATGAATAGAGTCTTTGAGCATGCTGGCGATCTTGTGAAAACTAAGGTTGCTCATAACTTGATGCGTTTAATTGCCGAGGGGTTTGGTGAGGATGATGATACTGCAGATACCCAGTTGAGATCATCGGCTGTATGTTACTCTTAAACTTGTAGTTGGTTATCTATTCACTATTATGTGTAATGGGGTGAAAAGGAATGAAACATTGTATAGGGACATGTACATTACGGAATTGATAGCTTAAAATTCTAGGTTTGCCCCCAAAAAGATTGTATCCGCTGTACTGCTGTTTATTTAGGTAATGGACCTGGTCACGAATTGTAAACGTTGGGATTTGTAGCAATGAATAATGCTAAAATCCATGTGATGTAACACCATATGGGTGTCAGGAAACCGAGGTGCTAGTAGTAGTAGCATAGAGTGATTTATAGGCTAACATCTAATGCTTTTGGAGAGAGACAACTAAAAAGAAAAAGAAAAAATTAGAACTTACTGGTAAACTTTAGATGTAATTGGTACGCTGTCATCTTGAATGGAGAGTATTATTTTTAAAGGTGGCAAGCTATGTCAAAACGGTTACTTCTTTGGTTGTTAATTCTAATGTAGAGATGTTTGAAGGTATTCCAATTTGTCGATGCTATTTATGCATCAGGACTTTAACAAGAAGATGAGTTACCTTTTTTCCTTGATTTTGCTCATATTGCATCTGTCAGAGCAGTTAAAGTTTTAACCTTGTGGGAATTGTTTTAATATTTGCAGAACCAGTAACCATTAGCTTGTTTGTTAACTTTTGTAAAGTTTTCGTTTTTAAGTGGGGCTTTTCTTTCTTATACTTCAGGTGGAGTCGTATTTGCATATAATTGGAGACCCAAAGCTTCCATCTTTATTTCTTCAAGTAAGTTACATTCAATAGTTTTACTTGTTTCTCTGTTTGATTTGTTTCTACTCATTGATATTGCTGAAACAATATGCTTTTTGATTATTGGATTATAGGTTATTTGTTGGGTCTTAGGAGAATACGGAACTGCTGATGGCAAGTTTTCTGCTTCATACATCACTGGGAAGTTATGTGATGTGGCAGAAGCCTATTCAAATAATGAAACTGTTAAGGTATTATCTAATTTCTAATGCATTTTAGTGCTGCTGGACTCGGGAATTGTCTAGTGTGTGAAATGCTAGATTGAATCTGATCTATTGTCTATAGTTATTTTGTTTCTTTCACATTTCAGCTTGGCTTTCCTTCATATTCTTTGTAAATTTGTCGGCCTCACACATGGCATGCCATTTTTCCATTAATTTGTTTTATTTTTCGTCAAGTGAAAATTCTTTTTCAAGATTTCATTTACAAATAAATGGTTCTCTAGCCTTTCGTTGTCAAGCTGCTTCTAATCGCATGGTTTATGTTTCTTTGCTATGTATTTGTGTAGCTTCAAAGTTTCCGTTAAAATTGAGTCAGTGCTATTTGTGAAAAAGTTTTGACTGTGGCCGTATCCTTTTTTATCATACATGTTTTATTATGTAAACCATCCTTTTCTACATTCTTTTGGGGTTTAACCCAATGCTGGAAAGTTGCAGAGACATCAGCTTTGCTGTGTTCTTTTAATGACTATTCCTCTGAATGAGTTTTTGTTTCCCCTGATTATTTGCTTTGCTTCTCTGTATATGTGCATACATGTGCACAATGGAGGGATTTTACATTTTAGATATAGTTCTACAAGTCCATGGTTAACAGACATTTTATTTGCTCTGTTCTGTCATAGAATTGAAATCATTTTATTATTAATGTTACCTTTTTTTTTCCTTTTTCTTTTTCTTCTTTTTGTCAAAGGCATATGCAGTTACAGCCCTTATGAAAATTTATGCATTTGAAATAGCTGCTGGAAGGAAAGTGGATATTCTTCCTGAGGTAGTTTCTAAAATCTTATACTATCCCTTTTATTTTATTTTATTTTATTTTGTATTTTATTTATTTATTTATTTGTAATTGTTTAATAAGTCTCGAATAAAACAGATCCTCCCTTGGTAATGTAGAGTTAAATCGATTTTTGGATAGTTTTACATGGGGGGAAGTATCAGGGAATGTACATGTTCGTAAATATCTTACACTTTTCATTCTTAAATTATGTGGAATGCTGAAATCTTGAAATTTTTCATGTTAATATTTGGATTGTGTTCATGGACTCTTTGTTGATGGTATAATATGTATCCTGTGGTGTGAACTGCGAATTACTGAATGATAGCAAAATTAGATTGATGAACTGTGCACTTGATTGGAGATATGCACTTGAAAAGATGGATTGGAAATCCTTAGTTAATTTTCATAATTTGTTGGTTAGCTCAGAGGGACAAACATCAAAGTATAAGGGAAGAGGGAACGTTTGCTTGACACAATAAATAAATAAATTATTGATCAAGCTATTTGTTAGATTCTGTGGATTAGCATGCTCTTATGATCATTTTGCACAAGAATTATCACCTATTAGCCTGCCCTTATGGATAAGGAAAAAAAATGCTTTGTTGCTTAGCTTACTAGATTCTGTAGATTCACTTATCTGTCTGTAATTTCTTTTTTATCATACAGGTTCACACCTTACTACATGAGATAATTGATTATGGTGTTTGAGTTTATGTCAATCTTCCTTGTCCTCAACTTGCTAGTTATATAATCAATGCTCTTCTAGTCCTAAATATGAAATTTATTGTGACATATTTTACCGTCAGGTATTCCTTACTTGCAAATTATAAGCCTTGCTAGCTATTGAAGTCAAGTTCATTGACTCACACTCTTGATAATTATACCATAACCTTGCCGGCTTTTTTGTTATCCTATTTTTTTGGGGAACAGTGTGCTTTTATCTTAATTTACTTTATATGATGCAGTGTCAGTCATTGATTGAGGAATTATCAGCTTCCCACTCAACAGACTTGCAGCAGCGCGCGTATGAACTTCAAGCTGTCATTGGATTAGATGCTCATGCTGTTGAGTGCATTTTGCCACCAGATGCTAGTTGTGAAGACATTGAGGTTATATTCAGTTTTGATTTCTCTTTATTTTGATCATTTTGTGGATTAATATGCTGTTTGTTTATCATTTATGCAACCTGAGATGCCATTTGCTTTTTATTTGTCTTTCCATGCTTATTCAACCTAGCAAATATATCAGGTGGCTTGCCATATTGGATTTTCTACAGCTAATAATAAAACAATGTGTATGATAGATATTACAACTTTTTAAATTTTTCTCAGTACCCTTAAGCACCAGTTACCCTGTAAAATTTCTAACTATATAATGTTGAAAAAACAATAAAGAGGCTAGTAGGGCATAAAACCATTTGCGTACATGGTTTTAATGCTAAGTATAAAGGCTGTAACCTTTGTTATCTTTCAATATAGATTACATTTTTCCCATTTCATGTGCTGGAAATGCTAAGATCTCTCAATTTTGTTGCAGATTGATAAAAACCTCTCTTTCCTAGATGGCTATGTCCAAAAAGCAATAGAGAGAGGGGCTCAGCCCTATATTCCAGAGAGTGAACGTTCTAGGATGTTCAATATTAGCAATTTCAGGAACGAAAATCAACATGAACCTTCATCTCATGGGCTTAGGTTTGAGGCTTACGAGCTTCCTAAGGCCTCAATGCCATCAAGGACACCTCCAGTATCACTTGCATCCTCAACAGAACTTGTTCCAATTCCCGAGCCATCTTATTACAGGGAAGCCCAACAGGCTGCAGCAGTGCCTTCATCTGATACTGGATCATCAGAAGTGAAGCTACGACTAGATGGAGTCCAGAAGAAGTGGGGTAAGCCAACTTACTCCTTGGCTGCATCGTCTACCTCAAATTCTAGTTCACAGAAAATTGTGAATGGTGTGACACATGTGGATTCAACCAGCAATGTAAATCCACAAGTGCGTGAAATATCTTATGACTCAAGGAGGCCACAAGTTGAAATCTCCCCAGAAAAGCAAAAGCTTGCTGCATCACTGTTTGGCAGTTCATCGAAAACTGATAGAAGGGCCTCTTCAACTGATCACAAGATTGCTAAAGGAAGCAGCCATGTACCCAAAGCTGCAGTGGTCGCTACTGCAGATGTTTCAGTTGAGAATACAACTCATGTTCAACCACCTCCAGACTTGCTTGATCTGAGTGAACAAACTATTCAAGCCAGTGATTCAGCAGCGGATCCATTTAAGCAATTGGAAGGGCTACTTGATATAACCCAACCTGGTTCAAATGCTAATTCTGGCACCAATAGTGCTGCCAATGCTCCTGACATTATGCAATTATACGCAGATACTCCTGCAAGTGGACAGAGTAGTATTTCTACATATCCTTTATCATCTGATAGAAGTGATGATGACCTTGTCTCTGGATCAGTAAGTGCTACTATCAACCCTGCTCATGGTGGAACTACAGTTACGAATCCTACACAATTGAGTAAAGGTCCAAATCATAAAGATTCATTGGACAAGGATGCTCTTGTGAGACAGATGGGCGTTACGCCATCAACTCAAAATCCAAACTTATTTAAAGATTTGCTAGGCTGAAATTGGACAATTTGGGAGTTCAAAGCAGTAAAATTGGGACTCATTGCTATATGATTTCCATGCCAAAGGTGGCTGGCTCTTCTCTGTGCAGTGCTACAACTACAGGTCTTACTGCTTAAGCAGAACAGGAGTCCAAGGGATGGAGTAATTCAGCCTCCCTTTGTGGTGCGAAATTCAGGTACACATTGTATTTGCTGGATAATATATAGTTGGTAGTTAATGAGAACAAAGGTTGGTGTACATGGGTTACTCCCTTGAGTTTTTTTTGAGTGCATTCTATACCCATTTTTTCTTTTTATCTGTGGGCTTTGGGGCCCTCTGCAGGCAAATGGGTGTTGCCATGCTTGTTTGCTTGCTATTACATCAAATGACATGAGAGTCATCCTGTTGTTATAATAATGATGTATCTACGATTTTCCTATGGGTTTTTTTATTTTTAGTTAATTCTGTTTTGCTTATTTGTTTCACAAGTACAGTATTTCTCAATTATGACATTTCCTCCCACACATGGGACTCAAATTTTGTTCCGTTCTTTCATTGAATTTTGACGTAAATGTGAAGGTGGATGTCTGATGGGATTTTTTGCATATTTAATGCGATGATATTCTGGGTTGGGCATTGTTCATATCTTATATGCTTCAAGGGACTTAAAAATTTAATGTGGTAAACATCATAAAATGAAGCTTTGGGGACCTTCAATGCTGCAAGCACCTTGAACTACACCATCATGATGAAGACTGAGTATTTTAATTGCCTTAATAAAAAATAGTGCGTATAGAGAAGAAACGCTTGAGGGGCATTTGTTGACTACTGAATATATATTTTAATGTCTGTCAATTTTTTTTTTTCCTTTTAACTGTGTAAATTAAGATCTTTGAAGTCTTTGGGCATCAAACAGAAGATGGTACTTTGTTATACAATGGGAACTGTAAAGAGTAGGTTTAATCCCCATATTATTATTGAGTTATGTCAGCATGAACTGTCTTCTAGGTTATATAGCCATGAATTCAGTTAATAAATTTTCATTAACTGATGTATTTCTTTTCCTTTAGCAATCTATGCTGGTTATTGATCTTTAGCAATTGCTCTCATCTTTGCTTGTGTTGATTGTTCGGTTCTGTTTCAATTTCAGTTAACAGGTCAGATTCATAATCATATACCATTTTACTAGTTAGTCAAATCTTATTATCTCTTTTCTGGTACTAATTTTCCTCCTCCGTTGCATTTGGCTTTTGCTTTCTGATTTGCCCTCAAACTAAACTGCAAAACAACTTGCTATAAGTTGATGAGTTTCCTGGGCAATTCACTTGCAAGTTCTGCTGATTTACGATAGCTTTAAACTGTGTATACAATATATAAACAGCATCAGTGTTGGCGTTGTACTTTGTAAAGAATCAATCTAATTGATATACAGAATCGTATAAACAGAGTTATGAACAAATTAGTAGTATTTACTTAATCTTACACAGGCAATCGCTGATCCATACAACCTGAAATTCTATCTATAATCTGGTTCATTTCTGGTCTGGCTTCAGAATCCTCCAATAAAGCTGAATTAGCAACATCTGCCAACACTCTAAGCTGCTCTAAATTTGCATCTCCATTAAGTTTAGGATCCAACAATTTAACCAGAACTTGAATATCACCATTCTTTCTGGATTCTTCAGTCCATTCAGCAAGTGTAAAAGATCCTTGTATAGATTTCAGACCTGTAATGAGCTCAAGCAGTAAAACGCCATAGCTATAAACATCAGATTTAGGTGAAACAAGACCTGTCTTGAGGTATGTAGTATCAACATATCCGTATGAACCTTTGATACTTGTAGGAGATTGGGAGCCAGGCTTGTTGTACCCCAGTTTGCATAGCCCAAAATCGGCTAATTTGGCATGATTATTATCAATTAAGAGAACATTGGAAGATTTAACATCTCTATGAATAATGGGTGGATCAGCTTGAGAGTGGAGGTAATCAAGAGCTTTAGCAATGTCTAAGGCAATGTTTAAACGGTTAGACCATGAAAGAATTCCTGAAGATTGGCCATGAAGTGTGTGCATTCTATCAAATAGGCTCTTGTTTGGGACATACTCCAGTAGAAGAAGTTGCTCTCCTTCACAAAACATATTCATGCTTGATGTCAAAATGAAATTCTCCTTTTGAAAACTAAAATCAACAATGAAAGGCTAAATTTGATGTTCACACTTGTTGGGATGGGAGCGGTTAAATTGCCCTCTGACTGTGCTTCCAAGTAAAACATTCAATTTATGCCTATTTTGGCATGTTTCATAGTAAAAAAATATGTGCATCATTTTTTTCTAAACTATTATCATTTAACATATTATCTTTTAACTAATTGAGTACTAGATTATCTTCCAAATTTGTTAAAATTATACGTAATACTTTTATACTATTAAAAACTATATAAAATATTCCTTTTGAGCTTATTAAAAATGTCATATTATCTCTTTTTAAAGTTTACACGCTGCATATGCATGGTTTTATATATTGTTTGACATTCTTAACAAGTTTAGGGAATAATTTTATATTCAAATAGTTCAAAAGTAATTTATTAAAAGGTGATATATATATACATGTGTGTGTGTGTGTGTGCGCGCGCGCACGTATTTGGTTAAAAAATCCTTACCAATCATGAATATATCTCGACTACTAAGAGTTTCCATTTGCACTCATACATTGAATGGTTTAAAAATGAATTAAAAAGTGATGAAAATAATGTTAATTTGATAATGATGCTCATTTTAAACATCAATCGAACATTACCTTTCTCTAAGCAAAAACCCATCAATCCCACCAAATTAGGATGAGAAATTCTGCGCAAGACAGAAACTTCATCCAAGAAAATCTTCTTGGTGCCACCTCTATCCCCCATTACTCTCTTAACTGCCCCAAATCTTCCATCTCCAAGCTCAGCAAGGTACACAAAAGAAGTGGCTCCAACCCCAATCCTAATTCTAAAATCTTGGGTTGCCATCTTCAATTCTTCTAATGCATAAGTCCTTGTAATACCAGGGCAACACTTTATCACTTTTTCTTGTTGTGGCTTTTCATCTTTTGCTCGAGAATTATTTTTCATGGAGGGCTTATTGCAAAGATAGCCAACCCCCTTTAACACTAAAGTTACAAAGAATTATAATAAGAAATATGGTTCCAATTACTAATAAATTTCTCCAATTTTTGGTGGAGAATCCAATGTCCTGCATTGGTTGTATTTAGTGGATTTCTCTTGTTCTTGATCAGCTTTTCCTAAGCCTCTCTCTTTTATGTATTTTCTTATTATGTTATCACACCTTGATAATGAGAGAAAGAATTTAGGGTTATAAGGAAGTAATAGAATGATTTTAAGTGTATAAGACATGAAAGAATATAATGGAAAGAGATTTTAAAGATTCATCTCTTTGGAATTTAGTTAAATATAATTTAGAAGAAAATAATGATCACTACATAATATAATGGTCATTATTATTATTGTTATATCCTTTGATGTTTTATAATAATTATAATATGCCATATTCTTTCTGCTGCTACATCAATATTATTACCACATGTTAACCATCAGAATTTAATTTATTGGCCAAAAATTAATTAAAAATATATAAAATTTTGAATTCGATTTAAGCTATATTATCATGCATTAATTATTAATTAGTATTTCATATAAGAATGTATAAATTGACAAATGATCTTCCACTTTTTTTTGGTAAGAAAAGGTGAGCAAAGCTTAAAGACAACAAAGACTAACAAGAATAAGAAACACCAAATAAATCATGCTTGAGCTAGATGCCAATCCCTAAGGGAGCTGAGTGTAGAATATGACAGCCTGAAGGAAAATCATAAGCCAAATGATTTAGAGAAGTGAATAATAATAATACCCTAGGAATTAATAATTTAGAGAAGTGAATTTTGTAATGCCCCACATAATACCCTAGGAGAATTTTTCGTTAATTAATATTTAGAGCCTATGCTAAATTAAATAAAAAAAAAGAAAATTTAAGGACCTAATTGAAAGATGAAAGGGTTAGTTTTGGGGTATAATTAGAAATAAATAAAAGTTGAGGATCAAAGAGCAATTTTGCTATGTAATTGGCAAATGGCCCAATAGAAAAGGAGAGAAAGGGAGATATTTTGAGAGGATGGCCGACCAAAGCAAGTGGATTTCTTCATTCATCTTCATCATCTCTTATCCCTAAAGTCTCTCTCTCAAACTCTCTCTCTCTAGATCTCTGGGTTTTTGGCAAGAAGAAGAGTTAGTTAGTTTTGAGTATAAGGTACCTTTGTCTCTTCTTTTATTATGTGATGTTCATTGAATAAAGTAATGGGTGTTCATGGTGGTGTTATTATTTTATAGAAGGAGAAGCTAGTAAGAAGAAGGGAAAGGAAGCTATTCAAGAGCGAAGAAAAGTTTGAGCTTTAAAAAGGTATGGGAACTTGCATGGTTGTGTGTGTGTGCTTGAGTTTTTGACATGAGAGATATCTTTATTGCTGCTATTATATGTTTTATGTATTGATCTTAAGCTTGGAAGTGGTTTAGAAATGAAATATGCAAGTTGTGTTGAAAGATATAAAAATCTATTTTAAGATTCAATGGACCAGTCTATACTTTTTTGGCTATATCTTGAGCTATAGTTATGAAAATTGAGAAATTCTAGTTGGTATAGAAATTAAACATAAATATCTTGATTTTGTTAGAAGAAACCGAGAACTGATTTTCACTGCATGATAGTAAAAATTTGTGTTGAAATCTAGTTGTGATTGTTATCCTGTTTTTGGGAGCAGTCTGTAGTTTTCTTTGCATATCTGAAGATTTATAAGTCTGATGAGATGATTTTTGGTGTTTTAGAAACTAGAGACATAGGCCTATAACTTTGTAGAAGGCCATATTGGCTGGAAATGTTGTTTTATAGGTCAAAATTGGCTTAGAACCCGAGATTGAAAATCTGTCGTTGGACAGATTAGGTCATCAATTAGGTTTTTGATAGTAACCGTGAGGCAGTCCAATTTTCAGTCCAGATCCAAAATTTATCCTAGCTCACGATTACTATGAATTTGATAGTAACTGTGACCCCTTTCCGTAACTTTACTTCACGGTTATTACCCTAGGCTTAGTAATCGTGAGGTAGTTCTCCTTTAATCCAGTACCGACATGTAACCTACGTCACGGTTACTATCAAATTCATAGTAACCATAACCCCTATTGCATGACTTGGATCACGGTTACCATAATTTTGGTAGTAACCGTGACCCTCCCTTATATTTTAATACTTGAAATTTTATGACTCTATATGATGCCTACATCTACCTAAACCCTTCCTAAACTTGTAAATCATTTTAAAATTTCAAATATGTAGTAATATATCCCTTTAATCATAAGAATTGTTTAAGAAATGGGAAGTTAAGGTTCTATTACTTAAGGTATAGTATGCATGTGTTTACTTCAATATAATTGTAGTACAATGATTATTGTTTATGTTATGAAGTAAAACTATATAATATTATAGTACTTCGCATTCATCTATGTTATACTAGATTATATTAGTACAAATTAATGACATATGAAAATAATATGATTCGTTTTGCCTACATATAAAATTTGGTGGTGGATAGATAGGTATGCCTATAGGGTTACAGTCGTAGTTGCTATAGTCTGATCCATATGGGTCCACCATATGTCTCTAAAAGAGATCACAGTTCTGACCCTGGTCGACTCTATAGATGTAATACCTTCAGGTATTTATATGTTTGATACTTTTGGATATCCACAACATCCGTTATCCACACCCACAGGAAGTTAAGCAGGCAGTTTATACAATGAATGACGTGCATACATAGTTTACATTCTTTTATTATTATGATTAAATGATGCAGTTATTGCTTCCAATAACATACTTAGTATTATTTTTTATTGAAGTGAATGCATTTTTCTTTGTTATTAATATTGCATGCTTGGTGATAACTACTGTGAGTGGTTATCAACATAATTGTTTTGGTTCCCTACTGAACTTTATAGCTTAACACGGATGTTTATTAGTGTAGGTTCGCAGGCTAGATCTTTTCTTTCAGGGACAAGCCAACAACTTCAAAAGTCAACATCAGATTAGGAAGAATAATTTTGATGTATGAGATTCTTGTATCTTTTTGTTTTTGTTTAGATAAAATGTAACTTGTATTAGAGTGATGTAATTATCAAATTTTGTAATTATAAACCAGCATGGTTCTAATGTAACAGACCTTAACTTATATGACTTGTACATTGTATATATATCTATATACATCTTTAACAGATACTCCACATGATATGATACAGGATAATTGGATAGATTGCTATAATTTCAAGTATTATAGATTAATAAAATGTAATTAGTAACAGGAATCGGGTTAATCTAGTATAGTCATTACAAATTTGATTGATGAGAGGCAAGTAGTCCATATTGGTAAGCATTTCCCAGTGATCATATCCATTGCGACCTTGTTATCATATTCAACCATAACTTGAGTGAGGCCCAGCTCCTTAGCTCGACGAAGACCATAAAAAACCTCCCAAATTTTTGCAAGTAAAATTGGGAAAGCACCAATGTTCACCACGTAGCCATAAATCCATCTACCAAAATTATCCCTCAAAAGGCCCCCATATGTTGCTACATTACTCGACTGTATGATGGAAGCATCAGAGTTCAACTTAATTAAATAAGGCAAGGGGCTTATCCCCTTGACTATTTTAGGCTCGGGAGAGTGCAAGGCAGGCTGCTTATCAATCTGCAAAGCGTCATAACAATTACGAGCATGAGAGTAAGCCTCATCAATTAGCATGCAATAATTGTTTATTTTGCCTTGAAAAATAAATTCATTCCTATTCTTCCACAGTAGCCAACAACAAATAGAAAAGAATTTTGGCCACCGGACTTCCTTGTAATTTAAATCAAAAAGCTCCAGATTAGAACTCATCCAAGAGTTAAAATTGTTAACTGCAATGAATTGCCCAAACAAATGGGTTAGGATAATGAAAACCCAAAACTGAGTAGCAATAGCACAATCTCTCAAGATATGAAGGGTATCTTCAACAGATGACACACAATGTGTGCACTTATCCGAGCAAGAAAGATATCTCCTTTTTCCGTTCAAAGTTTGTAATTATACCATTATTCAAGGATAACCAAATGGACATCTTTACTCTTTGAGTCTGTAACTTCCAAATTTTTTCCCAAATAGCTTATTTATCAAGAAGTGACTGCTCACTGAGATAAGAATAAGCAGACTTGACAGTAAAATTCCCATTAGAAGAAAGCCCCCAAAAAATAAAATCATCACCAGCTTGGCTAAAAGGGTGGCACATAATAGCAATCTTGTTAAGAATAACTATTGAAAATAATTGTTCCAGCAACCTCCAATTCCAGCCCGTCATCTCATCTCCAAAGAAAGCAACAGGTTGTTCTATAAGATTCAATGGAATAGGAGAAATAGCATGATGAAATAAAGAGGAATACAAGTTGGGAACCCATCTATCAAACCAAAACCTGACCTTCCGATCATTACCAGTACACCAAAGCGCATTCTTGGATATATGTTCCTAATTGGCACACATACCTTTCCAAAGAACATATGAGACACGATGAATTGTTGGACAATGATTAGACTTCCCCTTGTGATTGTATTTGGCACACATCACTCTTACCCAAAGCTGATCAGATTGAGAAAAAATAGCCCAAGTTAGCTTCATAAGAAATGCTTTATTAAGGAGCAAAAGATCCTGAATTGAAAGCCCACCTGAAATTTTTGGTTGAGTAACAACAGACCATGGGACCAAGGCCATCTTTCTACATTGTTAAGACCCTTCCCAAACAAATCTACACATCGTTCTTTGAAAATCTTGACACAGTGTGGCTGGAATCACCACAACTTGCATGATATAAGAAGGCATAGCTGAGATCACAACAGTAGTAAGAGTGACTCTACCAGCAAGAGAAAGATGGGAAGAGTTCCAGATGTTGATTTTATTGTTTATATGATCCAGAATGTATCCATAATGCTTCCGAGAAACTCTAGTATGGAGAAGAGGCATCCTAAGATATTTCCCTAGATCGTTAGTTGTTAAAACCTGAGATCAAGACTAATCTCTCGATGATGATGAGTAGGGATATTTTTTGCGAAATAAATAGTCATTTTCTACTTATTAACTTTTTGTCCCGAGCTATTGCAAAAACAAGTAAGAATATCTTTAATAACTTGAACTTGGGATAGCTCTGCTTTAGCAAATATAATTAAATCATCCGTAAAAAAGAGATGGGTTCAAGGTAGACCACCCTTAATTAGGCTTATCAGGTTCCACTTCTTGTTGCGAACAGTAAAGCAGATGCCGTGAGCCAACCTTTCCATACAAAGAACAAAAAGACACCGAGAAAGGGGGCATCCTTGCGGTAGGCAGACCCACATCTACCAAGGTGTCATGAAGGAACTCCTAGCTAATCTGATCATACGCCTTCTGTAAATCTACTTTAGTGGCCATGAAACCAACCTTCCCCTTGTTACTTCTCATCGTATGTACCACTTCTTGGGGAATGACAATGTTTTCAATGATATGTCTTCCGGGCACAAAATTGGTTTAAGTAGGCAAGATCAACTTTGGCATTATCAACTTTAATCTATTCACAATTGTTTTGGTAATGATTTTATATATCACAGAGTAGAGGGCAATGGGTCTGAAATGGGATATATGCTTGGGCATTTCCAATTTGGGAATGAGGTATAAAAGGGTTTTATTCATAGCTTTCTCTACCTGTCCACCATTTAAAACTCGACACACTTCTTTACAAACATCAGCTCCAATAATGTTCCATTGGGTTTGATAAAAACCCACAAAAAGACTGTCCCATGCTGAAGATTTCCATGACTTCATGTCGAAAGGAGCTAAATGCACCTCATCATAAGTAAATTCAGCAGATAAAGTTGAGATCCAATCAGAATGATACGGGAACCAGCCCTTAAGAGGAAAGAGAGGGCGAGAGGACCAATCTTTCTTGTACAGTTCAGAGAAAAATCTTACTACCATGAACCGAAGCACATCTGAGTCTGAATGCCAATTACCCTTATCATCAGGAAGGAGTTTAATGCGATTTCTCTTTCTTCTATGAATCGTTCTTTGATGAAAAAAAGATAGGTTCTTATCTCCCCACAACATCCAGTCATTACGAGACTTTTGAAACCACAACAACTCTTCTCGAATGAGCACTTGATCACACTCCTTTTTGAGGCATCTCTTTAACTCTTCTAGGTGGGTTAAGCAGTGATAATTCATAATCCGCTGAATACTTGTAATACGATCCAAAAAGAGTCTTTTTTGTTGAAAAATATTCCCAAAGGTGTGATAGTTCTAATACTGTAACTTCTTAGTGAAATTGGGGATTACTGAGAAGAATAGCAATCTCCCAATTACCATTCCACAGAAGCCAAATACCTTCAAATCTATGCGATAGAGGGTATCCGATTTTAGCAATACAATTATCAACCACCACACCACTAACTCGAAGCTCAAGGAGAACAATCATGGTCGGCCTGTGTTGCTGCAAAAAACACTTAAGGGTGCGTAAAAATGATGAACTTTTAGCACCCTAACAATTTCAGATGAAAATAGATATAAAAAAATAAAAAAGAAAGATTAGAACTCAAACCCAAAGGGAATCATTCCTCTCTCAAGTAAGGATCTAGAGGTTCCTCCTCTTCAGAGAGCTCAGCATCATCCTCATTCGAGACTAACTCCATTCTGCTCAAACTGTTTTTCTCCATGATCATTAAATTTGTATTAGCATTATTGGTATGATTTTCTAAGTCAAGTGGTCTGGTTGAAAACTGTCCCAAGTTAAACTCCGAAAGAGGAGTGACTTACCTCACAAATTCCATGGAAGGATCCTTAGAGAGAGGAGAAACTATCTTGCTCTTGCCCACCACAGAATGAAGCTTTGTGTCTAGAGTTGTAGGTAATGTAATAGTTTCAGATTGGTCACCAACTTATGTCTTATTTTTAAATTCAAAAAAATCTCCTAGCGTAGCTTTGATATGCTTAGCTGAATTTGCTTTTGGCTTAGAAACTTGTCCATGTGTGATTCCATGTTTTTCGCGGTGCTTCTACCACGGAAAGAAGGGGCATTACCCAGTGGACTCCTCCCATTCCTTTTTTGCTTCTCAACTACCATCCAGGCTCCAAACAACCCTGAATGATCATAGGAATTATTCCCGGAGACTCCATTGGTCGAAGAGGTTTCAACATCGGCACCTGTTTTATGTGGGCAATGGTTATCCAGGTGACCAAACCGGCCACAGTGAAAGCAGATTTCTGGAAGATTTTCATTTTCAATTTTCTGTATTTCCCCATCAATCATAATCATCGAAATGAGGGGTTGCTTCAGGTTAATTGATATTGCAATACACGCAAAATGCCCCCTGTGAAATTCACTGGTATTGTAATCTATTTTAACCACAGGACCAATAGCGTCCGCTATAGCAGACAGAACCTTTTCCGAATGATACTGCAATGGCAGTTCGGGAAGTCGAATCCAAACAGCCGTATTTTCCACAGCACCATTCAAAACTTTAAATTCGGGCATACACTTTTTAACAAGAAGATACGCTCCATTAATGACCCAGGATCCCTTAAGAAGAGCTTGTTTGTAGTCGTGCTCATTAGAGAATTGCACCGGGAAGAAGCCTCTTCCTATATTCAGAATTCGGGCATTAGAAGGATTGTAGATGGCCTGGATTCGGGCACATAGTGCCTTGTATCCAATGGTTTTTCCGAGCAAACTAAACCACCTCAGCCCTCCCCAAAGTTTTTGCAAGTTTCTTCCTCAGGTCATTGGAAAAAGATATCAGAGGTTTAATTCAATTATAATTTAAATGTTGCCTGATCCGATCCAATTATATATCTATTTTATAAGAATATAAATATTAAACTTATAATATAATGAATCATTTTGCTAATTTACACATATTCATATATTAATTTAGAATATATTAATTACTGTTAACTTATACGTATTCATATGCTTGCTAAATAAAAATATATTATTTAAATTTATGACATCAATTTGGAACTATATTAATTTAGGAAATGTTTGTGTAATAAATGGGTTGGGCCCAGCCAAGTTTGGGTTTTCAATTTATTTCACATATCGGACTTGGACAATACATAATGTATTTTTTTATATATCTTTTACGGTCTTGGGCTTTAAAATTCAAATTGTAAGCGGAATTTAATTCAAACCCACAAATGAACCTGTCTATCTATTAGGGGTGTTCAAAATTCACGAACAATCCGATCTAGATATTCGGATATGGTTATTAGGATTAGGTATGGTTGAAAAAATTGATTTTTTGGGTCGGATTAACCTTTATAAACCTGACGCACTTGAACAACATACTTCATTCCCTTCAAAACGTAGCGATTTGTGTGTTTGTATTCATCAAACGGATTCGGATCAACCCGAGCCGACCTAAACAACACAAATTTTAATTTTTTATCATATAAATTAAAAGAAATAAATTATTTTTTAATTTAAAAAAATAAGCTCGTATTATTCAGACATGATCCAAATTTTTACAGGTTATTCAGATAGAGGCCCATAGTATTTGTAGAATAGGGTTAGGATATATAGAAAAAATCGGAATTCAGGTCGGTTGACCTGAGCCCGTCTAATGAACACCCCTACTATCTATGGAGGGAATGATCGAAATAATAATCTTCATTAAGAAAAATCAGCCAATAAAGTTGAAACAATACAAAGAGAGAGGGACAAGTCCAAAAATGCAAGATCTGATATAGAATCAGCAGCTCTAACAAAAATATAAGCAATTGTATTCGCAAATTATTTCACAAATCCAAATCGAATATTTGATAAAGAGGTTTGTAAAGTCTTACAATTACTAATAATAATACCAAACTCATAATTGTGGGAATAGTTGGCTCCTACTTTGAGTTAATGGTGGAAATTTAGAAATAAAGCTTGGATGAACTTGTGAGAAACAATTAAGAGTTATTCAATGATGGCAACTTGGATAGCCTAACTCAAATTATAAATGATGTTTAATTTTAATTTTTTTTATTGACTTTGGATGGTAAATTCAGTTTTGAATGCCAAATGTCAAACTAATTCCTACACTAGATGTCCAATCATTAAAAACTTTATTTAAATATTTAATTGTCAATAAGAAAATACTTGTAAGCAAAGTTTTGGTTAATGGATTTTAATGTCACTAGAAATTGGAGATCTAAATTTATTACAAATACAAATTTAATGGGCTAAGATTGCAGTCTAACAAATATTAAACTTTTTTTAATGAACATTAATAGTATAATAAGTTTAGAAATAAATTTATAAAATTTCAAAACATATAAAATGTAAGAAATTAATAAAATTATTAAAAAAATTTAAAATTTTTACGATAAAAATGATAGATAATTGTAACATATATCGCGTGTACTCTATCAATTAAAATGACTAAATATTGTATTTTTAATATAAATTAAACTTTCATAATAATATAAAAATTAAAATATATAAGATAAATAAAATCAATGAATAAAATAAATATTACAGTTCTTTTTAAAAATTAAATATTACAAACATATAATAAATTTTATTTGCTGTACTAGAACAATAAATATATATAAAAAAAAGGGCGCCATTACTGACCCATTATTACAGAAAAATGATAAACAAAAAGACAGTGAGGTTTTGGAGGATGAGGACAAGTCTTAACGTTGTCATTGGCAGACAGAGCAGGTGAAAGCAGAGCACTAAAATATATTTAAACTCATCAAAGACGGAGACTTTAAGCAATTAATCCAATTCAATGCTAACGAGTGATTGAGAGATGGAAATGATTGATTGGATTTAGAGAAATTGAGAAGTTCTTTATCAGAATTCAGAGGAAGAAGAAGAAGAAGAAGCAATAATGGTGGGAGGAAATGGAATTTGGAGAAATGCATATCAGGAGATTGCTAATGTAAAGCCTTTGTTTCTCACGATCTACGCCACCGTTCTCTGTGGAATTCTCTTCTCTGCCTTCTACGTTTTCTCCGCTGTTTACTCCACCGCCAAAACCCCTTCTCTCTCTTCCACTCCATGGTTTTCTTCTCCTCCCTCTTCGCTCTCTCGTAAGTCCTTTTTTTTTTCCTCAAAGTATCAATCTTTATTCTATTTTAGATTTAATTTTGCGTTTTCATTGTTTCTTTAAATGATAATGCTTGTTTGTTTTGCTCAGATACTAATCAACCACCCATTAATTTCTCTCAAGAATCACCATTAATTGTAAGTTCCCCAACAAAGTTAGCGACTCAAAACAAAGAGTTGAAACCCATTTGGGAGGTTCCTACACGGAATTCGAAAATGCCTCCTCTTAAGAAATTTAGACTCACAAAACGACTGGTTGAGCAAAGGGTGAAAGATAATGTCATTATAGTCACCTTTGGTAACTATGCATTCATGGATTTTATCCTTACTTGGGTTAAACACTGTACGGATTTGGGCCTTTCCAATATTCTTGTTGGTAAGTTGCTTTGTATAATAAAATTTATATTCTGGATTTGAGTCATTATAAGATAGCGGGTTGAGAATTTTGTTTTTATTTATTTATTTTTATTTTCTCATAGGTGCTATGGATACCAAGCTCTTACAGGCTTTGTATTGGAAAGGTATACCTGCTTTTGACATGGGGAGCCACATGGATACAGCAGATGTTGGTTGGGGCTCGCCTACCTTTCACAAAATGGGGAGAGAAAAAGTAATTTTGATAGATGAGATCCTTCCTTTTGGCTATGAGTTATTGATGTGTGACACTGACATGGTTTGGTTGAAGGTATGTTATATGTACTTCACTGTTCTTTTGGGATCAAGCATCTCAAATACCTTCATAATGCTGTCATCTTTTTGCTGGTTTTGATATGAGTTTCAAGTGAACACATTCTGCTTATCTGTTGGTACTTTTGTCTCCGTTGAGTTAGCTGGGGTCTGTGGGAACTTCTTGGACATTTGAAACTTAGAAAGGTTATTACTTGATTATTTTCTGATTGAATTAACTGCTCTGGCCTTGAGCTTACAATTTGGATGCAAAAGCAAGACCTTATAATTGGCACAAGACTGCGGCCTTTGAACCATATAATTTCACCTATTATATTTCATAAAGAACAGCTTTTAATCGATTTTATTTTTTATTTGATTGATTTGTTGCTTTGATTTCTGCTAATGTTGTTTTCATTGTATCTTATGCTTTTTGAAATTTAGTGGTCCATTGGGATTAATGCATTGTAATAGTAGCAATACATTCTGATGTTTATGAGAAGGGAAGAAACAGAAACAAAGGAAGACAACTTTTTTGTTGTATGTTTCTTGACAGTGGAATGGTTTTTTTTTTTTTTTGACAGCGGAATGATAATTTGCTTGATGTTCATCTTTTCTTATCCTTATTTCTTCTTCTCTAATCTTCTTATATCTCTGTGCTTTGTTTCTCGTATTCAGAATCAGTGCAGATTGGTTATGGTCATTAGGTTGTAGAACTTTTCTATTCTTTTGCATTGTCTGCCACATTACCACTCTGAAGCCGCTTATTTTATTCTATCTGCCATGTTCCTGAAACAGAACCCACTGCCATATCTTGCTCGTTATCCTCATGCAGATGTTTTAACTTCAAGCGATCAAGTTGTACCCACTGTTGTTGATGACAGGTTGGACGCCTGGCAAGAAGGTATGATTATATCAGAACAGAAATATGTATTTTCTTGAATCATCTTTGTTTACTTTAAGCTCTAAGCTGGCGAACTCTGTACTTTTTCATTTTGTTAGGTGAATAATTGATTGATTTCTTTTTCATTTTATTCTGATTGGCATGTCAATCCTTTTTTTTTCTATAACATTAATTATCAAAAATGTATTTTACATTTGTGATATCCGTTTGGGTCCAGAGAAGTGACATAAACTTTGTTATTGTTTTTCTTCCAAATAACATTATCTCATCTGACACGTTAATTACTCAAAGGATGGATCTGCATTATGTTATATTTTTTTGACCATAATGCAAGTTAGAGTGGAAATATTATCTGTTTCTGGTTGATTGTAAGAAATGGTTTCGTGGAAATATCCCATGTCTTATATCACCTTTGGCTGTGGTGAGATGGTTCCTTTGAGAAGCTACTGATCATTGAACTTGAAGCTACTCAATGGAGTTGGAAAATGAACCAATTTTCATAACGGGCAAGTGGGAGGGATCAGTTCATAGTCAAATGGGAGGCCTTAATGATATTTCCTTTGCTGCTGATTTATACATACTGCTCTTCTTTATCTATAATGGTGATTGTCCTAATGGATGAAGTATACTCATGAAGAATTATCTGAATAGCTCTTTCACGTTACAATATTTTCTCAATTGGAATTACCAATTGCTGTAATTTCCATATGGTTTCGAGTCCTCGGTGCTGTTAATTCTTTCTAATCTAAGTGTCTTTAAGTCTAATTTGTGCATACCAATGTGCTTTCAGTTGTAACATAATTTATATATAATTTCCTCAGCTATAATTTCTTTACTTATAATTGTTTCTTGACCTTTGGCAGTTGGTGCTGCCTATAACATAGGAATTTTTCACTGGCGACCAACAGACTCCTCAAAGAAGTTGGCAAAAGAATGGAAAGAAATGCTCTTAGCTGATGATAAGATCTGGGATCAGAATGGGTTCAATGAAATTGTACACAGACAGGTAGGACCATCTGTTGAAGATGGCAGCGGGCTTGTGTATGCTTTTGATGGAAATCTCAAGCTGGGAGTTTTACCTGCAAGTATCTTCTGTAGTGGGCACACTTACTTTGTCCAGGTAGAGTCTATATGTTGTTATTAGTGGTCTGGTTATGTATTTGTAGTTCTTTCATGATCTTTCAATCAAGTTAAAATGTCACGTGCTAATCAAGTAACTGTTGCATGAAAAAACTGTATATCAAATGTGTCCTACATTTTGTAGGCAATGTATCAACTGCTAAGGTTGGAGCCATATGCAGTGCATACCACGTTCCAGTATGCAGGAACTGAAGGGAAGCGTCATCGATTACGGGAAGGCATGGTCTTTTATGATCCACCAGAATATTACGATGCCCCAGGTATTTATGTTCCCTTTTAATTATAATTTCTGAAAATTCAAAAGAGAACTTTAACATTATGCCAAGCATGTGCCTTATTTTCTTGTTGGCTCTAATTGTTGTCAAATGAAGCCTTATAGTCTATGGAATAGTTCAACTTCCTAACTTTCTAACATTTAATTTTAAAGAAATAATGTACATTTTATATGTTGACACTGTGCATGAGATCTTGATCTGTTGGCCTGTAATGTAATTTCTGCTTTTCTTTGATGGTTGAAGATTGTCATAACATCCGAAATATTTTTAACTTTGTATGATTTGCATTTATTCTCATCTTTGTCTTTAAATGAAATGGCACATTATATTTCCGGAAAAGAGCAAGTTGAGTGCAATGGTCCATGGGAAATTTCAACTTCCTGAAAAATGAAGTTTTTATAAACTCGTAATTAACCCCAGACAAGGTAAGATTTTGACTGATGGACGCTTTCATTATTGAAAGCGCTGTTATTCAGTTTGTATTCTGAAATATTTCTGGTGTTTGACCATTTCGTGGAATACTTACAGGAGGCTTTTTGTCATTTAAGCCATCTATTCCAAAGAGTTTGTTGCTAGATGGGGAGCACAATCTTGAATCACATTTTTCTCTTGTCAATTACCAAGTATGAATGCTCACCTTTATTCTACTAGCAGCTGCATTGATTGCCACCTAAATTGTTGAATCTCATACTTTATTTGGTTGAGTTTTGTTCAGATAAAACAAATAAGGACAGCCCTTGCAGTTGCTTCATTTTTAAACCGTACGCTGGTGAGAGTAATTCCAATTATGGGCTTTCTTATAATCTTAATTTCGTAAAGAGTAGCACAGTTGGAAATAATTTCCATCTATTTTCTTGGTTCACATATCATGCATTATTATTGTAACCTCACAGCTAAGGATATTGTGATTGCAACTTGTTAGTCTTCAAATTTGATAATTTTGGATTAAATAAACTGTATCGCTGGCATGTGCTTAAAAAGTTCCTGTTTTGATCTCTTTTCTCTGATCTTGATGTGCAATATCAGGTCATGCCTCCACTATGGTGCAGATTGGATAGACTATGGTTTCCCCATCCAGGAGTTTTAGCGGGAACACTGACTAGACAGCCTTTTATCTGCCCTTTGGACCACGTGTTTGAGGTATTTCTAATACCCTGAATCTGATTAAAGTGTTTATTTTTTAAAACAGCACCAGCAGCTTTTCCATATGCTAACTTTGACATCTTAGGTCAGAAAATCTGTAGCTGGATTACGGTAAAAGTTTTTATTTTCTAGTATATCTTGTGAACTAAGTGAATTTCTTCATGAAGATTTGATATATTTCCAATGTTTTGAAACTTGGCCCAGAAGTTGAATCGGCCTGCCAACTGAGTCATGGTTCAATTAGTTCGATCAGATCGACTCGAAGTTTTTATTATTATTTTAAATATAATTATTTACAAAAAATTAAACATGTAGTATGTAAAATTATATTCAAAAATCTATTAATTATTAAATATCATTATAAAAATATTAATTTTAAGTCTAATAAATTTTTTAAATATAAAAATCAAATAAATTGTCTTAAATAATAAATATCCAAATAAATGCACGTAATATCAAAAACAAACATTCAAATAAATTCATTTAACATATGTACAAACTATTGTAAGTTCCGTGAATAAATGTAATTAATGACATTAAACTATGCAGAAAAATGTATAATTTCATCCAAAAATATTTTATAAGCTTGATTGAATGGGGTAAAAATTAAAATTTGATTAATTATAATAAGAAAAATAAATCAAATTATATAAATCTATAATTCTCCAACCACATTTATAAGAATAAAATAAGCAAACCGTTTTCTAATTTTTATTTTTTATTTTTTCTGAAAAGTTTTTGATGTTCAACCCGATTTTTCGGTCCAACCCGGTTCAATCTGAGTTTTTTCCGTTCAATATGAGTTTTTTCATTTTTCGAGTTTTATGTTGGACCAATCAAGTTTTCTTACCGATTCATGGTCCAACCGGTTCGACCGCCCAGGTTTAACTAAGTTTCAAAACATTGATATTTCCATGTATTCTAAAGGATGAAGACAGGTGTGCCCGATCCCAATATTGGGCTTCTTCAATGTTGATTTGGTTTCACATTTATGCATTCACTAATTTATGGCATTTAGACAATAATTTTTAATTATCATCTATTTCCCATGATCAAATTTATTGTTGTAATAATCTTGCTGCAGTTGTTTTTTTTTTTTAATATTAGTGGATAACAGTTGAGCTTGGTCGCTGGTTTATGCACTCTGAAATATAACAAAAAATTCTTTGAAGAAGAACGAAAAATTGTAACTTTAAGAAACTTTGAGAAATTGTATATTAGCTTTCTTCTTTCTTTGCTTATTCCTCTAGTTTTTAATTGCATACCTCCTTGATCCTTAGGAAGTTCTCAATTAAATTTAAATATTTGACATTTCTTTTCTCATTTTTCTTCAATCAATTTGATTTTGGAACAGACTTACTGTTATGGTCCCTAGATAAGGATTGAGTCACCGGGCAATGCACAATGAAATCTCGCTAGAATGAGGGATTGGTTCCCTTTTTCTTGTTTCTTGAGTGGCCTTTTTTGCAATAAGATTCAACTTGTCAAAGAGAATTGATACCTTGGACCTTGTTAGAGAGAGAGAGAGAGCTCCGATCTCTTTTAGGAATAATTTATGCTTATTTTATTGATATGAAAATAACCTTTCTTAAACAGAGGTTTACAATTTTTAAACTAGGAAAACCTACTAATTCATGGGGATTCTTGTAAGAAGAATCCTTGATTTATTAAAATTCTATTTAAGCTAGGATCCAGCTAATTTCTTTACTTGCGACTTGTGACATAAGTCTTGCCAATAATTGCGTTCAGATTCACAACACTTACCTAGATTAGGGTCCTGAAAAAGTTCATGGACCAAGCTAATAACAAAATGACACATTGGATAAAGAAGTTAAAAAAGTAGTGGGTAGGTGGTTATCAATTACATGTGGCAATTTACTATTGCTCGGTCCACAAAAAACTGATGGATTGGGTCTAGATAAGAATTTTCCATTGATTATTCTTATATCAATGTTGCTTTTCAAATTTTTGTGTATGGGGTGAACTATTTGAAGTTTAGATGAGAAAAATAATGAATGGAAACTCAATGTTTGTCACTTTTTGGTATTTTAATTTTAAATTTCTATCTTAAACACTAATGATTGTGCATTACCTGCAGGTGAATGTTATGTTGAAACAGTTGCCAGAAGAAGAGTTTGGCCCTGGTATTAATATCAGAGAGTACTCATTTCTCGACAACCCTTCATTGCCCAAACAGGTAAATTAATGATGACATTCATCTTGAAAAGTTTGTTGGGATTTGATAAAATTGAAATTAAACGGCAAGATTTAAGAGTTCCATGCAACTTAATTGTTTGATGCTTAGTTGAAATGGCTAAATTGTAGCATGGAACTTAAAATCCTTAGTTGTTTGAAATGTGCATTATACATAATAGAAAGTGGTAAAATGATTAGTAACAAGTAACAAAAGCTGTAATGCCAATGGTGGTAGTGTCACAAGGTAATGTTCATGGTGGCAATAATTATTCTGATGATACTGGTATTGATAATGGCAGTAGTAGTGGTAATTGCTCAGTGTAATATTAATTGTGATAACCATTGTATTGTAACGTTTTGATGTCTAAGTATGTTAGACAATTAAAAAAAATGACAATTGGCAAGTGAAGCATTTATTTATTGTCGGTATTTTGTTGGACAATGTTAAAACCACACATGTCATGAGATGTACCTAAACCAATTAACTGTTTAAAAATAATGGTACTAGTGGCGTTAAATGAATAGAGTGAATAAAAGTTCACTTCTATATATTAATCATGTTATCTAACACCACGTTCTTCATGACCCCATTTCTTATGGTTAGACCTTACTTTTGAGATTTATAGGTCAAAGAGTCATGGCTGGACGTTGAGCTTTGTAAGGAAGGATCCCAGGATTGTTTTGCCTCAAACAAAACAAATCCGTCAGGGGTTCTCAGATTTCCAAGACGCAGCAGTGAAGAAATGGTAATTTGAAATTTTAATGCAATCTTATTTTTCCATCACATTTTAATTCCTGAATAATTTAGCTGGATGCTTTCTCATACCATAATTGCTCAACCTATTACAATGAACTTTTGATGATCCCTTTTGTCATGGGGCCCATATTGGTAGAAATCGGTGGTTAACAAATTAAGGACACCTTGTCAGTGAAGCTTCCTAGTGTGTGTGTGTGTGTATATAGAGAGAGAGAGAATCGATAGAGTATCTTGTCTGAGCACTTTTGAGTTAGAAAATTAAATTGGACATTAGGTTTGTGATGGCGGACTAAGACTGCACTTGATAAATAATTGGTGGGATGTTTCTACCTTCAGCTAATCAATTATGTGCATTTTAAACTATTCCCTTTGTCCCATGGTAAGAGTCAATTTGGCTTTTGCACAAATATTAAGATAATCATTGAATTATCTTATCTCATGAAAAAGTACTTCAAATGGACTAAATACTTTATTCTATATATTATTCTTTTTCAATGCCATTATTAATTCTGCATTACTACCATCTCACTTAATTAGTCAACCACTATGCATGATTTTGACAATAACAAGAGTAAAGCTGGAAAATATGTAATTTATTTTCTCTTGATTTTATGAAATGACATTTTAAGTGGGACAAAACTTTTCTTAAAATATGACTCTTACCGTGGGAAGAAGGGTGTAAATGTCAACTTGTCCATCTCCCTATCAACTTCTCTTACAATGTTCAATTTGCATATAATATGCAGTTCAAGACCATATTCTCATCATTCAAGGATGTCAAAGTTATTCAGTTCTCTTCAATGGAAGAAGCTTTCCTAGGTTTCAAAGATAAGGTAAGTCTTCCTTTCCTTAAATGTAATCTAGTTATTAATTTTTTCCCCGACTCTTGTGATATATGATGATCCTTAAGTTTGATTGTAACTTCTATTGTTTTATCAAGTAGACTTTAATAGTTTGAGAAATCAGAGTGGAACACAGCAGTCAAAAGCATAGAATTTTATTTTTAAAGGAACATCATTAAAAAACCCCTTTTGAGATTAGGTGGCAGTTATGCTTTATGTGGGGTATTTTAAGCAAGAAGATGATTTAATGAGCAGAAATTTCTTATCTTTTTTGGTATGATAGCACTTCCTGATTCCTGTACCAATATAGATTTTCAGACTTTTCCCCAACCATTCCATTTTTCAATATTACTTCTCTCCCTTAATTACACAAATTCCCACTTACATCCAAGTACGTCTGTTCTTGAACATGCCCATGAATTGCATTCCTCCCAAACAGTTGGGAAAATGTCACAGTTGAATGGCAGAAGGGATGAAGGTCTCTGTTGTTGACATCAACTATGAATAGACTTGTTACAGTCAAAAACAAGAAAGGGACCATTGTGCTGATAGTAAAATATAAAAGAAGCAGATCATATTCTGTATGGAGAGTATATTGGGTCTTTTGGTGAAAAGAAGAAAAACAAGAGGTGCAGATTCAAGAAAATAACAAGGAAGATGCTGATGATGGAGAATTGTCATGCTCCTATATATAGAATTCTAGTTGAATACAGAAGATTTTTCCATCCTGATGGATACAAGTAATCAATGGGAGAACAATATAACTCCTGTATGCAAAAAATTTGAGGTGCTATGTTTGGTAGTGATAAAGGAAGGGATTGATTGAATTATGTTCTCTCTCCAGTATAGAAGCACGGTTCCATCAATCTTGAAGTTTGGGAAGAATTATGTAAGATGAACAAAATACCAAGCAAGAGATCAATTGAGCATTGAATAATCATATAAGATGGTAGATTAAGCAATTCATTGGTAATTTGAGGTGCCCATTATTGGTTGATGGTCCCTTTAGAGTATATAAGTTCGAATAGTTGTTTGAGAGCTTTTTGGCCCAACTCTTGTGATTTTGTGATAGCCCCTGTGCATGGGTGAGAACCAAGGTGAGTATCTTGTTACCGGTTACAGCCATCACTGAATTCCTGTGCATGCTTTGTCATACTAGCTAGATTGCTTGCAGGCTTTGAGATAGTCTTTGCTTTATTTGGTTTTGATCTTGCGGTTAGTTCATTTGCACATCTGAAAGATCAGGTGTTCATTTGATGGAGAAACTGAGCCATGTGCCCTTGAAGTCAATGGTTCATTCCATGGAGAAACTGAACCATGCAATGGTATTAATTCCCATTTCATGATGCCCGCCCTTGAGGTCAAGGGTTCTTAATTCGGAAGTTATTTGAATATTGGAGAATTACAATTAAAACAGAGTAGTATTTTGGATTTTAGGACGGCTTTAGGGTTGATTATGGTTAAGAATGCCACCTCATCTGTAGTACACATGATCCATAGCATATAAATAGCTTCAAGGCTTGTAATATTTAGTTGCAAACAAATATCAATGCAGAATTCTCACTTTCCAAATTTTCTTCCACCTCTTCTTCTTCCCTATGTCTCTGTCTCATCTGTCTCACTTTCTTATCAATGCCTGAGGCAGTCGATCTAGATTAACACCTTGAGATTTGCTTGCTTCATCTTTGCTTTTATATCTTTTACTTTAGTTGCTGAAGGCGGGGAGAGGGGCTGTTTGAAAAACTGGGGATAAAATCTTTATTATGCAAAAACTTCATGAGGTTCTGTTATTTCATTTTCTTGTTATATATTTAATTGAAATTAATTCGGAGTCTCTGCTGATGCTATATTGAAAATGTGCTCAGGAAAGAGAAGAAAAATTTAGGAATCGCATCAAGAGATATGTTGGTATATGGTGCTGTGTGGAGAACCACACTCCCGGGCATGTATATTATGACATGTACTGGGATGAGAAGCCTGGCTGGAAACCACACCCACCAGAGACTCCAGAGGAAGACCATCCACCTCTGTAAGACCTAACCTCAACACTATATTTTTTGAAATAGAAGCGAGACCCAAAAACAATGAATATTAAATGACGATGCCCGAGTAGTTTAGGAATAAGAGATACAGAGAAAACAAAAGAGAATGTACCAAGACGGTTTAGGTAACACAGATTAAACCAAGACATCTGAATCATATCGGGGGATCGGAAGAAGAGTGTAGCTGCCATCTTTATAGATGGTCATGGAAGATGCAATGGCGGACGGGTTGTAATCACTGTAAAATTAGAAGATTTTCGTTCATGATCACAAATAATGAAATGAAATTTGATGCTATTGCAAAAGAGCAAAATCTACTTTAATTTCTTTTTAGCTGCATTATGATGGTTTATCTCCTCTCTGTTTAGATTTGCTATGCTACACACAATATTGAGTTACATTGCCTTTGAATGGCATCTTCTCACTGTACTAGGGCTGTAAATCTGGGAATTCTGCAGAGTATCAACTGTGCATTACCAAACTTAATAAACTTGTATTATCAATTTGTATTGCATTATTCAATTCTTTTCTTCATTTAC
The DNA here is from genome assembly GCA_037975025.1 of Excoecaria agallocha. Lineage (NCBI taxonomy): Eukaryota > Viridiplantae > Streptophyta > Magnoliopsida > Malpighiales > Euphorbiaceae > Excoecaria > Excoecaria agallocha. The sequence continues at coordinate 70,506,694 of CM075810.1, forward strand.
ACGTGCATGCCTAGATGGTTTTTCTTCAGTTTTTGTATTTCAATATCATCTTGTATTGCAATATCAATGAATCGACTAATAAAATCATCAATAGACCGATCAACTAGTCCATACATATCCCTAAAGGATGTAGAACATAATCAAAATTTTGGTCACAAGTAACTGGTCTACACATATCCCTAAATGAAAAATTATATAGAACGTAATCAAAATATAGGCCACGTTCCTGCTTGGCAGATTAAAGGGATAGTGGATGATATAGCTCATGCTGTCTCTTGGTAAGTTTTGAAAGTAGAAAACCAAATATGGTTGCTGACTCCAAACTTGTTAAAATCGGTAGAATGATATTAATCCTATTGGAGCACCAACTTTTTAGCCATTAATAAACCAACACTTGTTCAATTAATGGCTAAAAATTTGGTCTACATGCCGCTATTACAACTTATTTTGTGGAAGCTTTGATGTAATTATGACTAATTTTCTCCTACTCAAATGGGATTTTTCCTCAAAGAAAAGCCTCCAGGATTCTGGATGTTTGTAGATTCATATCAATTCTAATGATATGATTTCGCTCTATTTGGTCTTAAACCTCAAAAACAACTTGAGCAGACTACTAAATCTAGCTTCAGTACGATTTTTATGTAACTTGTACCACAATCAAATACTTGGTCGAAATCAGTTGCGGAACACCAAAACGGATCAGCTATGAAGCAACAGTTGTTATAATAAACAATGTGGCAATAATTAGGTCAAATATAAACCAAAACGGATCAGCTATGAAGCAACAGTTGTTATAACATTATATAATCATATAACATGAAATTCAATATAAACAGGGAAAAAAAAAACTGCTGGTTATGATAAAATGTATGGTTTATTCAAAGAAACTTGCATCAGCAGCTGCATAGTATAGTTAAACTCCATATTCGGTCAGCCAGAGGTATTTTTACTTCCATTTCTTGAACTTTCCATGTTTCCCTCCAAACTTTCCATGCTTACCATGCTTGAACTTGCCCCCATGGTGCTTATACTTGCCGCCGTGGTGCTTGAACTTACCACCATGGTGTGAACCATATCCAAAGGGAGCAGCACCATGAGGCATATGGTGGGTACCATGAGAAAGCTGGTGAGCGCCATAAGCAGCTGCAGCTGCTGCAGCACCCCCGGCGAGCATGGCTCCCATGCCACCATGTCCTGAACACAAAATAAAAAAATTAGTATATTGCAAAAATTCGCTTAAAGCACATTAGCGTCTAACAAATTTATTAAACAGTATCGTTCTCAAACAGCATTATTTTATTCCAAACAAACTTGGTACAAAAACCAATTTCTAGACCTAGTCTATAACTTTATTAATGAAGGGCAAACTATGAAAAATCCTCATTGTAGATCTCAGATGCTATACTATTTCATCCAAAACCAATCAAATCGATTTGGAAAGGAGCTACCATTGCCCTTATATCATTATATCATAGTAAGCAGCACACGAGCGGCCACTTATACCATACTAAACAGCATACCAGTAGGAAGTGTGCATGAGATTCAATAGTGCTACACCATGGCCAAAAAAAAAACCTTATTGACCTGGTTTAAGAATTCTTGTGCAGAACAACAACAAAAGCACCATTGCTGCAGGCAATCTCATACTGTTTCGAAAATTTACCTGAATGGTGTGGAGCAGAGGAGCCACCGGGATAGCCAGCTGGTGGGTAACCGGAAGGAGGGTAGCCTGCAGGAGGATAACCGGCTGGAGGGTAGCCCTGGGGTGGATATGATCCAGGTGGAGGTGGGTATTGCCCTGGAGGATATCCAGGAGCACCATGACCATAACCATGTCCATGCCCAAAAAGACCCTTGTCATGTTCATCATGCTTATCTTTGTCCTTTCCACCTCCCATTTTTACTTAGCAAAGAATGACCGGTTACTGCATCATTGCCATAAAATAAATCCAATTAGTCAAATATGGTTCGTATTTCATGAAAAAAAAAAATTCAATCTTTTTAATATTTCAACTAAAATTAAATAAATGGTCCCTGAATAGAGATCAAATATAGATTCAGCCTTAAAAAAAACAAAAGTAAATAAGTGAATCTAGGCTTGTTCTAGAAGCAAAGTTTCAGATAAAAAATATGCAAATTAGAAGAACACCGTCAATCATGAAATCGTAAACGGAACATCATTCATAGAAAAGAAAATTGTAGCTAAAGATGTTACAAAAAAAAAAAAAGTGTCAAACACAGAAAAGTCAAAAACTGGTAGTGAATGAAGAATGATAAGTGATGATCAAGCAAAATGAGACATCAGGAAAAAATATCAGATCGATTTCAGCAAAGTTCTTAAGCAAAATACAGAGAAAATTATCGAAAAAAAGCCAAAAAAACAAGTAAAAATCGAGAGAGAGACCTGATTAAGATTTGAATTTGGAAGAAGGAGAAGAAGAAGAAGCGTAAGATAGCGAAGAAAGATTTGGTTTAATAAAAAATGAAAGTATTACACGCTTTTACTGTACGCGAATTCGACGCGGTTAAGCATATCTCACAATGCCCGGATTATCCCACGTGTCAAATTTTGGTACCAATTCATTTTTATCCTTTTTCTAATTTCTATAATATATATTATCTTTAAATTTATCAAATATCTTATAATCACTAAATTCATTAAAAATATTATATAATTATTTTAAAAATACATAATATGTCATAAAAAATTACATGAAAATTATGGATACGTGACACATAAATAAAAATATTTTTTTAGTTTAACCATGATATGTTCTAAACGGATTCATGTCAATAAATGAAAGGCATTTTTAAGCAATATTGTATTTAAATTAATCTCCACTCGAGCCGGACAGGACCATAAATGTGGCAAAATATTACCACCAAATATTTAACACAGATACATTTCCATAATTCGAACTTAAGATCACTGGTTAAACTAATAAATACTTTTAACATCTCAGCTACGTACTCAATGGTAAATAATAATATTTTTAACAAAATTTTAAGAGATATTCCATATAATTTTTAGCAATATATTAGTTTTATTATAATTTTAAAAAATTACGAAAATATAATTTGCTATCCAATTAATTTAAGAAAATAATTGTTGTACAGTAATAGTTTAAAAAAAAAATTATTGTTTCATATATATATATATATATATATATATATATATATATATATATATATATATATATATATATATATATATATATATATAATCTACAAAATGGCTTAAATTTTATCTTGCAGATTAAACTATCACTTTATCTTTAAATTTATCAAATATCATATAATCTCTAAATTTATTAAAAATATTATATAATTATTTTAAAATACATGACATATCTTAAAAAAAATCACATGAAAATTATGGATACGTGAGTCATAAATAATAACATAAAATAATTTAATATTTTTAACAAAATTTAAGAGATATTTCATATAATTTTTAGTAGTATGTAATATTATTTATAATTTTAAAAAATTACGAAAATAAAATTTGATATCCAATTAATTTAAAAAAAATAATTGTTAGACAGTAATAATTTAAAGAAAATTTACATATTATACACGCGCGCACATTCACACACATATAATATATATATATATATATATATATATATATATATATATATATATATATATGAAACAAAATTGCTTAAATTTTATCTTTTGCACTTATTTTAATAATTTATTTACCTTTTTTTCTTACTAAATTTTTAAAAGTCAAATTTAGTTTCATTTGATTTCTTTTTTATTGATGTGGTAGTGAAATAATAATAAAAGCTTACATCAGTTGTAAGCATTATTTCCAATTTAAAACTGATTTTATGTGAGAGAAAAAAATGCAAATGTGTTTGAGAATAAAAAAACAAAAGATTAAATTAAAAAATTTAGATAAATAGGAAGCACAATTTATGGAATAAGCTTTTTAATTTGAAAGCAAAATAAAACGAATTGGTGATTTTTATATGCTCAAAAATCAAAATATTATATATTTACTCTTAGAAAATTCAAAATCACCATCATTTGAAGAATCTTAACTATTTTTTCATTTGATTGAAAATTAAATCCCACCCTAAAAATGTATTACCCAAAAAATTGAATTGAATTAAATCGATATCAACTGAGCTTTCATTTGATTTGATTTTAACGGTATGATTAAATATGAATAGAACATATTCATAGTGATTGTGAGTAATTAAAGAATAAATTCTAATGGATGCTCAATGCCAAAAAGACAACAGTAAATAATATTACAAGTTTCCTTCGCATGCCCAGAAAGAACACAGTGACTACCACTTGGTGTGAAAGAAACTGCAAATCCACAAAGGAATCGAATATTTATTTATATAAATAAATTGCAGCTTCATGGTTGGAAGAGAATCTATTCAAAGTCACAAGAGAAAAGCACTCCATTTTCAAAGATGGTGCACAAATTCTTACCAATACTAACCATCAATAAGCTGCTATAAAACAGTAAATCCAGAACCAAATTGTGGTTGAATATAGTTTAGAGAAAAGAATAGGAGTTAGCATTCACTGATTTTTCTTCCTCACTCTCTTCATTCAAGTCTGCCTGCCTGCTAATAGGTCACCAAACTTCCTTCATTTGCGTCCTCACGATCCTTATTTGAGTCCATCAAAAACAACCCCAACCGCACGCAATGCAGCAACAGAAAGTTAAACGATTTCCCATATTTATGGCTTTCCTTTGGCTTACCTGTGGGCATAGGTTGCCAAATTGACAAACCTGCTGCTAGAGTAATGCGGCCAAGGTAACTCTCATCTACCTAGCTGCACAAAAAAAGGGCATAAAACTATAAAAATCTGAGTTCTTTTTCTTTTTCATTTTCATCTTTGTTTCTTGGGCTGAATGTTAAGTCAAGAAGCATAATGGAGCTTTAAACACTAACAACAAAGAAAGGGCTCAAAGCTCAAAAGCAGCATAAAAGAAGAAAAAAGCTCCTGATTTCTTAAGGAGGGGACTTATACATAAGGTAATTTTCATAACAATAGAATTAACTTTCCAACAAATAATACTTTACAGAAAACAGTTTGTTGTTTGCATGTTTAATCTGCAGATTTTGGCAAGGAGGAGGAGGAGGACCCTGAGTACATGGGTCCTCTCTGGTACGCACCCTTGTTAGCCGCTGCATCTTTATGAATAAGTGGTTCAGAGTTCGGGATACCGATGTAAGGTATGGCAGATATTGCCTGTTTTTCTCTATGTGATGCCCAGGTTACCAAGTAAAGACCAGCAATGATTAGACATCCTCCCAAGAGGCTGTAACAACATCCATAACAGAGTAAGCAGGTGCTACATAATATATCCAGGAACTTACAAATAAATTTGCTTTTTAGAACATGACTGCATTTTATGAGATAATATAAAAAAGAACATGCATCAATCGACATACTTATTGGACCCATATTAGCCAATGTACAAATTGGGTGAGCAAAATCTTTAAACCATTAGAATACAACCTTCCCAAATAAATGGGGCTTCCAAGAAAAATCCTTGACAGTATGGCAGAAGCTGCAGGTTGAAGTGGATTGTAAAGTGCAACCAAAGCAGGGCCAATGATCTTATTCGACCATGTCAGTAATCCATAATTAAGGGCAGAAGCAACAATTCCCTGTGAAGAAGAGTCACGTCAAATAAAAAGAACTCGAATGTTTACTGTAGACATAATTAAGTAAGCACGACGCATTCGCGTACTAAAGTTACAAAGAGGTCTAGGTCCAATTTGTACTTTTAAGATTCTATGATTACATATAATATGTGAAAGGAAATTTTATGACTTATAACTATCTACAATTACATAGAAACAACTTGTCAATGAGAATGACAGAAGAAGTCATAATACACAAACGATATATAAGCATTTTTAGCCAAAAAGAACTAAAGCTGCAGGTTAAAGTTAAGACATCTATAAAAACTGAATTTGTGGCATTAGTATTCCATCACACTTCAAAGTAGTTTAGGTCCTTAAGGCTTCCCCTTTGTTCTTGGTTGAAAAGATATAAACAATTCACTCCAAATGTTACAAAAGCAAGTAGGATAAAAACAAAAAGAGTAATAACCTTGACAATTGAGATATGGAATCACTTATAGACATCATTAAGTTTGCAATTGCTAAGATTGCAAATCCAGGAAAAATCAATTGATTCAGTTAAAGTGAGTTTTAATTTTCTTTACTCTGCCAAGTGGTTACGAGTGATTTCTGTTTTAACTTTGCAGTTTATGGAACTTGACTACAACCCATCTCTTACGGCAAACAAGGCATCTGTTGATATTATCAAGAAGTTCATTCAGACACAAACAAGGATACATTCCAGAGAAAATAAGCTGTGCATTTACAAATGAAAATTAAGGTGAATATACTATCAGTCAGGAAACTTACAGCATAAATGACTGCCCAGAGCTCAGATTGTGTAAGACTCCATTCGGTTGACCCACTGGTAAAAAAGAATGCTGTCAAAACCATCAATAGAGTGCCAAAAGCATATGAATAGGCTGTGACTGAAATGTTGGCAGGGTATTTGGTTAAAAGTGGAGCCTGCAATGACAAATTGAAGTCCATAAACTACCGGGAAAATTAAATAATATAATGGTTTTTTAGCAATAAGAGATTTGAGCACGATACAACAGGAAAACATATCGATCCTTATTGAATATACTACAAAATATTTCAATATCGTGTTTCTGTAGGAGTTCATATGCATGAATAGATACACAACCATAAATATCTTCCAGAAAGTGATTCCTTGAATTGTTCAAGATTACAGGTTTCAATAGTCCAAAAAAGCTATATGCACATGCAGTATTAATAAAAAAAATAAAAATAAAAAAGGGCAAAAGGATCTGAGAATCAAAGGTAGACACATATTTTGCCACTCCAACTCCAGCTGAAGTAATTTAAAGCTATAGAAACAAAGTGTACATATTTTTGCCATATGAAATTAACACTTGTGTTGGCAGAAAAAGGTAATGGGTAAAGAATGCTTTCCTTAAAGGCTACTTCCATGCAACTAATTCATAATAAGTGTACTGTTTTCCATAACCTTGCATAGTTTCAACATCATCATGGGACCAGGAATTCTTATCTTGGCTTTTGCTGCATGTATGTTACCAAAAGCTATTTAAGAATAATGGCATACTTTAGGCAGTTTAACAGATTGAACTATTGCTATAATTATATGCACTATAACTTAGTTGCTAAGAAAAAGTTCTTTCACCAACGAAAGAAATGAAATAAAGTTTGTTTCATCATATCGGGCTGAAATGAATTTTCCAGAAATTTTTTATACTATAACTTCCTAAATTCAGTTCGTACGTTTTTCTTTGTCTTTCAATACCCCAGTAGTCTCGGCAAATCCCTTCCAAAATAAACCGTATTCCCTGTAACAGATATGTCTGAGCAGTGAAGCTACAAGCTAACGTGCATTAAGTTCAAAAGGTGTCTGGGACATGAATGTTAATGCTAAAAGCTTTTCTATTTTTCCCCTTTTTGTTCTTTTGAACAAATTTTTACTTTAACTGACTGTGCCATTCTTCCTCTCATTAAGGACAAAGAAAAAATCAAAATTTTGTTTCAATTTTCACTTCAAATGTTGTGGTGCTAGATAACTGCATAAGCATTTACCTGAATGGCCAGAAAAGTAGCCATGCATAGGCAATTGCCTATTAAGCATAAAACTCCAAGGTGCCAACTATCTAATCCTACGCTCAGCAAGCCAGAAAAAAACCATCCAGCCGGTTCTGGTTGACCCTTGGCACTTATTTCACTTCCCAAAAACTCTTCTTCATTGAATCCAATGATCGTTGGACCACGGAACAGAACCATCAATACAGCACCAGAAACACATGCAAGGGTACCTACAACCTTTGCTTGACCTTCAGTTTTAAGCAAATTCACTCTTTCGGTACTGCAAGAATATGTTCATAAAAGAAACTGAAAACTGATCTTTAAGAAAACAATATATACAAGCAAATATTGGGAATTAGTACACCAATATCTGCTAAATCATGAACCCCAACACCAAAAGGCTAGAAGGAGAACCTCTTAAACTTACCCCATCATCACAGCCAAGAGGAATGTAAAGACTGGAATTGCAGGCTGTATTGCGGCAGCATACGTTGGATTGGTGTAGCTAAGTCCAATGAGAAACAATAGCTGGTTGCCAAATATCCTATGAAACAACAAAAGCAGAGGTTTTTATTGCTAGGATGTTGTATCAGATATTATTATAGTCCTCACTTGTGATAAGATTGCATCAATAAGAATGGATTAGAATAGACACACCCTGTTAACCCAAGAAAGAAAAACGTCAGCAGCAGTCGTCTAGTCATAGGTTGTCGAATCCTTCTGCAAAAGAGAAAAACAGAATGTCTTTTAGTTCAAACATACATTGATCAGCCAGAAGCAAAATCCGAAGTAATTGGAAAAGCTGCTCCATAAATATCACAACTAAATATATAGAGGAAATGCATTACAAATACACATCATATCATCCTAATCACATTATGCTACCATCATCAAAAGAACTACACAAGTGCAAACCAGCCACAGCATGCTCATTACATGAGCTTGGCAATATTACTTAGCTTGAATGAGTATCTTATACACAAGATTGATTAGATATAATCCAACAACGTAAAGGGAAATAGCTTGCATAATAGACATTAAAACAACAAAATAAACAAAACGTATTCATGACAGTTTAAAAAAAAAAAAAAAGAAGTTGCATAGTCCAAGATTAAGATTGAAAATTTCAAGGGCCAAACTCAAGTAGCCGTTGCAGTGCAAAGATTCTCACTAACATGCATAAAGACCAAAACTGGACGACAATTCAACAATTAGATAAAAACGCAACACAATTTTTTTTTATAGGGGCAACGGGGAAGGGGAGCTCATCCTTCCACTATTGGGACGAGTTTAAAATTTAAAAAACAAAAAAATCCACGAAAGGGAATATTCAAAAGATGATAAATTTAAAAGAAGACGAGAACAATTGAATTACTTTTCGCGAACATAGGCTAAAGGCGCAAGAATGGAGAGGGCGAGCAAATCACGACAAACACAGAAAACAAGCTGATTGACCCCCACATTAAGAGCCACTTTAGTGATAACATGATATCCTCCATTGATGAGCTGCACCATCGTCATAGCCATGTGCGCTTTCCATACTTCTCTTTCGTGACCTCCTACCCCGCCGGCTACGGCTGAAGCGGCCATCGTTTATTCGCCAACTCAACCTCAAATTGACCAACTTTATGACGAAATTCTATCAAATCAAAAAGAGGGGATAATTTGGTGAAAGGTTAACATCAAATGTAGATCAAAATGGACAAGAGTTAAATGGGGTTTGTTCGTTATAGCCTATAGGACTTGATTTACAAGGATACAAAATGTGCTATCCATGTGGATTGGTAATGGTACAGCCTAAATTAGGTCAGATTTTTGTGTGGTCCCTTTCATTCTGTTTTTTTGCAGGATAATTTGAGGATTAATGGGACCATGCTATTGACATAAAATAATATTGTTATCTTTTTTATCCAATAATACATATCACTATTAGGTGTTTTTTTTCTAAATTTTTCGTTCAAAATTTTAAAAAAATATATATATTTTTTTTATCTAAATTTTTACTCTCAAAATTCAAGACCCTTTATTATTTCTTTAAATATTTTTATCAAAAATTCAAAGATATACTCCATTTTTATTAATTAAAATATTTTTATTCAAAATTTTAAAGAATACCCATTTAATTTTTATCTAATTTTTTTTCTCAAAAACTATTTTAAATTAAAAAATATTGTCTCTTATAGAATATATCTCTACAGTATCCGATCCAAATTAATCAGATTAGCCGAATTTAAATACTGGACGGACGTAATCTTAAAAAAATGTTAGGCAAATTAAAAAAAATAAGTATAGTTGTTAATTTCAAAAAATCTTATCAAATACAGTAAGAAAATCTGTGTTAAAAAAACACACACACACACGCACGCCCGTGTGTGTATATATAAGAAAATACATATTTTATGACCTAGTGGTGACCATGGACCATGTTAATCAGTTCATAAGTAAAAAAATTAACCAGTTCATTAATATCAATTTTTTAAAATCATTAACTATTAATCAAACCATTATATTCGGTTAACCAATCCATCAATTTTGATTTTTCGATTTGATAAACAAATATTTTTCGGTTAACCATTAAAACTTATAACATAAAATTATATAAAAAAAAATTAAACAAAGTTCAATTCAATTTCAAATTTGTAAAGTAATTTAATATAAAAATTACAAAATAAACATAATTTACTAGACAAAACTTATATTCTATCAATTAATAGCTAATATTATAAAATATATTTGATATTTGTTAAAAATTACTATGCATGATTCTAAGTCAAATAAAATTTTGAATAATATTAAATGTTATAATATAAACTCTAAAATATAAGAAAATGTAATTAAATGCAATAAAATAAATTATTAACACCAATATATGATAAAAAAATAACATATATAAAATTTAATCGGATATTATATATAAATATTACTATATCATAAAAGAAAATGATATAATATAAATTTAGTTTAAAGTATTATATAAATTTTATAGAAAAATAAAAAAAATTAAGGTATAAAAATATAATTTTAATATATTTTAAAGTATTATTTTATGTAAATTTTAGAAAAAAAATTGAAGATATATATATATATACATATATATATATATATATATATCGGTTAACCATATATTAACGGTTAACCGGTATTTAAAAATTTAAACCGTAACCATCAGCAAAAAATATAAAAATTGAAAACCGTAATTGAATCCATCAAATCAATTAACTGTAAAAATCGATTTAATTTCGAACTAATTTTTCGGTTAATCATATTTTCCTTTTTTTCTGGCCCCTACTATTACCTACTGCTCGAGATTAGGCTGCTTTTGGATATTTGGACCCAGGCCTACAGAGAGGCTTAGGCCCTGTGTTATTTTCAGCTTCAGGTTTGGGCCTTTAACTCAATTTCTGCTTTGGATAAGGTTTTTCTTCAAAAAAAAAAATCACAAAAAGCCACTTTTTTATGAATTAAATATATATTTTTCTTTTTTATTTCTAAATACACATTTTTAAAAATATTTTTTCAAATTTTTTTTTTATTTTTTGAAATTTGACCATTGACAATTAATTAAATATTAAATCCATTAAAACAATAATTTTTTTAAAATTGCAAATTATCCATTCAAAAATAACATATTTATATATTGAAAATTCTCAATAAAATTATTTTCTTCAATTATCTATTCCATTATCATTGAACTCTTGAAAAAAATCCCTCACTAACGTAGATCAATTATCCCTATTATCATTAAACTCTCTATCATTTGATTATACACATTATTATTTGCATACCAATAGCCATACTTCAATATATCAAAGTGCAACATACGTATTTCAATATTAACATTTGGTATAACAACAGGCATATCTTTATTTTATCAAAGTGTTGTGTAAATATTAAATATTGTCATTTGGTATGCCAAAGTGCAATGTAAAAATTTTATCACTATCATTTGGTAGACTGGTAAATATATCAGGATATATCAAAATACTACACAATAATTTCAATGGTGCCATTTGGTATACCTATTGATTAGCATACTAAAATATTTCGTAATAATTTTAAAATTACGAAATGGGACAAAATATCTTGTCAAAACATAAAAGTGCACTTACTATTTTAATTTTTCAAAGGTGTTCTTATACTTAGGGATGTTCAACGAATGGTTCAGTTCAATAATCGAACTGAATCAAATATCAAAATTTTGATAAATCAAACCGAACTTTTTAAATAACCGAATCAAATTTTTCGATCGATTAGGTTTGATTAACCGAAAAATCAAAAATTAAAACTATTTTTTTTAAAAATTAAAAATTATGTCTAAAAATTATACAAAATTACAAATTATAATATACTAAAACAAAAACATCTAACTTGTACAAAATAAAAGTACAAATTAAAGATAAAATTCCAAAATATATAATAAATAATACAATAAAGATAGTTAAAAAAAACTTCATTCAATCGATTTTCAATTCAATCTTCAAAACTCCAAATGATCACCTAAAAAACTAGAAATTAATAATTGAAAAATAAACTCATATAATTTGCAACTTAAAATAAGATAATGTACATGTACAAAATAATTATTCAACTAAAATATCCAAAAATTTACATAATTATATAGAATTTCGGTCGGTTCGGTTTATCTATTGCTTTCTCCTTCAAAAATCAAACCGAACCGAAAAATCGAATCAAATTAAAAAATCGATCGATTTAGTTTAATTTTTCGGTTTCAACCGAAATTTGCTCACCCCTACTTATACTCCTAAACTCACTAGAAAATTGATTGAATATATTGTCCTACACTTACATTTTATCCTTAAAAAACCTCTTTGTCAATTATTTTTTTATGTATAAATTTAGATGTCTAATAAGATATTATACAAGTTTAAGAGATATTATATATTTTTACTATAAAAATGTGAAATAGCAATAAAAAATTACTGAAAATGTGAAATTTCATTGCTAAATGTAACATATATCAATAAAATTGCAACGAAAAATAAATTTTATCGCAATGATAATAGTTAATTGAAAAAAAATATTTGCAACACAAGAACGAGAATAAAGTCCAATGATCCTTGCTAAATGCAAATTTTCTTATAGTGTTTGAGCAAATTGAGTACTATAATTTTTTTTTTTTTAGAAGGAACTTTTAGTAAGTAAATTTACCTTTACTAATAGTGAAACACAATCAACAAAGAAAATATTCCGTCGCTAAAGTCTAAAAAAGAGTTTCTAACGACGGAATCTTTTCAATCATTAATGGTTTTTAATTTGATATTTTTAATAGCAACAGGTAACAATCGGAATTTTTTTGCTTTTAATAATTGGATCTTAACTTTTAACGAGTGAGTATTCCTTCTTTAAAAAAATCTTTCATTACAGTGTAAGTTCTTTAAAAAATATTTCCATTGTCATGTAATTTGAAAAAAAAAATGAAGAGTACTTGTGAGTTAAATAGTTAAAAGTATTTAAAGGCCCCAAAAGCATTATATTCAAATATTGATTTAATTGTGGAAAAGCATGAAATGGTTAATCTATTTATTAACAATTTTATTAACTAATTTATTAATTTTAATTAATTTTTATATCGATTTTAATTTTTAATTAATTTTTTTTAATTGCTTAAAATGCTTCAAAAATAAAAAAATACAAATTAAATATAAAAAGAAATAAAATTTTTATAACTAATTATAAAAATTAAATAAATTCGATTTAAAGCTAACAAATGCTAATTAAGTAATTATATATGTAATGAATACATAAGTATGATAAAAATAATTTTAAATATTTATTGTAATAATATTTTATATAATTATATATTATAATATTTGTAAATTAGAAAAATATTTAAAAAACTTAAATGTAAAAATTAAAATATAAAATATATATAGATTAACAGTCAAAAAATCAATTTTTAAACTTAAAAATTATAATTTTCTATTTTCAATTTGATTAAACTAAAATCAATTTCAATTTCGAATTGATTTTTCAGTTAACCAAAACTTCAGTTTTTTCCTCAATCATTAAATTCAATCTCCACCAAATTTCATTCCAAATATTTGTATTCAAGAATTTGTAACAGAGGTTGCATTGAAGGGAAAAAAAAATCAAATGAACAAAACAGTAAATGCAGCAAACAGGAAAACTAAGATGAGAATTTATGCCAGCAAATGCAAAAAATGAATAATTAAAACAATATTCCAAATAATTCATAAACTAATGTTGAAGCTGAGGCTGTGTTAAACTTGCAATTACTAAGAGTACTTTTGGATGGAAATTTTGGGTTAATCATATAACTTTGCAATTATTAGTTTTTGATCTATAAAGCTAAAATAAATTAAATATAATTTTATAATAACAAAACCAGAAATACCCAAAAAAAAATCATTTTCCTATGCAAAAAATGCATAATTGTGCACAAATAAAAATTCAAAATGAAAAAGTTGTCCCATTAAGAAAAGTGACAAATCATTTTTAGCATTATCGACTTATTATAAAATTGTACTTCTGTTATAAATCGGATTAATTACATCCGTAATTATTAAATTTTAGAATTAATAATCAAATAGTTATAATAAAATAATATATACCATAAAAATTATTAAAATTATATTTTATTTTAATTAAAATAAAAATAATTTAAAAATTAATTTTATATATCATCGAAATAATAGCTAAATGCATCATATATATTATTATATCATTTTGAAATTGATCAATTTTATAAATTAAATTATCAAATAAAAACAGTATCACATTGTTATGTAAATATATGAAGATAATATGATAAAAAAAATCAAATAAATAATTATGACATATCTATAAAATTAATTGATTCCAAAATAATATAAAAATCATATATAACATATTTAGCTATTACTCTGATAACATATAAAATTAATTTTAAAATTATTTTTAATTTAATCAAATCAAAATAAAATTTTAATAATGTTTATATTCTAAATTATTTTATTATATCCATTTAATTATAAATTTTAAAATTTAATATCCATATCCGTAATTAAAAGTGAGCAAAAAATCATGAAAGATTAATTTAAAACCAAATTCGATTTTTAAATTAACTAAATCGAAATTTTAAATTTATAATTTTTATTTTAAAAATTTAACAGTTAAACTGATTTAATAAAATTATTAATAGATCGATTAACCATTCACACTCATCCCTATCCTTAAATAACTTTCATAAATCGAACACAAACGTTAATTGGGTAAATAATTGAGTGATGATGGATAGTTAATTTGGAGATTCCCGTGTTTAACATGACAATTTGACAAAGAAATTAGGCATAAGATACTGTATAGAGTTCAGCAAACCAGCAGCATATTATATTAGGATCTATTTCACTTACGATTTATTATTAAAAAATAATTTATTTATTTTTTTATAATTTAAATATTACTAAATTTATTTTTTTTATAAAATAAAATTATTTTAATTAATTTTTTATAATATTTTTATCAAAATACTGACATGACAATCAACATCATGCCACCAGCAAAATTTACATCAACGGTCGCATGATGCTGAAGTGACAGTACCATGTACATCCAAACATATATTGTTGTATGTCATATCAACATTTTGATGAAAACATCATAAAAAATTAATCAAAATAATTTTTTTTTTGCAAAAAAACATAATAAATTTAATAACATTTAAATAAAAAATTAATTAATTAACTTTAGATAATAAACAGTAAATTCATTCGCCGTCGGTGAAATTGACCTTATTCTATTACATGACTGCAAAAACTCAAACAAGGTGAACAACAACACCAACATACACACCATAACAAAGTATAGGAGAATTTATTCAACCAGAACCAGAGATCTCGATGGCCCTTACATTAGGAGTCGTCGCACCGTGTTTGGGAACAGTGACAGTTAGCACTCCGTTCACCATACGTGCCTTCAATTCATTCCTATTAGCATTCTCAGGCAACTTGAACTTGCTCATGAAATCTCCCTTCTCAGTACTTATTTCAAGCATGTTATCGTCATCGATGTAGACGAACACATCCTTCCCAGTGAATCCAGGAAACCCAGCTCTCAATACATGGGCTCTGGAATTTTGCGTCCAACCCACATGGGCTTCGAGAGATGAGAAAATTGACATCGGATCCCAAAGATCCATAGGAAAGATGCCTTCTTCATCCAAAAGCTCCAGAGCTGTGCCTCTTCCCAGGTTTGCAGGAACGATCGCCATGCTGTGCTTCCGATTTGAGTAGCGCTTTCTAGTTTCTGGAATCTACTTTGGGCTATCACTCAGCCCAATGGGCCTCATTTTTTTTATATCACTTCCTTTTTACCCATTAATGAAAAAAGGGTCAAAATTTTAACAATTTAAATTAAAAGTGATTTTATTATTTTTAAACGGATAACCTTTTTTTTTCCTATATTTTAAGCCAATTTCATAAAAATAGTGGCCGAGATCATGGAATATGTTACAAAATTCACCAATCAAGATTTATATTTTCAAAATGAGATTTATGAAATTTATAATCACATGTTTTTAAAAATGTCCAAAAAATTATTAATTTTTTTGATCTCAGAAAATAATTATTAAATGTTTAAATAGTGGGGCATTATGGGCTTATAAGAATGATTAATAATTTTAGTTTTTTGAGTATTTAATTTATTGAAGCTACTAAAAATAGAGGGAGGGTAGCATAGGCTCACACATAAATAGGGCACATGAAACTAGGGGTGTGCTCACGGAGCGGGTTAGGGTTGGGGATTGATAACAACCGGTCTGTTAGGCCGTTCAACGATCCAGGATAAACCGAACACTTCGATCAAAGAGAGCCCGGTAAACCGACCTAATGCTAAACTCCTCGGTAGCGCCTAGCCGAGCTATAGACCGGCAGCAGGCTAGCCCCGAAAACATCTCCACCACGTTGGATAGTCAACCGCCACTAACCCACGCTCCCTTGAAATTCGTCGATAATGGGTTAGTGGCCGGTAAAAACGGGAAACTCCTCCCATTAGCTCCTAGAAATGCGTTAAGTCCACCTATAAAAGGTGCCAAGACAGGTATGAAAAGAAAAAAAAGACTTAATTTCTGGTCAAAAGAAAAATTCCTTATCCTTTCACTCAGAATCTCTAACTTGATCGTCGGATGCTTCCTTGTCGGAAACCCGCCGGTCCATTGTTTACTTTTTGTAGGTGTTCGGAATCGCCAGGAACTCACAGTGCATTTCTCCTTGTCATCAGGGATTACATCCATACTCACTACACCATCGATGACAGAAATTTTCCATCCCAAAAAATAATTTTTTTAATTTTAAAATATAATATTTTATAATAATTAAAATTATATGGTTAGAACACTTACTTCTGTTCGATGGGTCTGGAGTTCGATCCGAAATGTTTCTTTTTCTATCCATTCCAGAGACTTCCCTTTTTCTCATTAATTTTTAATTTTTTTTATATGCCTTTTCTGTCCTTTTGTTCATAATCACACTTTGCTTTATGAATCCTTAATATTAATCATCTCTAATGCTCCACAAATTCAGTTTGTATTCAAAATTTCTATGCTAAAACAAAATCAATCATTGTTTCAGTCTAAGTGAATGGTTGCCTGATTTGAGTGAGGGAGAAACGAGAATGGAATAGAATCGCTTTGTTTTTGGAGGTCTGATCGGACAATCATGTGGTTATCCTTTTGGAGATCCAGAGATCGATTCTCTTTGAATGAACTCAGGTTTTCTTTCTTTAGCTTTTCAATTTCTTGTATTTTCTTTTGCTTTTACTGTTAATACTCTCTAACTAATCTGTAATTGAGGAAATTCCGTACCTGTCTGCTGTAATTGAATCTCTTGTACAATCTAATATAAGTTTTTTTTTTCTTTTATTGTTTTTCATTTTAATGTTACACACAGATTAGGCTTTTCGTTTTTCCTTGACAGAGAGAGAGAGAGAGAGATTATATTCATAACTACGTTAGTTAGTGGACTGTGCAAGCTCATAGTTAATTCTATATTTGTTGCGACCTTGCAGTTGGATTCCCTTATGGTTGAATTAGGAGAAAGAATAAAGCTTTAGGTTCCATACCAGTTATAATTCCTGAACCCATTACTAAGATTGCAGCTTTCCTTGACGTTCGTAAAAAATAAATGCCAGAGAATCATTCATGCACTCCTCAGCATTTCTCCTACTGTTTTTGGGTTTATTCAAGCTCTATTTGCTGGCCCATGTCGATTTGGCTTTGATTTAGGACTAAATTCTTAAAGTTTCGTGGAACCATGTTTCTTTTGTACTCTGAATAGGAAATATTATTAGTCCTTTACTGCCATTGGTTTATTTTTGGGCCCATGGCATCCTCACATCATACCTCATTGGTGATGATGATTTTAATTCCTTAGAGATTGATTCTTGACCTGTTTTATGCAGATACTTAACTGATCAACTCCAGAAAGTTCAAATTGTAAATGAGGTTAATAAGGTGGCTATTATCTGTTTTCTTTTTCCTATTTTAGCTGATTGCTATCGGTACCAATATTTCCCTCCATCTGCATCTGACGTTATCAAAATTATCTTCCATTTATAAGGATTTTGTAATTGAGGCGCTGAGATCAATAGCAGAGTTGATAACTTATGGCGATCAGCATGACCCAAAATTTTTTGAGTGAGACTTTTTCATACTCAAATTTCATCCAAATGTGTGTTTTGTTGTTATTGTTAATATATAGTTTCCTAGCTGTTTTGTAGATTTTTTATGGAGAAGCAAGTCATGGGGGAGTTTGTACGAATAATTAAGATAAGCAAAACAGTGACAGTTTCACTTCAGTTGCTGCAGACAATAAGCATTATGATTCAGAATCTTAAATCTGAACATGCTATATGTAAGTGATTTTTGAAAGTAAACTTTGCTTTTATATCTCCTAATTTTTTTTCCAATCAACATTGGAACTTTGAGACTCTTTACAAGTTTTCCTTTTGGAAAATTTTGCAGACTACATGTTCAGTAATGAACATATCAACTTCTTAATTACTTACGCATTTGATTTTCGCAATGAGGAGCTGTTGTCTTATTACATTTCATTCTTAAGGTGTGTTTTCTAATTGATTTCTGATTGTAATTGAGATTTCCTTCTTTTTTTTTCCCCTTGATATTTACCATTATGTGATGGTATTTTTACGAACTTACTGTGGCATATTTCTGGTTCATGAAGAGCAATAAGTGGGAAGTTGAACAGGAACACCATTTCGCTGCTTGTTAAGACTCAAAATGTAAGTCTGTCTTTTCTATTCTGTCCTGTTTGCACTATACTAATGCAATATGATTCTCGTGCTTTCACTGAATTGGGTTAATTTCTTACTCTATCTTACTATCTCTAGTGCTCTTTGCAATGGATCTTGAAAATTTCAACATTAAATTCATGCTATATAGAATGCCATTGGTGCATCCATTTTGCTCAGATAGACAACATGCAGTCTGTTTTGATAGAGGGTTATGCTTTTTGTTTTAAGTTGTTGGGGATCAATATGGTTAGATGAACAGCACTACATTGTCTGTTTGATTATTAATCATTTTGACAATTATTGCCTGTGGTGAGTGGCTGATCGTAGGCATTTCAACTTCGAAGTAATGCATGTGTTAGTGCCTTGCCTATGTCCACCTCAATCGAGTCTGTGCACCTTATTCATTTATTTCTACTAAGCTATAACAGAGCCTTGCTCCATTGTATATATGTTTGTCTTTCTTTTTATACTTGTATATAGTTTCTTACTTTTCTTTAGTTATTTTCACGCATGCAGGAAGAAGTAGTTTCTTTTCCACTGTATGTTGAGGCAATAAGGTTTGCTTTTCATGGAGAGAATATGATTCGCACTGCTGTTCGTGCTTTGACATTAAACATATATCATGGTGAGTTGAAATGTCTATAATGGTAATTTAATTTTTGCTACTTTGCCTATCTCTTGGTGTAGCAAGTTTTAAGTTTACTGTCTGTTTTTCAGTTGGAGATGAATCTGTCAATAAATTTGTTGCCAAAGCCCCCAATGATGGTTATTTTTCAAATCTGGTGACATTTTTCCTGAAGCAGTGCATTGATCTAGATGGACGAATATTTCAAGTTCAAAAGTAAGAGTCAAGACATCTGGAAATTTAAGTGAAAGTATTTCACATATTAACTGTTTGTGGTTTGTTTTGTGAGACAGAAACCCTGACACATGTGCAACAACTATAATTCTTTCTACTGTGGATGATATCGAGGACAACCTCTACTATTTTAGTGATGTTATTTCTGCTGGAATTCCTGACGTTGGACGCTTAATAACAGACAACATTTTACAATTTTTGATACTCCCATTGCTTCTCCCATCTTTGTGGCTGGATGCTGTTACCGTAATGATCTTGATGCTTTTACATGCTCTAATAACATCATTTAAATTTTCCTCGTCGGCCCAATGGTTTTTTTTGTTAATGTGCCTTTTGATTATATGCTTTCCTTTCTCTTTGCTTAACCATAGTAACCTGGAATTCAGGAAACACAGTTTGGCGCAATTACTTCCTTGTATCTACTTTGCTGCATTTTGCGCATAGTTAAAATAAAGGATTTGGCAAATACAGTTGCTGCTGCTTTCCTCTGTCCGCCAGAGGTCTTCATTCCAAAATCTGAAGCTAAGCTTAATGGTCATGTGACTGATCATAATGATATTGGTGAAACCCAACAATCAGAAAGTGATGGTGTGACTGAGCTTGATGGTTGTCTAGAAGTGACTTTGCCAAGCATGTCTAGCTCTTCACAAGTCCATCCAGAAGGTTTTGCTGCCAAGAATAATTATAGCCTCTCACATGGATCCTTGAGGTATATGATGATACTTGTGCTTCATCTCAATGACAAAATTCACAATATTTATGAACTAACAAAAAGAATAAAAATAAAAGTTCTGTTTGTCACTTAAATATATGGTATTCTTCAAATTTTCTTGCTTCTCAATGCCTAAAATTTTGATTGTATGCTCTCTCTATTCTATTGGAAGTGTCTCTTAAGGTACTTGAACAAGAATTAAGAAAATGATTTAGCTATCTCAATTTTTTAAAAAGAAAAATACTCACAATCAACTATGTTATCCTTTTATGAATCCTTTTTATCGATTAGTTGATTCGATCTCTCTAGCTACAAATGGACTTTGGGAATAAGAGCTGTCAGTAATAAATAGCTTAAAGACACATGTTAGTTATTGGATATACAAACCTAATTCTGTTGAGAGAGTAGATACTTTGAGGGGTTGGAAAGACTGTAGTTTACGGGCAATGTATGTTGCTTGTATTTAAAAAGGTGCATTATGTAACTTAAGTTATTTACTTTGTCTTCCCCTTTCCTTTGGTGGGAGATCGCCATTTTATATGTGGAGTTCCCTTTTTATTTACATTATTTGTTATGTGAGAGTAATGGCTGTTTAGCCGTTATTTTAACTGTTGCCCCTAGAATAACAGCATTTACCACTACAAAAGTGTATTAAAGAATCTGCTACATTTACTAAGCTTCTAGCCTATGCTTAGCCACTTCAGCCTTCTTTTAAACAAGTCCTTCAAAGTCTCACCTTTGGTAATTAATGGCTGACTTGGTGATCAGGAAAGATAAATCAATGAGTACTTCATTTGATCAGTAATAACGACAATAAACATGATTCAGAGCTTTTATATGATGCTTGTAGTTTAGTGGAATTTCTTTTTTTTTTTTCTTTCTTGAAGGTGTTGATATTAAATAGTTTTTATTTGAAATCCTTAATTTAATTTTGTGCTTTCACAGTTTTTTTCCAAAATATTTGCTTAGCCACAGGCTATTTTCATTACACAGCTTTTTTTTCTGCCCATTTCTCTTAGAAGCATCCACAGCCATATTTAAATCCATGTTTTTCCCTTTCTAATTTTTATTATGATGCCTGTGACTTATGTAGGGATGCCTTACTTTCTTACATTACAAGTGGTGATGATCTACAAGTTCTAGGTTCTTTGAGTGTGCTGGCGACATTGTTGCAGACAAAAGGTTTTGCTATTGGAGTTATTCATCATTTCTTGCTATTGTTATATGATGCTGTCATCTCATAGTTCTCTTTTTTGTAGAATTAGATGAAATAATGTTAGATGCCCTTGGCATTTTGCCTCAACGCAAGCAGCATAAGAAACTATTGTTGGTATGTTGTGGAACTAGATCAATTTCATTAATTTTTGACAACTCTACTGTAGACTAAACCTTGCTATCATTGTTCTATCAAATTACGAATATGATTAGCTATATGTGTAATTATTTACTCGTTTGGTATGTGCAACACATAGTATGCCTACAAAAATGAGCCTTGTGAGGTCATGCTGCATAGTTACTAATACCAAGTTTAATGGTGTTGTTAATATGAATGCCTATGAGAAAAGTTTAGGTGTTAATTAATAAAAATAAAGAATTGGTAATAGTTAAAATGTGAATAAAGGTTTGGATCTTCTGTGTTACTTGCGTATTGTCTTAATAATTTTAATGGGATTGTCAAAATTGATATTAATTTGTAAAGTTTTAGTACTGATGGCTAAAATCAAATGAATTCGCTATGATGCAAATATTTGCTTCTTTTTTTATTTGGAATTTCTTCTTTTCCATTTGGCATAAAACCTTCTAATCATATCAGTTTCGTAACTAACTCTTAATTTCATTAAAGTTTGCATTAATATCCAGCTACTTGATTTTGCAGCAAGCTTTGGTTGGTGAGGGCTCAGGTGAAGATCAACTTTTTGCTTCTGAAATTGGCTCTGTTAGAGATGGTTTTAGCAGTGAGATTGATTGCTATCTACAAAAATTGAGGGTAATTTTGCTTCAGAATTCGGCTTTCTTGTATAATCTCTCTCTCACCCTTCTTCTGAAGTTTAGTAGCACTACATGTTATCAATTAGCAGTTTGATTTGGATGATTCTGATTGTGCATCATTTGTGAATGAAGTCGTTTTCTTCCATGTTTAGAGCAATTCGTTATCTGGAGCATATGCTTTAAGAACATGATCAATATCATCCTGTAAATTATTCTGCTGCACCATAGGTTGGTTATTAAGTTAAACTTAGTTTCAGACTCCATACAACCCAAGGTCATCATTCTCTTTGGTTTGCACAACCAAAAAATTACTCGTCTTGCATTTCAGGATTCTGTCTTTTTTAGTAATTTGTACAAACAAAACATAAATAGCCCTGGATGAGTTTGATGGCCATGATTTATATATAATAAACAAAATTGAACATTTTAGGTGAAATTAATTTTTAAGCTCCTAAGGTCTTTCCTTTTTTTTTTTTTAATGAAATACTGTGTTGAAACTATTAGAAGTTGATTAAAAATTTTACAAGGAAGTGTGAAGATACTATTTTGTATTTTTGGGCAGTTTGTTTCATGGCGTAAGCCATGATATCCACTGTTGTTTAGGGGTTTGGATATTTAGGAATTTTAGAATTTAAAGTTTATTTTATTGTTATCGTTTAGATATTTTATGAGGCTTCTCTTGCAAGCTATTTTAGTTATGGGAGAGAGAGAGGTCAAACTTTTATTTTGTCATTTTTTTCTTTGTATCTCTGTTCCTCTCTTTCTATTTCTTCCACAGCCACCATCAGGAAGAAGAAAAGAAAAGTTTTTGTTTTTCTTGCCCATACTCTAGATTCAAAAGCCAACACAGAACCCCTATGTTTATTAAATTGGATCAAGCCTGCAGATTCTTATTTTTGTAAGTAGGAAGGACTTTCTAAGTTAGCATAGTTTTTGATTGATCCAAACTTAAAGTATTATCGGATTGAAAGAGAATAGAAAAGAAGAATACACACACACACACACGTTACGTCATCAAAATTTTGTTTATGGCCTTCACATGTGAGATCTCAGTTAAACTGATACTTTATTGTTCCATTCTAATTTTACTAGTTGATGATAATGCTGGCCAAAATCAAAATTTTTACAATTCACTATA
Source organism: Excoecaria agallocha (assembly GCA_037975025.1). NCBI lineage: Eukaryota > Viridiplantae > Streptophyta > Magnoliopsida > Malpighiales > Euphorbiaceae > Excoecaria > Excoecaria agallocha. The sequence goes on from CM075810.1 coordinate 70,530,318, forward strand.
TGTCACAAGGTGACCAAGGTAGCATCTGTGACCAATGTAGCACCTTTTTGCAGTCCTTTTCATCTTTTCTTTTTTTTCATGCCGGACCCTTGTTTCATGTTTGAACTTTGCTGTGAAGTCTTTTCTTTTCTGTGTAGGCTCAGGCACAACGTTCTGAATACATGGCTTTTGCTAATTGAATAAATATAAAAAAGTTCTATTTAATGCAACATGTTTGTAATTGTGCAAATATCAGCTTTCTGGAGTATTCCATATTGTTACTGTTTTCTTAAAATGGCATTCATTTTTCCTATAATGATTGGTAATGTTTTCGATTTTTCTGTGGCTGTCTTCAACAGGACCAGTATGGGGTATGCTATACCCCAGAGATTGGAACAAGCCCTCGTGTGCATAGATTTCAGGTATATTTACTTTCAAACATCTCACGGGTCAAAATTGATGAATCTTGTCTGTCATCATTCGTCAGCACTATTTGGAGTGAGATCGTTGGCTGAGCCACGAAATTTGGTCCATGTCGCTATTTCCCATTGAATGGAGATGTTCCTAATGGTTTATGGTCGATTTTAGAAATGCATTTTTTGTTTACCTCTGGGGTTTTTCATAACTCCATGAGGTTTATTTTGTGCAATTGCATGTGTTTATTTTCTTCAATGAGATATGTCTTCTAGGTGCTTGATGCGTTGGTCAGTCTCTTTTGCCGATCAGACATATCTGCAGAGACATTGTGGGTTGGTGGTTGGCTTTTGCGGCAGCTACTTCCTTATTCAAAGGCAGAGTTCAATAACCAGCATCTGAAGTTGCTAAAGGCAAGTGAATTTCTTTTCGTTTTCTTGCAGGTCCATGTATTGATAGAAAGCTGGTTTCATGAATTTGTAATAGGCTTTATTTCATTCTCCTGATGAACTGGCATCTGCTTGTATACTCAGCTTCATGCTGCTTTAGTTAATGGGTGGATAGTATCTGTAATTTCAGCAGTGAAGGTTGCACAAAATAGTTGAACGAATGCAGCAATGAAGAAGCTTAAAGCTTTGATACCATGTGGAGAAAACGGAAAATGTAGAGAAAACTAGAGAAGAAGAAAATGTTATTTCTTCCTTGTTTTTGAATGAATAATATATCATCATTTATACATGATTTTAGAATATGGAACCAGAAATTAAATAACTAATAGCTAAAGAATAAGTTAATTAGAGAATCAATTAAGGAAAGCATCAGGCCTAGAAACCAAGGAAAGCTTCATAAATGGGAAACTATTGGCAGATTCACTTCTTAAATTATTTAGAGCTGTGCATCTAGTTAGGGGCAGAGCCAGAATTTGATACCAAGGGGGCAAAGTTTTAATATGTTTCAAAATAAATAAATAAATGAGGCAACATTTTAATCTGTTCCCAAAAAATAAGTGGGGTAACATGTTGCAACCTCTTACAATTTTAAGTTAGACTATATCTAATTAAATAAGAAATCTCTGATTTTTAATCAATTTTAAGAAGAATTAAAAAAAAATGCACCCTTATGCAATGAATGCCTCTGCCCATGCATCTCATAAATATCTTCTGCACATACTGCATTTGTTTCACATACATCAAGGTTTTGGATGCCAATCTGCTACTGGGTGAAGTCTGCAGTAGACACACAATCCATGAGAACACTGCATATGGTCTATCTCAGAAATCTAAGATCAATGGCTTTTATCTTGTATTTGTGTACTTTATTTTGAATTATCATATCATGTTTCTTTCTTGGATAAGCTAGCAGTTCTTTTTTCTTTTTAAACAAAACATGTCTCATGGTACAGGGTTCTTACAAAAATTGCACTGTTACTATTATAGAGGAGACTCGAGGCTTCTGGCCTGATATGCTAGTAACTGTCCTCTGTGATGAATGGAAAAAATGCAAAAGAGGTATATGACATCACGTATTCTCATCTAGGAGGATATTGGGCTGTCACTTATGTCACTGAGGTTTTTGAACCTTTTGTATTGTTCTTGTAGCAATTGAAGCTTCATCCCCTCAGAAAGAGCCAAAATGCATACTCTTGCCATTACAAAAGTATTCTTTTGATGGTAAGCAGCCTGTAAGGGGATTATATTTGAATTGGGCATGCATCTTAACATTCTTCTTTCCATCAATTATACAGATGGAGAGTTATTCGGTAGCCATTCATTAGAATGTATTTTTTGCTTCCAGGTTCCCTTCCTAGCGAATCATCAATAAATGCAGGTGAAAGAATGTGCCAGTTGGTGAAGGTCTGTTGTGATAAATCAAATGTCAGTCATTAAAGTATTTTATTATAAAAAATCATAACTTTACTTCACTTGGAGAAGCCCACATATGACAAGTTCTTCTGTTGCCGCAAATATTGATCCTGAATGACCAATATGTTCTATTCATTCATATAATTTCTAATATTTTTCACACTTTTCGTCTTAGGTGTTTGTACTTCTTCATCAACTTCAAATTTTCTCCAGTGGTAGGCCTTTGCCTGAGCAGCCTCCTATTTGTTCTCCAACAGATGTCCCTGAAAGCTCTCGTGCAAGAAATGCTGGTCTGGATGTTTCAGTTCCAAAGCCTGGCATGGAATTGAAACTTGGTTAGTCCTCCATCTGGCAGTTAATGCCCTTTATGAGGATGATGATGTGTGCATGTGTTTCACTGAGAGTATAATTGTTTTTGCAAATAACAATTATATAGTGTCTTGGAATCTGGTTTTGTTTTCTTAATTCATTTCTCGGAGTATATTATTATTACTTGCTTGGAGGTTATATTATGAGAATCATTTGATCAACATTCAAATCTCTCCGGTAATTGCCGTATGCAGTTGATGCCGTGCCTTGTAGGATTGCATTTGAGAGGGGTAAAGAACGCCATTTTTGGTTTCTAGCAATATCTGTGGGCACATCTGGGTGGATCCTTCTTATAGATGAATTACCTTTGAAGCAGCATTTTGGAGTTGTCCGTGTGGTCGCTTCTTTGGCTGGTTCAAATGTATGTATATGTATATGTGGCTTTATTTTCTTTTAATATTAAGATTGGCTCGTTAAACATAATTATACCATGAAACACGTAACATGTATTTTTGCTGTGCACAGGCAGAAATTAGACATCATCTTGTCCTTTCTTGTCATAGTTGTTAGCGGAATATTATGCTTGATGTTGGCCTTGTGTTTTGTGCCTGCAGCCCAGAATTGATGATAAGCATTCAAGATGGTTACACTTGCGCATCCGTCCATCCTCTCTACCTTCTGTTGATCCCGCAAGATCTGACACATTTAGAAAGACAAAAGCTTTAGTTGATGGGAGATGGACCTTAGCATTCAGGAATGAGGAATCTTGCAAGTCTGCCTTTTCTATGATTCTCGAAGAGCTTAAACTTCAGAGCAATGAGGTTGAGAGAAGATTAAAACCATTGCTTGATTTTCAAGCAGCTGTATCTGTTGATCATTCTGAGGTTCTATCTTCTAGTACTGCAGATTGCAATTCATTGTAAGTTTGCAATTTGTTTGAGCTTTCTGATGATAGTTTTCTATATGATTTGGGTGGGAAATATTTTTATGTGTAGTAACCCTTTTGTATATGTTTCAGAAGGCCACATAGGTATATTAGAATCAAAAATATAGATTAGCACCCCAACTCGAGCTATTCTTTGTACTGTAGGTTTTTTGTCGTTTCGATTCGATAGTTTAGCGGCAATTCTCTCTCATTCTTTAGTTGTTCTAACCTCAAGTTTCGTCTTCTGTTGGCCTGATTTTGTAACCTATGCAACATAAATGTATATTTGAGCCATATATGTTCATAGTAAAATATTTTCATGAACTATGTGAGTTTGCTTTGTGTAATCGTATAACCAATTAAAGCTTGTGATAGCTTATCTTGTTCCTTGCCTCCCCACCTCCCACCTTAACTATGCATATAAAATAATAATAAATAAATAAATACGAAATAGCAACGAAAATTAGTCCGGGCATTAAATTTTTTACTAAATGGAACATATAGCTTTTTAAAAAAATGAATTTTATCGTAAATATTGACAGCATTTTGTGGAAAAAAAGCAAATATTGTGACGCTTCGCTAAATAAGAATTCTTTTTTATTATAGTGTTTGAGCGAAAGCAAGATTTGCAGATTAAGACGGTTTAAATTGAAAAATAAAATTATGTAGATTATTTGTAGTTTAAACGGTTAAAATATTTGAATATTTTTTAATAATATTATAATTAAATTCGAATCCACTTCCATTTTAACAATTAAAAAGAAATCTTATTAAAAAATTAAAATGAATTAAATAAAAAAAAAACATATATACTCATTGATTTAGTGAATTTGGCATGTCAATTGGAGAAAGCCTAGATTGCTGCACAACACAATAAATTTTTTCATCCAAGAATCCAATATTTCCTTCAATAAATCTGATATTCACATCATTACATGCTCCATACATTTCAGAATTGATCTTCCAACCAAAATTGGACATGAAATGCCCTGAAATTCTCAATTCAATATTAAATTCCATTACTCTATGCTTCAAATCTTGACTTATTTCTACCATCACATCTTCAAGTCCTGATTGGACCTTCATACTATAATTTGCATGTATAGGTATCACCCCTTGTTCCTTTAGCATAAACCCATCTCTAAAATTCCCAGCTACAACTCTTGACTTGTAAATTAAATTACTTTTCATGAAATTGGCAACATATTTGAATTTTTCATTTTGGCTTTCTACTAAATAATTGGCTTTGATATTTGCTGATACCATACCATCTGATAAATTAAAATTTGAGGCACCAAAAGATGTTAGCTTTATATTTGGTGCTGAAATGATGCTAAAACAAAAAATAAATAAATCAAAGCTATAATTGATGATATTATGGAAAATAAATTCTTCATAATAAAACAACATTTTATTTTCTTTGTTTTAGGGTTCCTAGTAGACCTATTTTCCTCCATGGGTTTCCCTTTCATTAATAAATATACCCATCAATTTATAGTATTTTTTTTTTGTAATTAGGGGGAGAGAATGATAATTTGTTTTTTAATAAAATATGAAGAAACTAATTCAACATGGTAATAATTCTAATTCATTGAAATTGTACCTAATTAATAACTTCTTAATTTGTTATAATAGAATGGTATTTATGCTAATGGTAATAAGTTTTGTTGCCAATTTGTATATTTTGGGCATAACTAATTAATAATTTTTTCTATCCTAATTAATTTTAGCAAATACAGCTTGGTGGGGCAATATTTCTTTTAATTTTTTATATGTGCCACTAATTAGAAAACATATAACACATTAAGTCATTAACTTTTCATATATTAAGGATTATAATAAGTGATTATAAAAAGCTTGTTTAGATATGCCTGAAAGCTTAATTAAGTCACTTATCTAATTGGTATAAACTGATTTTGATCAGTCAGTATATATTACTTCATTGCACATTTAATATTTTTGAGATTATATTGTTGATTTATTATTATGAAATAATTAACTAAAGGCAACTAAATCCAATATATATACAAATTATTTTAAGAATTTACAGGTTGGGCATTAATATTTAGTAGGAGTGAGCAAAAATAAATCGAAATTTTGGTTAATCGAAAAGTTAATTCAAAACCGAACCAATTTTTAGGTTAATAAAACCGAAAATTTATATTCACAATTTAGACTTTAGACTTTTAAAAATCAGCGGTTAACCGTTGACTAGTCAACGGTTAACTGATATATATATATATATATTACATTTTACAATTAAAATTTTCAATATTTTTATAATTTATAAATATACAAATTATTTTAAGAATTTACAGGTTGAGCATTAATATTTAGTTATAAGAAAAGTTGAGGAAATAGCATAAAAAAATTAAAACAAGTTTGGTATAATTTTCCTTTAAGAAAATGAGGAGAAGATAAAAGCAACAAGCAATGATTCTTTAATTAATAGAGAGGGCTTAATAATATTACAACAAACAACACACAAAACCACCGGCAAATTTCATTTTTTAATCTCTGAAGTTTAAAATTTTTTCTATTTAGTCCCTCAACTTTTATTGTATTCTATTAAGTCTTTTAATTAAATATAGTTTTAACAAGTTGAATGAAATAATATGTAAAAGTATTTAGCACATATAAAAGTCTGACTATTCTTCTAATTAATTAAATTATGAATTCCATTCAATTTTATCTCTAAAAATATAATTATAAAAAAAACGCTCTCTAACACAATTATTCGACGTATAGCATTCGAATGTGTAAAATTGAACTGAAAGTATAAATTGAATCAAAGCCATAGAGATTCGATATGTTTAATTGGTTCAATTTTTATTTTAAAAATTGGTTTATCTAGTTAGAAAAAAAATGGATATCATCGAACCAATTAAACTTTTAATAAAATGACATTATTTTAATATATTGTTTGACCAATTTGATTTATTTTTGTCACATTTAATTCTTTCAGTTTGGTTTCGGTTCAGTCAATTTTTATACTAAACTAACCATACACTCAGCCTTAACATAACATGCTTGTTTGGACCTAATGTAAAGAAAAAATAAATATCAAAAAACTTTTATTAAAAAAAAAAGTAAAGGGCTCAAAAGAGAAAAATGCTAAAATAGAGGGAGTTGAGGAGGGATTTTGCACAAATCACAAGCAAATGCTTTATAACTAGGGAAAGAAGATACCAAACCTTTCCCGACAAATCACTCTCCCGACAACCTCAAAAACATCATTCTCTCCATAAACCTTAATGTCTTCTCTTCTCCACCACCATCACCACGAAATCTCCGGCGCCACCACCAATGAGAACCACCACCACCACCAAGAGACTAATTCCGTCTCAAAGAACCCACTTCCTGTGGTGGTGCGCAGCCGTAATCTGCTCAATCTTGGCAATAGCAGTAATAATCGGAGGAATAATTATATTTGTAGGGTACTTAGTGATTCATCCGAGGATTCCGATAATTGGCGTTGTCAACGCTCACCTTAATCACTTCCAGTACGACTTGTCGGGTGTTCTTGTAACTCAACTGAACATTGTTGTGAAGTCGGAAAATGATAATACCAAGGCACACGCAAGCTTCTCCGACCTGCAATTCACTCTGTTTTTCGAGGGAGTAGAGATTGCAACGTTGGTGGCGGATCCGTACGAGGTTAAGAAGAACAGTTCCGTTTATTTTAACTACGTGGCAACATCAGAGCCGATACCTTTAAATCCAGAGCAAATGCAAGACGTTGATGTGCTGTTGAATGAAGATGTGATTAGATTTGATTTGAAAGGAATTGCAAAAGCTAGATGGAAAATTGGGCTTCTTGGGTCCGTTAGATTTCCATGCCGTTTGAGTTGTCAGCTCAAGTTCCATAGATCCGACGGCTCCTATTTGCCTAATCGCTGCACTTCAAAGGCTAAATAATCTTCCTCTTTTTTTTTTTAATTTCTTCCAAAATAAATATTATTTTCTTTGCTCCTGCAGAAAAAAAAATTCTTGGAGAGTCCCTTTTTTTTTTCTAATTAGTGCTTAATTTGTAAATTAGATATATAAGAGGGTAATTAAACAACAAGAACACAGTTTATCAATTTGATTATTGCTTTATTTGAATATAATTAACTGTGTTAGGTTTGCTAATTATCGATTAGTTTCTTAAGGCCACACTTAATTAGATGTATTTTTCTTATTGAGGGATGTGGAAATTTGCACTTAAAATTTGATATAATTCGGTATTTTACAATCAGTTTTATTGCTAAAATATTTTTGACAATCTATTTAATATTAAAAGCTCTTCTCTTTTCAAATTTTCTTGAAAATATTCCTTAATTGGTTAGATTGAAGGTTAATTTAAAGGAAAAATAATCTTACTTGTGAAGAAATATTTCTATATTATAATTATATTAAAATCTCTTATCTTTTCAAAATTTTTTGAAAATATACCTTAATTACTAAGATTGAACGTTAATTTAAAGGAAAAAGAATCTTAATTGTGAAGTAATATCTCTATATTATAATTAAATAAAAAACATAATTAATTGAATATGTAAAGTTTTTTTTTCTTTCCCTGCAAATATTGATTTAGAATTATTGTGAAAAATAATAATAAGTTAACAAACTTTAAAGTGGTTTTTAATATATATATATATATATATATATATATATATATATATATATAAAGCTAAGAAAATAAAGCATCCAGAAGTATCTACATACTTAGGGAAGACCCTAAAAGAAAAAAAAAACTATTTAATTATTCTCCTTTTTAATATCCTTTTAATTATCTCTTTCACTGTATCTTTTCTCTCATTTTAGCTAAATTATTTGCTTTTCTATCCTACTTTTCTAAAGAAGGATGTTGAAATTTTTTGCATCCATCTTATTCATTTCATCTGCCTATACATCAAATTGTACATATTGGGCCATGTTTCATTCTCTATATTGCAAATGTAATATAATAATATAATACAGATTAATATAAATATCTTATTTAGTTTTTTTTAAAGCTAATGTTAAAATAATATAATATATTGAATACGTTTGATTCGCTATATTGTATCAGTTTATATATTATTAATCAGTATAATATTAGCTTATATTATAATATACAATATTTTATAAAAAAATGTATTTGTCCATAATATTTTATATTGTATTTGATATAAAATAATAAACTGCATTATTTTTAAAAATTTGAAAAATATATAAAATTAAATTATTTTTAATGTTATTAATTTAGACAAAAAAAATAATTCTAAAATATAATTTTTCATATATATATATATATATATATATATATATATATATATCAAATATTTTTCTTAAAAAAAGTGTACAAATTTCATAAAAAATGATTATATGTTAGTAGATAAGTTAACAATCAAACAAACAATTTAATCAATAACAATTAATTACATGATTGAAATATATTAATGAATGTACTACAATTAATAATTTTATATCTAGTCCAATAATAAATCAAAATAAATAAATCTCATATATGATTATTTTAGATATAATTCAAATAATCAATGAATACAAAAAGTTCATATATTCTTATAAAAAATGGAACCTAATTTAAAACATAATTAATGATTTCAAAATTTCCTTAGCCATCTTTTATTTGTTTAAATAATCTCTGACCAAACATCTCTCTAAATTTATGTTATAGTGACTTGAATAATGTCACATATTAAGATTTATCTATTATTGTTTGAAAAACATTAAAATAATCCTCACAAGAAAGATCCACTGCCTTCAACTATTTGAATAATGTCACATATTAAGATTTATCTATTATTATTATTTTAACTAACCTTTCAGTAATAATTTGCTCATCACTTTTTTTATGAACCGGTAGATGCATTTGGAACTAACATCGGTGAAGTCTTATCAATATCAGTCTCCTGCATAATATCATCATCAATATTTTCTAAAATTTTATCTTCACAATCAATTGCCGTTGTCATATTAGCTAGTTTTTCTATTATTATATCGGTTACTCTTTTTTTCTCAAATATATTAGTAATGCGATCAAATATAGGAAAGTGTTTTCCTCTCCATCTCGCTGCATCTGTATAGTGTTACAACAATACAAAAAGTCACCATCGGTCCTTGCAAACAGGCTCTCTACTCAATAAAATATTTTCAAAAACGTTATAAAATTAGTAAAAATTGCTATAATATTGTATGAATATCTATCATAAATTTCATTTATAAATCATTCACATAGTATTTTCTAATATTTTATAGAAATACAGATGCATCTTCATCAAAGTCCATAAAATGTAACTACTTGTGAGCCAAGTTGTTCTACTCAAGCTTATTTCTGTAACTTGTTTCTTAAGATTACATAGTAAGAATGCCATAAACAGAGATGAATTTACTGAGAAAAACAAAGCTCTTTAGCTTTAAACTGGTGAAGGAGAGAGGACAAAACTCTTTCTTGTTTCTTTAATTCTTTTTTACTGCTTCAGTTAACTCCTTTTTTCTTGCATTAATCTTCCCACATTAAATCATTTTATTTTTAATTTATTACATATTAGATTTTTTTATTTTTAATTTATTTTACATTCAGTTCTTATGCGACGAAACTGATGAACATAAATATGTTTTATCGTATAAGAATTAAATATATAATAAATAAAAAATAAAATGATCTAATATATAATTTTTTTATATAAAAATTTAATGCAAAAAAAACGTAAAAATTCAAAAATCCAAAAATAAGGTTTACCTAAAGAGTTAATAAAATATAATATGTATATTCCATTTTTGAACACTTGGTGCCCCATACACCTAATAATGGAGCTATGGAAATAGGCTCGTTATCTAATTATGATTTGAAGAGGAATAAAGTATAAAATTACCGCTTAATTCTTTTCCCTGCTACAGGTGTCAGCCATGGCAACACTCGTACTTGCCAACTGCCATTTCCTCTTTCGTTCTGTGCCTCTCTCTTAAGCCTGGGTGGTGTTTGCATTTTGCCATGCCTTGCTCATTTTTTAGCTTCTATCCGATGCTCCTGTAAGTTCCTCTTCTCATTACTCACTTTAATGGCGGCGTTTGTTCCAAGTTTCGTTTTTGCTGTTTTTTTGTGCTGGAAACGGAGCTTGGTTTGTTCGATTAAATTAGGTTTTAAGCTTATGGTTTTACATGTTTGAGACTTTTGAATTTTTTTTAATTAAATGATTAATTGATTGATTATGGTTTATGTAACTTGTTGTACGGTCTATGCAAAGGTATTGTATTTCTTGCTTAGACTTTTATTTTTCTTTCAAATTTATGTGCAGTTATGGCACTGTGGATGAGCAAAGAGGCAAGTTAATCAGATTTCATGGATTTGTTTCCTGAGCTAATGTCCACCATTTTGATATCGGTTATTAGGCCTTTCTCAGTTTGCAAATGGGTACTCATGTTTGGCCTCAAAACCTTATTTGCTGTGATTGAAACTTGGGTACAGTTAGTGAAATCTTCCATTGATTTGCATCTCGATATCTTCCACAAAACAATCATATGGATGATTGCTCTTATAACTCTTCCTACTCGAGTTTTAACTGCCTTGCAAAGGGAGAGACAGGTTGGTTTTCTTTAACCCATTACTGTTGGCTTTCCTTGGATAAATTATTCTTTTTCATGATAATGTTTATTGATTGATAAAGCATCAGATAGTTTCTCAAACTTTTTTTATGATGGTCAATTTGTTCAAATTTTTAACTTTTGGGCCAATGCAACATACAAAAGTCCTTTGAGGTAAAATTGCTTCAAGTTTTTAACTTTCAGAGCATTGATATCCTGAAATAATTATTTTTATTTTTCAGACCTTTGACTATTAATATTAGCCAGTAGGCGCCCAAACTTTCAACCTAATCCTTTTTTAGATTTTTTTTTTTTTTAAATTCCAATCAAGATCTTAAACTCTAATTTTTCAGAATTGACCTCATCTCATAATCTGCATGATTAGTGAACCGACTCTAGTCCAAAGTCTGAGTGCTAAAAGGAAAATTTCCAGGACTGTAATATTAAGAAAATTAAACCTCTAGGGGTAATTTGATCATAAACGGGCTGCTATTGGTTGAACTGGCTCAGAAGTTAAAATGGAGGCAATTAGACATTCAAATACAATAAAGCTTGAAGATAGTTGTTTTTTTAAGTCTTAATTTTTCCTTTTTGTTCCTTGACTAAATAGGTTATAGAGAAGATCTTAGCAAATAAACTTGTGAGAAGTAGAAGCTTGATTTGTTAGCTAATTATGTTTTTTCTAGGATTTAATGAGGTTCTTTTGGCCTTTGTTACTGTTTTTTTTCATCGTTTTCTGCTGTTATTTTCAGCTGCAGGAGCATTTGCATGAATTGCAAATTCAGTTGGAAAGTCTTGTCTGGGAGAGGAAGGAACTTAGGGCCCAACTTCAGAAAGCAATTAAGGAATGCAGAATTTTGGAATCAATGCTAGCAGAAGTTGAAGATGAAAATGACAGTCTCATTCCCAAATTCGAATTGCTAGAGGGAGAGGTAACAGTTTATGTTGTTGCAAGTCCTTGCTTATCTGAACAGAGAATATACAAAGTATATTCCTATTTGTTCTGAAATACCTTGGTAATTTATGATATTTATTTGCATGATTAGTTTATATGTGCATGGCTTTTTGGTGTAAGAATCAAAGACATAACAAATAAATAAGTTGCCATGGAAAACCATAGACATTTATGCAATACATGTGGAGAACCTTATTCCAGTGACAAATGAGAAAGGTTCAACTCTGCTCTTGGTTCAGACAATGTTCTAAAGATGTTGCTTCACATCATTGTTTTTGAAATTTGTATTCATGAATATTGTAATTCTGTGCTTTACATGTGAATTTTTTCATGTGTTCTACAACAGTTGAAGAATCTGAAAGTCGAGAGTATTCAGCTGAAGGAAATTCTAGGCAAAAGTAGTTGGAAACATACAGGAAATGATACCACAGACAACGAACAAAATGTAGGCATTGCTGATAACGGTGTTGCTGATGGGAGCTCAGCATGTTATAGAGGCAGTGGAATGATATTAGAGGAGCTGGTAATGCATAAAGATAATGCATGGGAAGGAAACGGAAAGGGTGAAGAGGATTTGCTTAGTTTCTCAAAAACGGGACCTATATCAAAGGACTCCATGGACTCATTTTCGCAGTATATTGTGTCGGTAAGGGACCTAAACGAGACAAAGGATGTAGATGAAAGAAGGGATGTTGCACTCTCACAGTCTTTATTTAGTGCAGTATTGGCCTTTTTGGTTGGGATCATAATTTGGAATGCTGAAGATCCTTGCATGCCTCTTGTTATAGCTCTGTTTGCAGTTGTGTGCATGTCATTGAAAAGTGTTGTTGAGTTTTTCTCCACCATAAAGAACAAACCAGCTTCTGATGCAGTTGCTCTGTTAAGCTTTAATTGGTTCATTCTCGGGACGCTCACCTACCCAGCATTACCGACGTTAGTTCGTATATTTGCTCCATTTGTCAGCAGAGGACATTAAGCTAGCTTGGTTTCTCTCCCATTGGCCCATAGATCAACCTGGCTACAAAAGGGTATGTATATATTCCTGTATCCATCCTTTTGAGTTTATGATAGGAAATGCTCGTAGTTGTGGAATATTGGGTGCATTGTTTTGTATTTTGGTACTCCCTGTTCAGCTTCTTATGTCAGGATGGGTTAAGGTGTCTATGTATTGAAGTGCAGAAATGCGTTTAAATGTTTGAATCACACCACTGTTGGCTTCTTTTCGCGACAACTTACAGCTGGATTATTTTTTGAAATATAATTTCTTTTAAGAGTAAAATATGAATCTGAATTCAGTTTGTCTATCAAAATAGACTGAACTTTGAAATAATAAAAGAACTAAAATTCTTTTAATTACATTATATATATGACCGTTTATTTGATCGGTTCGATTTAGAACCAAACTAAATAGAATTAAAAAATAAAAAAAGTCAAACTTTTATTTCTTAAGAATAAAATTGAAATAAATTTTTAAGAAGAATTGAAGGAAATAAAAAAAAATAAAAAAATCGAACTTTTATTTCTTAAGAATAAAATTGAAATAAAATTTTAAGAAGAATTAAAGGAAATTGTACTTGATCAGTTCAGTTTAATCCAATTGTTAGCTTATGCAATTTATTTATTAGAAATATAAAAATATATAATATATAAATGTAAAACGAAATTTAAAGTTAGAAATTTTAAGTTCTTTTAATGATATTTTTATAATTAAATATTATGTTTCTCTTATAAAAAGATAATTAAAAAAAAAAAAAGAAAACATACTCAAAACCAAACCAAATAAAGACAACCAAAAAATTGAACCAAGTAGAACACATTTGTCCATGTTCCTGTCCATTTTCGATTCTGGTTTTATATGCATAAATATATTTAAATTTTATACTAGTAGATATTATATTATATGCTTAAATTATGATATTTGAACTTTAAAATTTTAATTATATATAATTTAAAAATATAAAAATATGCAATACATTCTTTTGGGGAGAATATAATAACAATATATGGTATTATAACAAAAAAGTCCAGATTGTTTGGATTGTTTACTAATCAGTTCTATTCATTTATAATTGCATAAATATTGTATTCTCTAATACATCTAGTTAGTTTCCAAAAGATGAAGTTTACTACATACCTTTAAGCATTTCATCTTTCAACAACATTTGCACACAAAGTCCTATGCTCTACCATGTTCTGATCAATCATTTGCCTTTGACATATCTCCCCATCGGTATTGCAAGTCTATTATTCTGCTTCTAACTTCCGTTAGGATTATCTCCGACTTCTACGTTCTTTGGTAAAGCTTTGACTCTTGGTTTTGGGCAATCTTTCTGAAAATGGTCGGTGGCCCCACATCTAAGGCAAGCTCCAGTCTTTCTCCAGCAGGCACCCTCGTGTCTTTTACTACAATGCTGACATTTGGGTATAGCTAACTTCTCCATAGGTGTAGACTGCTGGCCATGTCTGTTAGTGGAATGTTGTCTTATTCGTAGCGTCACTCGTCCTTGAGATACCCTAGTCCTCTTGCCAAGAAGAGAACTAGAACTGGGTTGTGCCCTTGCTTGATTCTTTTTTCCCATATTCTGCATACCTCTTCTAATTCTTTCTGCATCTATTAACTCGTGCATAAGTCTAGAAAATTCCTTAAACTGTGGGTTAGTCATTTGATGAACGAAATCCATCATCCGTTGAAATGCCACTTCTTGATTCCCTTCCTCTAATGCCACTTCTTGGGTCCCTTCCTCTACTCTTCGTGCAACTTCTTGATTCCCTCCCTCTAATGCCACTTCTTGAGTCCCTCCCTCTACTCTTCGTGCAACTTGTTGATTCCCTTCCTCTAATGCCACTTCTTGGTTCTCTTCCTCCACTCTTCGTGCAACTTCTTGATTCCCTTCCTCTAATGCCACTTCTTGGTTCTCTTTCCCCACTTTTTGTGCAACTTCTTGATTCCCTTCCTCTAATGCCACTTCTTGATTCCCTTCCTCCACTCTTTGTGCAACTTCTTGATTCCCTTCCTCTAATGCCATCCCTTCCTCTACTCTGCATGACGAATCGGAATCCATACTTTATCTTATAATTGACAGAAAAATGGATCTACGTCAGTCACATCACTCCCTCTAATAACATATGACATGTACACATACTACATCATGGTCCTTAACTTCCCCTTTACTAAATCCTTACCCCTTTCATAATATACCACAACTCTTCTATAAACATGTTAGTTCCAATACACTCCATGTGTATCCTGTCAAATCCTTTTCAAATGGAGCATATGCGTGTAAACTGACGTTTTTCGTGAATGCCTGTATGCTGCCGATGCAATGAATATGATGTGATTCGTGTATGCACTTTTATGCAAATCAGTATTTCATGTAAACGACAGTGCATGATGCTCCACCCTATGTTGTGAAATGTTTAGAAGACTGCTCTAATTATTCAGGGCCATTTGATAGATACACAAAATGCAGCAACTCCTTGCCATCCGCATCCTACTGTCCCAGGTCTAAAATCTCTGAAACCTAAACTCTAATAGCAATAAATGGAACATCTCCTACCTAGTCCTATGGTGAACCGATTAAGGATATGCTACTTCCTATGCTCAAGAGCGACTGACTTACTGTACTTCCTCGAAATCTCCTCACAGCGACTCTGACTTCGTGACAGATCCACCACTTCCTTCTTGTAGTCCAAAAGCTTTCTTTAATCTATGCGCTGAAGAACATACTTTACTGATTTTACTTTTTCCAAACTTGGCATTTTCAAGCATGATGTAAGCAAAATTTCAAAACTGAGATACAAATTTCAAAAATATAACTTAGCAAAATAAATTACAACATAAAATGGTGTTACATTTAACAAATTACTCTACTTGCCAATTACATATATACAAGTCACATACATGTAAATTCTATACATAATAATATTCAATGCAAAAATTCACATTTTCAACTAATTATATCTTATTTATCACTATTTATTAACATTTGTAATTTTTTGTTCAATTTTCAATTGTTATTTTTTTTTAATTAGCACATTTGGTTCTATTTTATCTTATTTGCCCAAAATAACTTTGGTGGAATTTCACTGAATAGGACAAATGGGATGTTGGCTAAATAGCCTATACGTTGGCACATTGTGCCTAATCGTTGGCAAAAATGCCTAGTTGTTGGCAACGTGTGCCTATGCATTAGCGCATTGCGCGGAGTAATCTTGAGACCGGCAATAAGTGCCACAGAGAAGGCCGGAGGTCAACAATCATTGCAATACTTAGGATCCTTATTGGCTTGCCAATCTTTCCCTATGCTCCTAATTCCTGTCCAGTTACTAAGGGCAAACATAAAATTCACATTTTCATTACCAAAGCATATTTCTAGCATAATGTACACTTCATGAATTTACTAACTTTTCTTTCATATTATTTACTTATTATTTCAAAGAAGGCTTAGTGGAGCATTAAGCTCAATGATTTTTTAAGTTGCACATATCTCTTCACTACATGCTCGATTGCAAATTCCATCTCACAAGTATTTTATACCATTCATCAAGCCTCATTGCATTAACAATATAATTAATTCAAACAATTACCAAAGGGATATTTCTTACCCCCAGTACACAAGTCTTTGGTCAAGGCATAATCAACTGACATAAATCCCTCATTTCTTCTTGCAACATCAAGGAAACATGGCCCTACTCATACATACCCAATTACATAATTTTAACATTAATTGCATCAAAAAACATCACATATAAAAAGCCCCAATTTGGGCATAATATGGATATGGGGAAAGTTAGAATTTCACGATCTAACTTTAAATTAATCATTTAATACACGTCATTTGCATGCCAATTTCATACAAACACCATCAATTTCACAAAAACATCATCAATGCAAAAGCCTAAATTGGACATAATAAGGGAATTTGGAGAAAATTAAAATTGAACATTTAATTCACCAATTGAACATTTAATTAATATTAATCACTACCCAATTGCACATCCGACTCATTACCTGTATTTAATTAACACCCATACACAACCCTAATTCAAACATAATAGAAAAATTAGGGAAAAAGCAGAATTAACAGAGTACTTACGAATTGGATCCAGTTCACTTCAATTGCAACTCTAAACAATTTAATTTTCCACTTAGATTACCCAATTTATCCTTGCCTTCATTTTTCCAAACCTGTTTCTGCCTATCTCCTCTTTTTTATCTACAAAACCCAACACATATACTCAATAAAAGATTCATTTGATGTATAAATAATGATATCCTCAACCTAAGATGAAGTTTGATGGTTGAATTTAATCACTTACCTCACCCATTAATGTTGGTGCCACTATTCATCCATCGCTTAATTTTTTTCCCAACTTCCGTTGAAATTAAATGCACGAATCTTGTTTCTAGAGGACCCAAATGGATATTTAGGCATTTATCTAATGGGATTTTGCGTAATTTAGTGAATATAGGAAGGATTGAAAGAAGAAAAAGGGAGAGTATGGCGAGGAGATGACTTCGGGCAAAAATGGAGGAAGAAGACGTCTTCACTGCTCTATTTTGTCTTTTTTATCACTTGATATCAAGGGCTGGTATTAGCTTTTAAGTTTTGATCCAATGTTCCACATTATTTTCCAACAAAAATTCTTGTGGTCCAGATTTAATCTCACTTCAATCCAAGGATCATAATTAATCCCTACGCACATTTTTTACCCTCTTCTTATTTTAACGTCAAGGATCATGATCGAGATCAAATAGCTCACATTAATCCTCCTTAATTAAATTCCATTATAATATTTTTTCCTTCATAATTAAATTATTAATAATCATTTATCATAATTTTAATTATTTTACTCCATCTATTAGCAAATAAATATCCATTTTTATTTTTGCACAGAATTTAGAAAAAATTATTTATTATTTTATGTTTTTACTAATTCGCTATATTTAAAAAGAAATAATCAATTAGTTTTGTTTGAAAGTTAAATTAATATCTATTATTGTTCAATATACCAACTGTGTCAAACTATCAGTTAGGTACTTAAGTACCTAAAAAACCTACCATTTTGAGATACATTATAAATAGCCCAAAACGCAATGAATTCAGGTAATTTATCTTTGAGACCTTTTCTCTTTGAGCTTATAAACTTAAGTTTTGTCGTGCTTATGCCCGATTAAATCAATTAGTCTTCTTATAGGTCTTATGTTGTTGGCTGATTCGATCAGCTCGCCAATTCTTCTAATCAGTCTCGTTCTTTAGACATTCCTAGCATTATCATTTAGTATTTTCATCAAGAGATAATGGAAGACTCCCTAAGATGATCTAGGCACTTCAAAACTGGAAATAATACTAGCGAAAGGAAGAGGCCAAAATCCATCATTAGGAGAGATGATTTTGACAGATCTCCTCGTAGATTTCTAACTCGTAATAATCGTTTGCCAATGTTTAATGATGAGTTCATGGCACAAACAAACTCTACCCTAATAATAATAAAAGATTTGAAGGCATTAGAGAGTTTAGCAAAAATATAATTCAATCCATCCGAAAGGGTAAGCAACATTAAACCTCGATGAGGGATTTAAAGGTTGAAAGCCAAAGAAGATAAGTTGGAAGACAAAGAAATTAAGGGAAAGTAGTCAAGGAGCAAAATGAAAGGGAACAAGTTAGGCACACGATCTGACGTGTTTGAGGCTGACAGAAGAAATGAGGGAAAGGAAAAAACATGTTCTCATAAGGTAGAAGTCAAACCTCTATGCACGATTCAACTTACACTTTAAGATGATCTATATCACCTTTGCTCACCATAAGAGATGATTTGAGATAAAGGTGTTCTCCCAAAAGGAGATTGACGAAGAAGGAAAAGGAGGAGCACCTCATGGTTGATAATAACGAGAAATGGTTCTTGCGGCATATCAAAAAGTTTAGGCTCGAACATTCGAAGAAACCAATATTCAAGGGCAATACAATTTCTCAATTCATCCAGGAGATCCGAGAAGCTAAACTCCCAAGCAGATTCAAGGAGATAAAGATGCCCAAGTACACTAGTAAATCTAATCCTACATGTCATATTTTTTAATATTTAACACAAATTCAAATGTATGTTTTTTATGATCGAGTATTTTCCACAATGTTAGCAAGGATGTTTTGGATTGGTTACATGATGTTTTTTCAGAATCAATCAAATTCCTTAAGGCAGATTCGCGATCTTTACATAACAAGATTCATCGTATAGATTCAAACACCTAGAACTGTTAATAATTTGTGCAACCTAGTGCAGGGACCAAATGAAACTTTAAGAAGTTTTATTGATAGATTCCAAAGTCTAGCATCTGAAATAAGAAAATTACATTTAGGGGTAGCAATAAATGCTCTAGCCAATAATATAATAAGTGTCCAATTATTTAAATATATCCTTATTGGGCCACTGACAAATTTTTCGAATCTAATGGATAAAGCCATTCAGTACATCCAATTGGATGATGCTTTAAAAGCTAGAGAAAAGATGCACACAATGGCAGATAAAATGCAATTGTACAGATGGAGATATTTTAAGAGCCAAGAGCCTATAAAGGGCTAGCACCTCAAGGAACTTAGGAAAGAGGAAAGAAATTGAGCATGCCAGGTCTGATTTTCATGTAAATAATCCAATTAGAAACCTATACGCTGCTCAATTTTTCTCTTGCTAATATCCTAATATGGATCAAGGAGAAGCACACAAAGTGAATTGGCCAAAGAAAATACCTGGTTGGAAGAAAGGAAAAAAGCAAGTATTATGAGTTCCATAAAGATGTTGCTCACATAACCGACCTGGTTGGAAGAAAGGAAAAAAGCAAGTATTATGAGTTCCATAAAGATGTTGCTCACATAACCGACGATTGTAATACCTTAAAACAGGAAATTGAAAGACTCATACAGAAAGGATCTCTAAAAAGATTTGCAGGCCTAAGGCTGAAAGACTTATGCAAACTACTATACTATGATGATGAAGCTAGGGACGTTGATCAACAAAGATATAGTCTAATAAATATAATTACAGGTAGCTCATCTTATGGGTAAGACTTTTCAAAGAGAAAGAAGGGGAAAGGTGTGTACTTTTCAGCAAATTCTAAAATTATCACCAGACTTTATTTTCCTCGAAGATGTAGGAGGTTTGAAAATCACCCATAAAGATGCCTTGGTCATCTAAACTGTAATTAATAATTTTCTTTGTAAGGCTCTAATTTATACCCTAGTAGTAATTGGATATATTTAGGATGTATTAGGAAGAAGATACAAAGAGATAAGTATTTAAAGGGTAGAAATGACCTAGGAGGAATTAACTTAAAAGTCAAAGGTATTATGGTAAATTGAGTAGGTGACATATATATGCATGCTTAGGGATGACATAAGGCATGAAACCATGGATTAAATTGGGAATAATGAAGGAATTAAGGTGAAATTAAGAAAGTGCAAAAGAAATAGGGGTTAAGATGCAATTTATCTAAACTTGACAAATGGACCAATGAAATAAGGAATAGTGTGTTTCTATAAATCTTATGAAAATGGAAGAAATTTCATGGAAATTAAAAGAGGAAAGGTGGCAGGCCATTTTGGGGTTTGCATAGATTTTGTTTGCGATATTTTGTAAGCAATTATAACACCCACCACAAGAATTCAACAATCAAGGACTTGCTTTACAAGGCTGGCAAGTTATTAAATATTGAATAATTTTTTTTACTTTGGTTTGTTATAATTATTTTGTTATTATCAACACATAACATTGCAGGTACGCAATTTCAACCACGCAAGTTCCAGCAGAAGATGGATGAAATTAAACAACTTGATCAAGATTCATATAACTGGGCAATGAATATATCATTAGATAATTGGACATTATCCGAGGATAGTAGTCATAGATATGGCCATACGATGACAAACATTGCTGAGAGTGTCAACAACGCTCTTAAAAGTATTTATATGATGCCAATCACTGCCATAGTTGAGCATACTTTTGCTCATTAGGTAAAATTTTTTGAGAATAGAAGGGGTTTACACATGACCAAAATGGGCCAGGATTTATGCTTCACTCCTAAATACATTCAAATTATAAACAAACGGCCTAACAAGGAAAAAATACATATTGTTATCCGTTATGATAGTCGGTATAAATTGTTCAAGGTGATTGCTGCCAGAGCACCACAGGTCAACGTTGAGCCCGACACATATGTACTAAGCCTGGAGAAACATGAATGCGAGTGCGGTAAGTTTTGAGGAAAAAAAATGTCTTGTTCACATGCGATCACAACATATATGAATAGGAATCTTGATATGTTCCAATTTATTGACAACTTTTATGCCATATCAGAGGCACTTAAATGCTATGAGGGTGAATTTTGACCTATGTTACATAATGCATATTGGTCATAGTATTATGGATCAACAATTAAATATGGAATTGGTGAGGAAAAAGGGTCGATCGAGAAAAACTCGTATTTGCAATGAGATGGAAAGTCACGAATGGGGCAATGCTCCGCGTTGCAGCAATTGTGAAAATATTGGACATAATAAAAAATATGTAAAAGTGGTGCTGTATCATCCAATCAATATTTTAGTGGTTGACTTGTAATAATCATTAATTGATGTAATATGGTGATGCTTTAATAATTTTTTATTTATGTAATTAATTATGCTTTTATTAAGTAAAATGAATGTGTTGTAATAATCCTTACTAGATGAAAAATGTATGTGCAACAAGTATTACCAAATAATAATTAAGTAGCCATGTAATAGAAATATTACATCGTATAAGATTTTCAGTATCTCCTACTATGAGAAGTGGTATTATGGGTAGATGTATTGGGATCCATCTCATATGGGTTGGGATCACTATAAAGTGGTTGATCTGTTAAACCATGAGTGCCTACAATAGTTGGAACACTAAATAAAGCATTAAAGAAATCATTTTGTGGTATCATATGATTGCTCTGTGCATACATGTTGTATGATGTTGCATCTCCTTCAGATAAGCTGACATTCAAATCAACATTAAAACCAGAAGGCCCAGCTCTAGAATCATAACATCTAGATGGACCAATATCATACTGCCAAGTCTCACGGAATGAAGGCACACTAAAAGAGCTAGAAGTATCCTCCTGAATATATGGCCAGTGCATAGGTTGGGGTACTTGGTGTACGCTTGGATCAATAGAAATATGATGAACTGTCGTCCTTTTTTCTGCCATGCCTCTCCTATTACTTTTTACAACGCGAAAATCTTCAAATGGTGTTGAAAGTGGTGGAATATATACGGAATCATGTACAAGCTGACGAGGATAATAAGTGTACGTCCTATCATATGCACCTACAGCGCCTAAAATGCTTTCAGATACCAAACGAATATTTTTGCCTTCATGAAATATTCGTTCAACAGCATCTGCCTACGTAAATATAAATATAAATAAATAAATATATATATATATATATATATATTAACAGTCATCATTACTACACATACATTAAAAAAAATATGTGAACAATACCACATATCGATGCCCTCATTGTCGCTCCAAACAGGGTTATCCACTTTCTTGTCCATTCTACATACCATTGCATATATTGTGATCTCGGATGCAATGGAAAATTGAGAACACGACCCCTAATAACCCGATCATGTCTATTATGCCACTAAAAACTGAAAGTTAAAAATTTCATTTCCTAATTTTGATCTGTGTGCCCCCTCAAGTCAATAAAATGCATTCCATCATTTTTCTGTAGAGCATCTGGAATCGGCTGATCCATACCAAATTGTCTCATACACCTATCGGGTTGGTGCCACTCAATAATATTATAACATGTTAGTGGCACAACAGATCTCCAACTTGCATGTCCACTAGTACAATATTGAGGCAACAAGTGCATCGCATTTTCATGCGATTCCCAATCCATCTATAGATAAAATTCAACAAATAAAATTATATTCTTATAAAATAATTATTTTTTTATTATCAATATAAAAAAATCACTTCTTCTTTAAAAAATAATATAAACCTGATCATAGTATTGCAAGTCCAATTCCTCTTGGTACTGGTTAACATTGGTTACAAAATAAATTATCGACTTAGTCAATAAATTTTTTAAACAAATAAAACTAATAAATATTAAATTAGATTTACCTATAACCATACGATCTGCCCTAATCTAAAATAAGTGTATCAATAAAATGCGACCAAAATTGAAGGAGTATTTTTCATGCCCACATTTGGATTAACTGGTGATATCCTCCAAGTCCATTTGCACCAGGTCGGGTCGCACGATATAACTCCCTATAAAGCCATGCCAAAACTGCTGAACCCTAGCTATACTCATCGGTTTTAGCTAAATTCTCCAAATGTGGAACCCACATCAAATGTACATAATTATTAACCTGTCCAGGATACAATAGTCCACCAATACAACGTGGGATCCATACATGAGCATAACATTGTATATGGTAGTCTATAGTATCGGCCGATAAGTGATTAAATTGTTCAGTCAACCACCTCATTTTTAATTTTAGTCCTCTAAAATTTTCTTCTAGGAGAACAATGTCCAAAAGCTGACCACACATCTTATAATAGTCATGATTTAAATGTCCTGTAATAAGACGTCATTCCACAGGCAAGCCGGTGAGTACCTGTATATCCTCCAAAGTTATTGTAGTTTCACCAACAACCAAGTGAAAAAGTATACATCTCTGTTCTCCACCTCTCGACAAGAGCAGTCATCATGTTAACATTAACATTCATAACACCGATCTGAGAGACACCATAAAAACCTGATAAATGTAGGTAAGGTATAATCCTTTCATCAATGTTCCTATAGCGACTCTTAACACTAGCTCTACGTGCAAACGGAACATTGGGTTCAATATGAAATAAATTAAATAATCAAATAAAAAAAAAACACACACACACACACACACACACACACATATATATATATATATATTAAAATTATTTAATTTTTAATGATTAAGTTAGAATATAATTACGTGTCCGTTCCAAATCGCATCAGTTCGGTGCTTGCCATTCATAGTCAGAAGCTCATCATTGTAAGGTCCCGGATTAATAAATTGCCGTGCTCCAAAAGGTTCCATTTTTTATAACATATATCCAAATATACCAGTATTTGTTACGTGTACACGTTAAATAAAATTATTTATTATAAAATATTCAAACATTTTTAAACATGAACCAAATTATTAAATGCGATAACAAGTTATACTAGTTCAATTTGTGCACGTAAATAGAACTCTTTAAATTAAATTATTAATTTTTACATAAAATAAAATAAAATAAGCTAAAGTATTGCATGAATATTAACATTAATGAATTATATAAATAAATAACAAATTAACCTAACATTAATTTCATCCACAACTAAACATAATTATCAGATAATAATATAAATTTACTTTAATATTTAATACATATTTCACAAATAATCATGCATTTATTTTATTTAACTTCAATAAATTCATAAATACATAATTTATTAGAATATAATTTATTAACATCAAATTTTTCTTAATATTTATAAACCATTATTTTTACTTATTATAACAACTAAATTTACCGTATTATACTAACATCTAAATTTATAAATTATTGCATATTAATACATAAAAATAAATTTTTTTGAAATATATTAAAATGTTAACTTGCCTTTTTCTCCTGATGTTTTCCAAATTAATAAAAAAAACTTGCAAATTACATAAAATATTATAGTTAAATATTATATAATTTAATTTCAAAAAATTATTATAAATTATACCCACCTCTATTTTTGAAGAATAAACCTTGTAACTTATATTATTGATAGATTGAAAGATGGTGAAACAAAAGAAATAAAATAGAGAGTGAATGGAAGAGGTTAAGGGAGTGAAAGAGGGTGAAATGGATGGCTGAAATCTGGCCTATATAATCAAAATTTTCAACCGATCAACATGATGTGATAACTTAGGGGGACATGTCAGTGTATGATCACGTAGCCAGAAGCTACGTCTTCATCCAGAGCGCGACATGTGGCGGAGAGGGGATGGCCACGTTGACAATGCAGTAGACGGCTACGTCCTCATTGAAAGCTTGTCACGTGACAGGATGGAGCACGCACGTTGGATAACGCAGCATGTGGCTGCATCTTCAGCAGTGTGGGGCCCACATCTCCTTCAGCTACTCCAAGGATATGATGTAGTGAAACGCTGCGTTTTTTAGAAAAAAACTCCAAACTTCTTAAATAAAATCTGATATATTTTCATTTTCTAATATATTTTTTAAAAAATATTATTAAAAAAATCCCTAATTATATAAAGGGAGATTTAGAAAATCATATTTAAAATATATCTCATTTTTGAAAAATTTACACTTATTTATAAATAGATTCAAATAAAAAATGAACATTTATTTTTTAACATAAAATATACTTGATATCATTTATTACTCATTTATGGGTTGAATTTGATTATTTACCACCCAACTTAAAATTTGATCTTAGTCAAATTTAATACTATTCACCACGTAAATGTAAGCCGCATTTTATTTTCAACTTTTAATCTCTTAAACGAATTCGTTTTCATGTCAAATTTGATTCTTGAATTTATATCAAATTATAGCATTTAAGGCGGAATTAAAAATTTATATTTGAGGGCACAAGATAAATGCGAAATAATTGTCTATATAAAAAATATAATTTGAAGTGAATATATATATATATATATATATATATATATATTAATGAAAATTTTGAGGACCAATACTAATTTTCTCGAAATAGATGTAAAACTTTATAAATAAAAATATAATATCATAAATATTAAGGAGCTAATAGAAATTTTTCTAAAAGAAGATATCAAAGTTCAGGAGTAAAAATTTAATTTAAGAATTTCAAAGGGGGATGGTCTCGTGGAGCCATCGTGTAGTTTGGTCTCTGATACTTTCCAAAATCCGGCGAAAATACCATTAATGTATAAGCGTCACCGTTCATCTTTAGAAATATGAGTTATAGCGACGCTCTAAAGCCTATAAATACCCATCAGGCTCACCATACATAAACCCACGAGAAGAATCAAAGCAGTAGAGAGTAACAAAAGTTATTTTAGCTAGTATATAGAGATAATGTTCTGTAATTAGTGAGTGAGAATTAAATTGCAACCTAATTCCTTCTCTCTTGTTTAACCGTGAACGGTGGTTGGCGGTGCGTTCCTCTCAACGATAGCAGTAAAATGGGAGTGATAAAAGATGGGGAAGTGTCTGGAATCATGCCAAGCAATGAGGTATTCGCGGTGAACTATCCTGGATATCCTTCTTCAATGTCTCGCGCCATACAAACTCTTGGAGGCACTGAAGCAATTGCTAAGGTATTTCTCTCTCACCAGTTGCCTTAACTTTTTTGTTCTTTTGGTTTTTATAGCTTGGTGTGGAAATACACAGGTCCGTAGCTCGCAATCCAACAAGTGGGAGCTCCATTTCCGTCCGGAGGATCCCTACTCCCATCCTGCATTTGGGGAGCTTCGCGCCTCTAACAATTTGCTTCTCAAAATAACTAAAAAGAAGCCAACTCCTTCTCTTGATTCAGCCAGTTTGGCTAATAAGTCGGCAACTGAATCAAAACTTGAGCCTGAGCTTTGTGCTGATATTGTTGGTCGGATTCCAGAGACTTACCAATTTGAGGGTTAGAATCAGCCTTTTTATTGTTTCCTTCACAAGCAATGGACAAAGTAACTAAATTTGAATCTTTTCTTTCTTTCTTTCTTTTTTTTTTTTGAAATTTTGTCAAGGAATGGTGGATTACCAGCATGTTGTTGCAGTTCATGCTGATGCTGCCAAGAGGAAAAAAAGGACTTGGTCTGAAACGAAGGAACCACACTTTGGTAAAAATATAATTTTTAAAAGGCTTTTGTATCTGAGTCTCGCAACTATATTCAAAACAAGGGGAAAAAATGTACTGTTTATTTATATCTGTGAACTGTTTATTTATACTGTTTTATAGAAGAAGCTGGTCTTATGGATTTGGATCAGGAGGATGTGATGATTCTAGTGCCTCCACTCTTTACAACCAAGGATATTCCAGTGAATTTAGCGTAAGATGTTCTCTGCAGCATTTTGTTAGTTTACTTTCTGTTGTATGGTTTCGCCTTTTAATTTTGCTATTGGATGTTTACTGGAGAGTAACATTTTTTTTTGTTTCCATATATATATATATATATATATATATATATATATATATATATATATATATATATATATATATATATATATATATATATTTCATTTGATGAAAAAAACTGCCATTGCAAAATTTATATGATACTCATGATCTAAATTCAAGAAGAGTTTTACTGAAATATATCTTAGGAAGACAGATATATGGTACAGCCTTCTTTAAGTGTGCCATTTAAGAGATAGAAGAAGAAGTTGGACAGGAGCTTTGTGATGCTAGATTGTTTGATTAATATGAATATGATTTTTTTCATTCCTTGTACCGATCATAAGTGTTTATGCTTCTCAGGTTGAAGCCACCAGCAATTTCAAGTTCAAGAAAGAAGCAAGAAGAAGCTGTAGAAAACAATAATGAGGTATTTACAAAATTAACTCCATATTTTAAAGTGGTTGAATCATAACTACCAGGAAAAAACATACTCAACTTATTGGTCATTGCTGAGAACTATTTATGATGTTGTATCTTTATTTTTTTTTTTTTAATTTTTTAAGGGTTTTTTTTTTCTCATTTCAGAATATCTTCCAAGCTTACAACTTTTTTTTACCTTCTCTTTTGCAGATGAATCTAGAGCCAGCCCTTGCTATCGATTTTAACATTAAAGATATCCTTATTGTTTCATTTGTTCTCTAGATTTTATTTTCCTTCATCTAAATGCTTTTTGTTGCATAGGTTATACTTATTTGATTCGAGAAATTATTTATTGTGTTCGATTACTGGAACTGCTTGTTTTGTACTTGCACTTTATATCCTCCTTGCAAAACCGTTATCCAGCCAGTGAGATTTTAATTGCTTTCCTATGTTAAATGTGACATGAATATTCTTTGTGATCTACAATTCTATGACTACTTCCAAGATAGAAAGGGTGTGTACATCGAACTGGTTGCAGTTACTCTGATGTGGAAAAATAGTTAGGCCTTTTCCGACATCCAATAGAAGGTGCACGTAGCACATTTTGGGACAAAATAAGTGGACATTTATGGTGGTCTGGACACATGCTATATGGATATCCAGGCGCTCTGATTAGACAATGTGGTATTTTAGTAGTAGAAAGTAGGAAGAAGGGTACAGGTAAGTTTGCGGTTAATAAAATGAAATAGTGTCTAAGCACTAGATATTTTGGTGAACCTTGCTTTGCACAAAGGAATTTGGAGACAAAGCTGGCCCTATCTAGTATAGGGTTAAAGCTTAATTGTGTCATATTGTTGTAAACAAGGTCATGGATATACATATATTTCCGTTTTTCTTGTTTGCCATGGAATAAATCCAACTAATATACAGTTTTTAAGAAGTGAATCCAAGATAGAAAGGATATATGTTCTTATAGGAGTGAAATGGTCCTATATACAACATGTTCACGTAGTTCAGGCAGAGAGAAACCTTCCAAGGACTTTGTTTCTTTTGGCTCATCTTAACAATACTCACAAGTATGCCTAGTGAGACAGTTAAAAGTTGGACATAATCCTTACCAACAACTGGTGGCTTTTCTAAATGGTTCAGAGTTACCATGGAGGCTTTTTGTGACTGATGCTCAGGATTATTGTTCTTTTATATATTTTGCCCTTGCTTTCAAAGATTGCAATTAGATGTAACGGTTCCCTATTGGGAATTATCTGCCAAATTTGGGTTTTGAGCTAGCTGTCTTTAAACCTTTGATTGCAAGAACAATATTCTTTGCAAAGCCATCAAATTTTAGCTTTTTTAATTGCTTGTCACCATGTGATGGAATTTTTGAAGAGCCAAGCATCTTCTGATTATCACAGAGGAAAGCTTTTTGCATGTGCTATTATTTATTTATTTATTTTTTGGATTCGTTTTGCATCTTTGAATTGCAGCGAAGAGATTTCTCAGTTTAAGAGTTATTTCTCGCATATGGAATGCACACAGTTGTGTGCGATCTTCTTATGTCTTGGGAGATTCCTTGTCGATATTAATATACCATGATTAGTGAAGAAAAATATGACATAGTACAAAAGATAACACTTCATAAGGTATAAGCTACTAAAAAATCCTAAATCAATTTCCTATACAGATTTATTTTTTCCATTCAGTTGCCCTTAGCTTTCATACAGATTCCTAAAGAAATAAATTGGAAGGCATACATAGCAGAAGGTTCAGAGCTGTGGGCGGGGCAGATGGCTGTATCTGAGCTATTTGAAGAGCGGCCTATATGGCCTAAAGATGCACTGACTGAGCGCCTACTTGTTAAGAATCTGAAATTTACCATTCAGACACTTAGAAGGTGTTCTTTCTATCAAACGGTCTTTTCTAATTAATCTTTTGTTAACTTTGCAAATTTACTCTAAACTTGATTTGTAATGATATTTTACTTTTATAGTCATATTTTTATGTCTGATCTTGCAGACTTCTGCTTGGAGTTGCTTACTACTTTTCAGGTGGACCATTTCTCAGATTCTGGATCAGAAAAGGATATGATCCTCGCAAAGATCCCGATTCTTGCATGTGAGGCCATACTTTAATATTTCTTTATCTAACTCCTTTTATTTTTTGTGGCTAATTCATATATTTTGAGCTATCCAGAACACATAAACATTCATTTCTTCTGGAACTAATTTGGGTGTACTTGGATTCTCATGGCTTTGGGTGACTAGGGTGTCATAGGCATGTTTGTAAGGATATGGTCATATATTTTAGCTTTATCTCTTGATTTCAATTTACGGGATCTATAGATTCACACACAGAAATCTGAATAGTTAACTAACTTTTTGGACTAACTCATTTCATCCTCAACCTAGCCTATTATCATTATGTTTGTTGTTGATGTGCAATTGGGCTTAGATTGTGTTTTCTATTCTTTTCTCTTGGAAAAGCTCTTTCTTCCTGAGGGACAAATGTAATTTCGTTGAAGTATCATCAACTGATGTTTGAACAAAAATTTAGAAATGAATGGGACTTGTCTGTAAGTTGTGAGCAAGCTCTAATTTGTTTCATGATTGCAGCTTGTTTTATCCACACTTAGCATTTGTAATGTAATCTCCACCTTTTTCTTTAGCAGATATCAGAGAATTGACTTTCGAGTACCACCCCCATTAAGAAGTTATTCTGATGCTAATGCTGCTAATGGGTTAGTATTTAAACGTTACTTTTGTCAATAAAAATGTTTAAGTTTATTGTTTTAATGTAGTTAGAGATGCTATTTTTACTCTTCTCAGATGAAAAATCTGTAACAAGTCAAACATGACAAGATTGAGAGATGGGAATGAGTCTATGCCAGCTTAGCCTGCACTGCTTTGATTTTTCCTGAACTTAAAGATGTCCATTATAAAATAAATTTTGGTTATATAATTTGTAAATGCTTTTTTGTTTTTGAACATATTCTATCAACTGATATATTTAAAATCTAGCACATATACATATAACATGTAGTGAAATGTATTGAAGTGGATTAATTGTGATCCAAAAAAAAAAAAAAAAGAAAAGTAATTCATAAAACAGATTGGCTGCCCCTTCCTGATTTTATTTGGGAGTGAATGAGAAAAGCTAAACATAGGATGGGGTTGGGAAAAGCCTGCCTTTGCCTTCTCTATTGTTATTGAGCAGTTGAATTAGAGGGAGGTTTGGGATGTATTGAGAAGATCTCAAAGAAAATGGTACCTGTTTAATTGAAAAGTCTGCTGGTGTGCATTTAGTTTCCATTCCCATTTGTAAGTATTAAACTTTCAGCATGGACACTTCCCTGATACTTCAATGCTGATGTGAATATGTCCAGCAAGACTACCTTTCTTCTTCTTTGCAGTGAATTGAGAGCATTACCATAGATTCAGTTGGAAATAGTTGTAAATTAATGCCAAGTAAACAAGTGGTAGAATTTTGTTTGGGGTCCCAAGAAAAACATGTTTGCAGATTACAAGGCATTGAACAGAGAGCTTTTGTTTGTTAACAGAAAAGAAAAATTAAAAAAAATAAAAAAAGAAGAAGACTGGATAAGAAGTCAGTGGAGTTCTAGGAAGGGGGACTGATTGCTGTTTAAAATAACAAGTTGACATGAAGGTTGTTGAAATGATCTGGTTGCATCTAATTTTATCCTAGACATATGGTTACTCAAGTAGAATTTAACAGGTTCAAGTAACAGTAAAAAGAAGGAATAGGTAACTAGAAGAGC
Source organism: Excoecaria agallocha (assembly GCA_037975025.1). Lineage (NCBI taxonomy): Eukaryota > Viridiplantae > Streptophyta > Magnoliopsida > Malpighiales > Euphorbiaceae > Excoecaria > Excoecaria agallocha. Next base: position 70,561,687 of record CM075810.1, read on the forward strand.
TGTGTGTTGTAATAGTAAAACACAATTTGGTTTTTTCAGCAGGATACACAAGAAAGTTTGGCCTAAAAGAGCAGAAAAACTATTCATGTAGTGTGGTGGCAATTTGATTATAATGGCATGCCTGAATTTTTCAATGCTACTTATTTGCAATATGTACTACAAGAAATTTAGCTAGGAGTTTGACTAGGTTTTAATAGTTAAGATGTACTCTCTACCTTGCTAGTCTAAGAGGTTTAAGGCTCTCCGTATCCATGGTGCCTATGATTTGGAGATTCCCTTGGTAGTTCTCGGTTTATCTCCCCAGTGCCCAAATCCACAACACAGGAACATAGCACAATCAGTTTATGGTTTCTGATAATTTTACTTCTGTAAGTATCCATGTTTCCAGTAATTTGTTGTTTTAGTAAATTTTCATCTCTGGAATGTGTAAGTTGATTCCCTAAGTTTGCTATTGACAGGAAAGGACAATTAGGTTTAGAGGGAGCTACCTCTAATTTGGCTTTTGAAACCCAACCTTAAACTCAGAATGACTTGAAAATTTTAGTGTTGAATCCCAGCAACCTGGCTGGTTCATCTGTTGTTAAAATTCCTAAAGGTTGAAAAAGATTAATAAAGAACCCGAAAAAGTGAAAATTAGCAAAACAAAAAAGGCAAAATTAATTGCAAAAGTAACCTAGGCAATTCCAATGTATGCATTTTGAAAGTTCAACCATTGGATTGTTGAGCCAACTGCCACATATAGCGGTGATGCCTAAATATACTTCATTATTGCATTCAAAGTATAATGCTTTGCCTCTTTTACTATTTTTTAGTGTCTCCACTAACAGTCAGAAATGCAAATAATTATGGATTTTAGCTACCCAAATTACACCATAAACTTATTCGGCATGAACTCCCAATCTAAATACCATGCTGATCAAGATAGTCTGCCACTCTTGGAGATATAAATATGTTCATTCACAGGGAGCATATACTTGCATAATCCCTAGAAATCCTCATAGGAAGCCTTCATAGCCAACATGTAACAACGTAATGACTATTTTGTTTTATCAGCTTTCAATTTAGCCTAAATACTGATGCCTTCATGCTTGTGAATTCGGCAGCTTGAAGCACAAATGGGAGGATTTATGCAAATTTCAAGTTTTTCCTTACAAATTCCAGACATCATTGCAGCTGTGCGAACTTGATGATGATTACATACAGCAAGAGATAAAAAAGCCTCCAAAGCAGACAAGTTGCACTGTGAGTGTCATGTTGGGCTTTGCAGATTTATTCAACTTTTTATATGCTCTTATTTGAGATTGTTGATAGACAGGCACATGCACACATGCATGCACATTTTTATCCATGCTGCATACAGAAGGAAAAACTGTTATCATTATTCTTTTGTTAGATTTCAAAATGAATTATCGGTATCTAGTAGAAATTGCACTGTAGAACGCCTATCATTCTTCATGGTAGGACTTTTAAAAATGGGGTAATCTTGCCAGCCCAATCTATTGGAAATAACCGAAACCCTTAGCTGAACTTTTTATCGGTCATAGTTCATTTTACCCATTTTTTAAAATTTTAGGCTTTTATTGGTCAGGTCATGTAAATATTATAGGTCAATAACTCAACAGGATTATGAGGCAGTCCCCTTTTGCCTTGATGCATGGTACAGCAGGACTATAAGGCAATATCCTTATGCCTTGAGGCATAGCAAGACAGGATCTTTAATGTTAACTGATATAACATATGATGGCAATGCAAAATTGAACATAATATCTGTTATGATTTGTACAGCTGTTAGCTTAATTATAGGGATTGATTGTTAGCTTAATTATAGGAAAATTATTAGGGATTTGTTTCCTAATTCAACTCTTGTAAACAATATAAATACCTGTATATTTTTAATGGAAGATATAAGAATTATTTCTTACTTTCACATGGTATCAGAGCCTAGTCGAGTTTCTGGGTCTTTTTTCTGAGGGTTGCGATTCCCTCTTGTCGGTTTCGGGTTTCTTCCTCTTTTGGATTTTTCGGTTTTGAGATCTGATTCTTAGGGTCATTTTCCGGTGACCGTTTTTTCTCACAGCCACCACAGGAAGGAGCGCCTCCGTCATTCCGGCCATTTCACCATTTTCCGGCGACCATCGGAGCTGCGCGTGAACCTCACGCGCCGATCGAAGTTTGACGCTTTCTTCACGCGCCGGCGAGTGACGGCGCGTGGCTTGTTCGACGGCCCTCCGGTTCCAGATACAGCGTCGCCTGAGTGTGTCCGACCAGTTCGCAGGGTCGGTTTTCTCGTCTGGTCTCTTCTAAAGGGCGCTCTCTCTCAGATCTGTTCCTGCCTCTTGGGTTCTGTTCTTTAAGTCTTTTGCTGTTGCTGTTTCTTGGTGAGATATACTGATCTCTTTGCTGCATTGATTTTATTGTCTAAAGTTATTTGTGACGGGTTTTAATGGCTGAGAATAGTGATAAGAAGACTGTTACTGAAATTATGTTTGGTTCGTCTAAAATTATGGATAGAAAACTGACTGGAAGTAACAATTATGCACAATGGAAAAGAACAATCCGTAGATTTGTGACAAGTGTAGACTTGGAGGACCATTTAACTAATAATCCACCGTCTAAAGATGATGCTGTTAGTCGGAAGAAATGGTTAATGGAAGATTATAAGTTGTTTAATCAAATTCAGAATACTTTAGATCCTGCTGTTGATGATGTTGTGAATCATTGTGACATTGTAAAAGAATTATGGGAATATCTAGAATTTTTGTATGCCTGCAAACAAGATATGTCTCGTGTCCATGATTTGTTACTAAAGATTTATCGAGCGGAGCAAAAAGGTCGCTCACTGTTTCAGTATTATACTGAAGTGAAACAAGCCTTTGAAGAAAAGCGGGCTATGTTTCCTATTGTTGCTGATGTTAAACAGATGCAAGAACAAGAGGAGCAGATTGTGGTGTAGTGTTTCTTGGTAGGATTGGGTTCTGAATATGATGTGGCACGCACACAATTGTTAACTGGTGAGTCACTTCCTTCTTTCACTGAAGTTTATGCTCGTTTGCTTCGAGTTTGTAAAGACGGTGATTTGCCTTCCGGTATGATACCCAATGATACGGTGGCATTGGTTGGTAATGCTTCGAATAGTAATCGCGGAGGTAAAGGTGGAAATGGTAGTTCTGTTGTTGGGAGTAGTAGCAATTCTCGTACATGTCATTATTGTGGAGTTGAGGGGCACATTAAAAAGAATTGTTGGAAATTACATGGGAAACCCTCCAAGAACTCAAGTCAGATGAATAATAAGAGGTTTGCAAATGTAGCTACTCAGGATGGCATCCTACCGCTTCCACAATCATTCTCACTATCTGTCACCATTTCAGCAGATGAGTATGCTCGTTTAATTGCCACTTTTGATTCACAGCAGTTATCTTCTGGGACTTCAGCTCTGGCTAATACAGGTAACCCTGCTGCATATCTTTCCACCTCATCTCGTAGTTGGGTTATTGACTCAGGTGCTACTGATCATATGACTGGCAACACAGGTATTCTCTCTTCTTTCCAATCTACTGATAGTTTACCTTGTGTTACGTTAGCCAATGGATCTACTGCTTCTGTAATTGGGCGTGGGACAGCAAACCCAACAAATTCTCTTCCATTGTCATCTGTTTTATGTTTATCATCATTTCCTTTTAACTTGTTATCTGTTAGCCAAATTACCCAAAATCTTAACTGTTGTGTTATTTTCTATCCCAATTATTGTCTTTTTCAGGATCTTGGGACGAAGCAGATTCTTGGTAGAGGGTGTCTGGTGAATGGCTTGTATGCTCTTGAATCAACTTCTCAACCAGTGCCTCGATCCATTGCTTGCACAAGTTCATCTTCTCTTTTGCAACTTCATTGTCGTTTTGGTCATCCTCTTCTTTCAACTTTACAAAAGCTGTGTCCTAGTCTTAAAAGGGAATCTACTTTAGAGTGTGAAGCTTGTCAATTTGCTAAACACCATAGAGTATCTTATTCTCCTAGATTAAATAAACGTGTTGAGTCTTCTTTTTACTTAGTTCATACTGATGTATGGGGTCCATGTCCTGTTACATCTAAACTTGGTTTTCGTTATTTTGTAACATTTATTGATGATTATTCTCGGGTTACTTGGCTTTATCCTATGAAATCTCGATCAGAGTTGTTTACTATATTTTGTGCTTTTCATGCTGAAATTAAGACTCAATTCAACAAATCCATCTGTATTTTGAGAAGTGATAATGCTAAAGAATATGTCTCTCATTCTTTTAAATTTTATCTTTCTGAGCATGGTATTATTCATCAGTCTTCTTGTATTGTTACCCCTCAGCAAAATGGTGTAGCTGAGCGGAAGAACCGTCACTTATTAGAGGTTGCTCGGGCACTAATGTTTCATATGCAGGTTCCTAAAATATTTTGGGTAGATGCTGTTTCTACTGCCTGTTTTCTAATCAACAGAATGCCCTCTTCTGTTCTTGACGGTCAGATTCCATATTCTCTTCTTTTTCCCTCATCTACTCTTTTTCATCTTTCTCCTCGGATTTTTGGATGTACTTGCTTTGTTCAAGACATGCGACCTCAGCTTTCAAAACTTGATCCTAAATCTCTTAAGTGTGTCTTCCTGGGATACTCGCGTGAACAAAAGGGGTATCGTTGTTACTCACCTTCTTTGGGTCGTTATTTAGTATCTGCTGATGTTACATTTTTTGAACATACACCTTTCTTTGGTTTCTCTGTGTCCTCTTCTTCGCCCTCTAGTGATTCAGGGGATGATTTTCTTGTTTATACTGTTAGTGAACAGGTAGTGTCTCCTCCTTCTCGACCTATTATTCATCAAGTTTATTCGCGACGTGTGCATCATTCTATCGAGACACCTCCTGCTCCTGCTTCTTCTTCAGATCCTCCACCACCACCAGATCCTAGCCTTGACCTTTCTATTGCTCTTCGCAAAGGTAAACGCACATGTACTTATCCTGTTTCTTCTTTTGTGTCTTATCATGCTTTATCACCTTCTTCCAAGTCTTTTGTAGCTTCCTTAGACTCTATTGCTGTTCCAACGTCCCTTACTGAAGCATTAGCTCATGATGGTTGGCGAGCTGCAATGAAAGAAGAGATGATGGCCTTAGAGTATAATCATACTTGGGATCTTCTACATTTGCCCTCTCAAAAAAAGGCTATTGGTTGTAAGTGGGTGTTTACTGTTAAGATGAATCCTGATGGTTCTGTTGCTAGATTGAAAGCTCGATTGGTTGCTAAAGGATATGCACAAACATATGGAGTGGATTATTCGGAGACCTTTTCTCCAGTTGCAAAACTTTCATCTGTTCGATTGTTTATTTCCTTAGCTGCTAATTACAGTTGGCCACTTCATCAACTTGATGTGAAGAATGCATTCTTGCATGGGGATTTGAGTGAAGAAGTTTACATGGAGCAACCACCTGGTTTTGTTGCTCAGGGGGAGTCGGGGAAGGTGTGCAAATTAAGAAAGTCTTTGTACGGGTTAAAACAGTCTCCTCGTGCCTGGTTTGGGAGATTTAGTACAGTTGCGATTGAGTTTGGCCTGCAGAGAAGTGCATATGATCACACAGTGTTCTTTACATCATCTACTTCTGGGTGCATTTTGTTGGTTGTATATGTGGATGATATAGTGATAACTGGAAGTGATGAAGCTGGAATTACGAGGTTGAAAGCATTCCTTGGGACTCACTTTCAAACCAAGGATTTAGGATCATTGAAATATTTCTTAGGGATTGAAGTTTCTCGCAGTCAGAAAGGGATTTATCTATCTCAAAGAAAATATTGTCTGGATTTATTAGAAGGTGCTGGTTTTATTGAGGCAAAAGCATGTGATGCGTCTATGATACCGAATGTAAAGCTGAAAGCTGAAGATGGAGACTTGTTTGGGAATCCTGAAAAATATAGGAAGGTTGTGGGAAAATTGAACTACCTTACTATCACTCGTCCTGACATTGCTTTTCCAGTAAGTGTTGTTAGTCAGTTCATGTCATCTCCTAGAACCTCACACTGGGATGCTGTTGTACATATTCTGAGATATTTAAAAGTGCACCAGGACGTGGCATCTTATATCGAAATCATGGTCACCATACTATAGAAGGTTTCACGGATGCAGACTATGCAGGAGATCTTTCAGACAGGCGTTCTACCACCGGTTATTGTGTCTTTGTTGGGGGTAATCTTGTTTCTTGGAAGAGTAAGAAACAGAATGTGGTGTCCCGATCGAGTGCAGAATCCGAATATAGAGCTATGGCACAGACTACCTGTGAACTTATATGGCTACGTCATTTGCTTGGAGAAATTGGGTTTGTTCAGTCTAAACCAATGAACTTATGGTGTGACAATCAAGCAGCTATCTATATTGCAAATAATCCTGTGTTTCATGAGAGAACCAAACATATAGAAGTTGACTGTCATTTTACTCGAGAGAAACTAGAAGATGGATCAATCTCAACTTCACATGTCAGAACAGGAAGTCAATTAGCTGATGTATTCACTAAAGCGTTACCTGGGAATCGGATCAACTACATTTGTAACAAGCTGGGCATGATCAATATCTATGCTCCAGCTTGAGGGGGAGTGTTATGATTTGTACAGCTGTTAGCTTAATTATAGGGATTGATTGTTAGCTTAATTATAGGAAAATTATTAGGGATTTGTTTCCTAATTCAACTCTTGTAAACAATATAAATACCTGTATATTTTTAATGGAAGATATAAGAATTATTTCTCACTTTCACAATATCATTTCGTAACAAGTATTTTTATCTGTTTTTACTGAAATTTGTCCCAAGTATAATAGCTGTTTCACAAGAATCGCATGTGCATGTTTCACTTGTTGGCCTTTTTATAGATTTATAAGTGCATTAAGATCTTTATCTGATAAAATTGAATTTTTGTACTAAATTTTTTTATAATGTGTGTGTGTGACTGCCAAACCTACCTAGATTGACTGATTAAAGGCTTGTCTATTTGAGTAGTGTACTATGACGGTGTGATTGATCATGTTTAAAGCTCATATCAATGTCATTATTTGACAGTATGGAACAGGATGGTTCTCACAGCAAGTCCATGATAGCTTCAGATTGCGTGTGATGGTGAGATTTCTATCAGTATACCCAAAATCAGGTGCAGCAAAATTACTGAAAGCTGCTTCTGACGATTTTGAAAAGTCAAAGAGGGCATGTCTTTATAAAGGTTGCTTAAAACACGCTGAGGAGGAACACCAGAAAATTGATGAAGGTTAAAACCGAACCACTTTTTGATTTTTCTTAGTTGATTTATAACTTTCTACATTTTATATAGTGTACTCGTTTCTGTGCATGGCTGACTCCGTACTATACAAAACCCTAAAACCATGCATGTATCATGAATTATTTGTAGATTGTAATACTTTCCACGTACGCTCTTCTGCCTTTTTATTTTGGGGGTGGGGGCACAAGAATCTGGCTTCATTTATTGTAAAAGCTGGTTCAACTTTTCAGACTACAATTACTGTTGCTAATGTAAGATTGCTGGTAGATCAAAACAGGGATTCTTTTTTGCTGCTAGCTTCTTACTTGAAGTAAATTTGTGAAAACAAATTTGATGCAGAAGTTATCAGGGAGGAAGCAAATGAGAATCAGAACAGTGCTGATGTAGGTGAGACAGATGTTATTGAGGCTGATGATCCTGAAGAGGAATTGGATGCATATGAAGCACTGGATCTGGTACTTGTAATGGCTGCTATGCTGATTGCATTTTTACTCTTTGTAGCTCATGTATGTATTAATTGTATTTGTATTCTATTGTAGGTTGGTGAGGATGAGGAAACCTCTCTGCGATCGCAATCATGTATCCTTGCATCATATCAGTATGACCACATACTTTTCTTTTTCCACTTCTATTTGAAGAGCTCATGCAGCACACTCCTCCCTGATTTATTTAGACAGCAGTATAATAGAAGTATATGGAAACTTGATCAATAGATTAATTGAGTGTTATCACTTGAATCCAGGCACAATGATACCGTTAATTGGCAATTCTTGTTTGGACTGAATATCAACTACTACTTTTTAGGTGGACTCCTTTAAGGTGTAAGAAAAGTTGGACATAATAAAATAGCTATATGAATTGACTCTCCATTGGCCACCTAAAATAAAATGTTAGGTAAATGCCCATGTAGAGTCTATTGAATTAAAGCAGAAGGTTGAAAACGTTTTTGGGTTTGCCTAGTCATAAGAGTATGACTGAGTGCCCAGTATCCTTGAATCTCTCTTGCATGAATGATGAATAGCAGATAGCTTAGCCATCTTTGATTTCTAGTAGATGTGAGAATATCATATCAACTTCGCATTCAATGCCCCCTCCTGCAAATCTGTCAGTACCTGGATGTTGCTTTGCATCTCCTTCATTTCATGGATCTAGATATGGAGAACAATTCGAGGAGCTACTTGCAAGAACTCTTTGATAGCTTTCCATTGCCAGATGTTGGTGCTGATAAAGTACAAGCTGGGGACAGCAGTGATGGAGAATATCAGATTTATGAACAAGATGATTATGAAGATTACCCTGATGATGACGATGATTGATATACTCAATTCATGAAGAGTCCACCTACACATCTGCAGGTTTGATTTCTTCTGTTTTTCTTTTATTGACTTTGGAACCTTCAATATTCGTGATGTCTTTAAAAAAATAAATAAAATAAAACCTGAAGATTTAGATTTTGACTTGTTCCAGGCTTGTCAGATATCTTATGTTGCGACAAAGTTTCAACAGCTACCTGCACAGGCAGATGCTTTATCCCCAGAGAGCCAGGACTAAAAAGGCTTTGCTGAAAAGCAGGTTCTCCTGGAAATTGAAAGCAACAAGTTGGTTCATGATATGCACTTGTTCTTGTTGCACCAAGTTAAAAAAATTGCATAATGGCATCATCTAACATATAAGTAGAACATGCACTTGCATTTCAAGATTTTGAGGCATACAAGATGAAAGAGTTTTGCAATCTCATCAAATTGGTGTAACAACTGGAGGGAAGTGCTTTGATGCTTATGTAATTATTGAGCAGTAAAGCTCCTATCCAAGGCAAAAATATCAGGTAAGTGTTTTAGCAGATGGACCATGTACTTGTGTGCAAATCAATTCACTCTCCAACTTCTCTTTGATAAAGTGTTTGTCGATTTCAATGTGCTTCTTCCTATCATATTATACTGAGTTGTGAGTAATGATTGCAAAATTGTTGTTGCAATAAAGTCTCATAGGGGTACCCCGCTTAATCTTTAAATTGTTGAGGATGATCTTCGGCCAAAATGGTTCACACATACCTTGAGTCATTGCCCAAACTTTAGCTTCAGCGCTCAGATCAAGCTGCCACACTTTATTTCTTACCTTTCCATGTCACAAGATTCCCACCAAGGAAGGTGCAATTCCCTGAGGTTATTATGTTGGCTTCGGTATATTCCTCAAGTACCGATCCTTCGTTGCTCTAAACAATATACCTTTCCCTAGTATTCCCTTAAGATACTGAAGTACTCTATGAGCTGCTTGTAGATGAAACTTCCTCGAAGTCCCTGGCTAAACATTGACTCCGGGCTTGCTTCTCCTTATCACCATCTATTGTTACTATTATGTCATCAACATACACCAAAAACACTACCTAGTGAAATATTGCTTCTGAAAGTAGTCCAAGAGATCTGTTAGCTATGATTATTGTAGTTCTAGTTTAGACTGGATAGCATTTCTGGCCAATTATGATCCATGCATTAATTTTTTGTTCATCAATTTTGGAAACTGATGCTTCTTCTGGTGCCCAAGATTTAAGAGGTCAAAGTTGTAGACAGCAAATGCAGTGTGTGAGAGTTCATGGAATTGAAGAAGCAGTTTAATAAGATCACTTCTGAAAGCTGATATAATTGAAATGAAGTGTCATCATCAGGATCTGCTCATGCATTTCATCTTCATATTTGTGTTAATGGTCACTACAAATACAGGATATTTTTGGGGTGGCACAGATTTTTAAATTAGAAACCAAGAATTTCTGCTTGGGAAATTGTTATAATTCAATGGCTAGCAGGGCTGCTATAAATCAATTTCATTAGAAGTTAAAACTATTCAAATTTCCTTTATATTCTCAGTAAATGGTAATTGCAAAGCAACCAAGTGGTCTAATGTTTGTATTTGGCTCTTATTTTAGCTTAACTTTTACCTTATGCTGCTTTGCAAAGGACTGACCTATGTTCCACCTGGTTCTGGAAAACCCTTAAATCTAGGCCCGCACAAAACCAAGCCAAACAAAAACTGCAATATGATTTTTTAATATTTGTTCCAATCAATTCTGTTTTTAATATAAAATTTGGTTTAATGCATTTGGTTTTGTTCTTAGAGTCCACAACTGACTATTGAATTTTGGAATGTGTTGTCTCTTAGAATTGATATTATATAATATTTGGTCCAATCAATTCTGTTTTTAATATAAAATTTGGTTTAATGTATTTGGTTTTGTTCTTAGAGTCCACAACTGACTATTGAATTTTGGAATGTGTTGTCTCTTAGAATTGATATTGACTATCATCATTTATATTTTAATATTTATTTTTTATTATTGACGTTTATAAAAATTTATAAAAAATTTCTATTTCACATGCCTTTTTGCATCATAGTTGTAATAGAAAATGCCTGTTTACTATATTCATAAAGAGTTGATTCCGTTTTCAATCACTTTGTAGAATCAGCGTTAAGAAAAATCAGAATTGCATTAAGTTTTAACAAATAATAATAATAATAATAATAATAATAATAATAATAATAATAATAATAATAATAATAATAATAATAATAATAAATACACTAGACAGTGAAAACTAAGATTCCCTTAATTTATAGAGAATTATAATTCGATCAATCTATATTTTATCATTTATAAAACTTTAAGAATGAAAAATAAGAAATATGGTGCTTAATATGTTCAATAAATGATGTATTGAAACACAGATTATTGTATTTATTATGAAAAGCATTGTGCTCTCGCAATAAAATTGTTGATTGTGGTATAGAAGACTTTGTACTTAATAGATTAGTAGGTTAATTTAAATAAAGTTAGTTCAAATTATTTCCGATGTTATAATTTTTTTCCCATATTTTAATGTGATTTGAATACTTAATAACCAATATTTAAAGAATCGGTCATCTTTTTTTTTTTTTTTTTTTTGTCTTAGACATGAGATGTCATGACCTGTATTGATGGGAGTTATCTTTAATTCATATCATATTCAAACTAATTCACACTCGCTGATTGCGGACACCTTGAAGGATTAGACTGTTGGCTCAGAGATTTAAGGTTGCTCCATATCCAAAGCCAAGAATCGATACTTAAGGGTGGATGAGTCCTTACCCCTCAACCATACCCACAAGTTGTCATTTCTTTTATTTTAAATCAAGTGAAGTCATTTATTAATTTTTTTTATGGAATCAAAATTAAAAACATAAAATATAAATTAAGAAAAAATTACAAGAAATTAGAATTATAGTGAAGGAAAAGACAGGAAATTAAGATTGGTGGAGTCCCTAATTCATGCAATGGACTCCAACAAGGTGTCTTGGTAACTTGTCCTATCAATAAATTATATGGTGGACACAACACAAGAATTCCTTGCTCCTTGGGGAATGTAATCTATATATGTATATATATTTATAACTTTTATACCCCTAAATGGACCATGCTTAGTGGAGACAAGAACATGAAATTGTTCTATGCTTAAAAAATTGTTGGTATTTATAATAAAAGGATGAAAAGGGTATATATGCACAAAAAGTAAATTTAGTAAATTATGTCACCTTTGGCTTTGGCAAATGAGCCCAAGCAAAGAGCTCATTGTTGCAATACAAAGTGACCACTAGACACCCACCCTTTTCTATCGGCGCCTTTCTTGCTTGCTATCATTCTTAAAACGGGAAACTGATGATTTTTTTTTATATTTTTTATTTTTTTCCTCCTAATTCAAATTTCAAAAAACGATTCATTTATTCAATTTTTTTCTATTTTTTTGGTTTCCTCTCAAATTGGTTTTTCTTGTTTAACTATGAGACAGTCTAAACGAATCCATATCAACAGATAAAAGGTACTTTTAAGTTATATCATACTTAAATTAATTTCCATTCGAGTCGGATAGTATCACAAGGACGGTAAAATTCTACCACCAAATATTTAACACGGCTGCATTACCATAACTTGAACTCGTGATCACCGGTTAATCTAGAAGTTGATTTCTCTTTGATATTCCTTGATAGCCATACTATTTTGTTTGGACTTCTACAAACTTGACTTGTAGAACTCTTAGCAAGTCGCAACTATTATAGTCATTAGTAAATTGACATCAATTATAAATCAATAGACCCGTTTATCGGCTAGATTTTTGCTAGGATTGGACTTTTAGCGGTGAAGAAACTCTCAAATAAGAGAGAGATTTAGAAAGAAGTGAGAGAAAGTATTTTCTCATTACGAAAATTATATTTATCTGTTTATTTTAGTAAGGATAGTATTATTTTTGGTATAAACTGTACATACAGAACTATATAACACATGTATTTAGTGTGTTCTTCGTAATAAGAAAATACTTTATCTCACTTCTTTCTACTCCGATACCATGAAGAAACTCTCAAACAAGACAGAGAAGAGAAAGAAGTGAGAGAAAGTATTTTCTTCGTTATGAAGAACACAGTAAATGCGCGTGTTATATAATTCTATATGCTACGCTTATACAAAAGACGATACTATCTTTACTAAAATAAACAAATAAATATGATTTTCAAGTGAAATTACATAATTTTTCTAATTCTTTTTTTCAAATATGGTTTATTCGGCTTTTTAATTTTTTTTTTGGCCATAAATAGTTTCGATTGCATTAAATATACGATTCATTCAACATAATACATTCAGGATGCTATATAAAACTTTTCAAATCCTCAAAGTATAAGTTTATTTAATTACCATGGGATTTTTACCTTTTATTCAAAGATCTTAAAATTTTAATTTAAAATATAAAATATCTTTTAATATTTTATTAAAAAAATTATTTATAGCAGATTTTTTTTTCCAAGATTTAAATACTAAATTGTTGTGAAAGGGCAAAAAGAAAAAGAATAATATCCGAAAAAAACAAAGCGAATGTTGGGTTTCGAGTTAGAAAAGCTTTCGCATTTTTCTCTCCGTGTCCCACATCGCATAATTACAAAAATAACCTTTCAATTAAAACAAATTCCTCCAATTATTATTAAATTTTAAAAAAATTCCTCATTTATCAAATATATTTCGGTTCTATTAAAATCGACCGAATAAAAAATCAGAAAGATAAAAGGTTTGTGATTCGACGGGTTCATTAGGATTATTTTTCTTTTTCTAAAAATAATATTATTTTTTAAATTTTATATAAATATTTTCAAAATATCACTATATAAAAAATTAAAAATAATTTTAAAAAATAAATCTATCATCAACCATTAATAATAAAATAATATTTCTAAGTAATTTAACATTTATAACAAAAATTTAAAATAAATATAGTAAAAAAAATACAAATATTCAAAAAAAAATCTATCAAAATTACTTAAATTTCAACCATTTTGTATTTATATTTATATTTATTTTTTTAGCAAAAAATAATATTATATAAATATTTTGGATAAAAATTAATTTTTCAAATTCAAATCGATTTTTTTTTATTTTATCCATTTTTTTCAATTTCAATCCGATTTTTACCGGTTTAACCAATTCATATCGGTTCATTTCAACATATATATATATATATATATATATATATATATATATATATATATATATATATATATATATATATATATATATCTCTTCCCACTCTTCAATGCAAATACCTCTTCTCCTTCTCCTTCTCCTTCTCTTCCTTCTTCTTCTTCTTCTTCTTTAAAGTATAATATATATATATATATATATATATAGTATTTATGTGCATTAATCTGCTGTTATATATTCAACCAATTCAGCTACAGGTATGTTTCTCACTATTAATTCCTTTTTTTTTTCTTTTCCATTTAATTCGATGAGTTTTCTCTGTAAAGAATTTCCCTTTTCTCCTTATAATCTTTGGATATTTTTTATTTTTTTTAAATTTATTAAGATAAAATGTGTTTTCTGAACTGTTTGAGTTCATAATCTGCTCCATTGATGATTCACACAAGCATTAATGCAGAAGCTGATCAGAACCTGGCTTTTGTATTTTTTTTTATAAGGTGGAGAGTGAAGAAATTTCAAATTCAAGTTTTTGATATTTATCTAATTAATTATTATCCAGAATTATATTAAAAAAATAAAATCAGTTGATGCTGTAATTTATCTGCTCATTGAGTTTTTCATTTTTTTTAATTATAATATTAATTAATGATGGAAAATTGTAACGGAGGAATGGTGGGTAAATTTCTTTTTTTCTCTGTTCTGCAGCTTTTTAACAGATAAAAGACTTTTTTTCAAAAAATGAGCAGTAAAAACGTATCAAATCTATGCTAATATCATTAATGCCACTTTCCATTTTTTTTCCTTTTTTTTTTCTTTTTTTTTAACCTCAATTCACGATTGGGTTAATTTTATATCAATCGCCGATCTTATATCATAATAATAAATTATACTGATAACTCTATCACAACAAGAAAATTTTTTAAATTTTATTATTAAAATTATTTTATCTCGAAAGTCATAAATTTAATATTGCAGTATTGCCGTGTAAAATTATATAAATTTGAAATGTTCTAAGATATCACATGAAACGGATAATGCATTTATAATTTTTCAGTTAAAGTAATTTTAACAGTAATATTTTACAAAATTAAATTATCCGTAATTTTAACAGTAAAATTTTACAATTTTTACCTCAAAAATGAAAAAAATTATACTTATATCGTGTGAAATATTTAATCTATGACCCACTTATTATATTTGGAGCATAGAGGTACAATATATTTTATTATTTATGTTTTCCAAAATATTATTTATTATTTAAAAAATGAAATCCTTGATTTATCTATATTGTTTATCATAATTATTGGCATCTATATCACTCAATGAAGTGGTAATCAGTGGCGAACTTAGGTGAAAAAGAAGGGGGGCAATTATTTTTAAATTTTTTTTATTTTACATGTATATATATATTAAATAAATAATTTTTTTCATTTAAAATTTTATTTTGCTCCCTTATTTTTCTATAAAAATATTTAAAAAGGGTCTTATAATATTTTTATCTTTCTTATTTTTCAATTTTAGTTTCATCACTGGTAGTAATGTGTCACGCTTTTTTATATATATAATGAAATTATAAAAAATATATTGCAATAATAAGTTTTATGCTGTTTTAATTGATGTAGGGCTTTTCCAATGTTGAATTGAATTAAAGAAATCGAATTTATTAAATAAAAAAAAAACATTTTAGAAGTTAAAGGGAAAGACAAATGATGATGAGAAGAAGGCTGGCTTGCTGCACTTGGGACAGAGAAATTAGCCTGGACTTGGATGACCAGCACAGTAATTATTTTCTATTCCCTTCTCTCTTTTTATTTATTTATTTTTGAAAAAATATATATAATATATATACCTTCTATTTATTTATTTAATTATTCTTCTGATTAATAATAGGAAATACTTTAATTCTATTCATTTTTATTGTGTGACATAACAGCCTCGTAGGAAGTAGGAAAACTGTGGTATAGTGGATCACTAAATATGTTCACATTTTTCTTTACAAACATGTCAATACTTATTATATACACATATCCTGTAAATTAGATACAATATATATACTATTAGATTAAAAATAATAAATTTATTTTTTTATTCAAAAGTTCATATTTAATACATTTAGTATATATTAGATTAAATATATTTAATACATTCGATATATATAAGATGAAATTAGATGTAAAAATAATTATTTAAAAATAAAAAAATAAAAGTGGACCCATAATATGACAGACTATTAGTGCAATTTCAGTTGAAGCCATTGATGGGAGTTGTATCTATAATCTGCACAACACATTTATGATGCCTTGGAAAGAGGTGTAGTGTGTCTCTCTACTTGGACTGCTAGATCCATAGCTCTATGACTTCAAAATTTTAATATTTTCACCATCTGCCTCTTTATATATATATATATATATATATATATATATATATATATATATTAAAATTACAATTCATTTCCAAATCTTTGAAGTGTTGTGAGATTGTAAAATAATAAAAAAAATTTACTAAAATTAAATTTTATCAATTAAGAGTTTAGTGGCATTTTAATGGTAAATGTTGATTATAATAAAATGAGTTTGAATTTTTTTTATTAAAAAAATTGAGGTAGATGGGTTTTAGGTATAGGGTTTGAAAATGGGTGATTACTTAGAGAATTGATGAGTATGATACTCACATGGATGTCAATGTCACCCACTCTTTTAATTATTTGAACTTTGTAAGTTGTGTCTAACTCAAGTTGCTTGTGGAATCTTGTTTTTCAAATACAACATATATGTTTTTTAAGTGTTACTTTCAAATAAAATTTAAATTTTATTTATTTATTATTTTTAAATTTTTAATATAATATAATTTATTTTTTTAATAATTTTAAAATAATTAAATTTGATAATTTAATCTTAATTACGTAATTTAATATTAAATTTAAATTTATTTATTATTTTTTAATTTCAGTAAAAATAATAAAAATAACAGATAAAAAAATGGAGATGGTGTTTTTTTTTTTTTACTAAAAATTAACAATACAGTAAAGAAATTAAATTCAAATTTACATTAATTATGCATCCATTTATTACTATTGGCATTGAATTGCACCAAATAGTAATGTATGCAAGTTACATAAATAAAGTGTGCCCTACATTCACAAGGGATGGATGAAATAATTTCTCATTATATGATATATTGCTCATTCCATATATCACTATCAACTAAATGTGGTGCTACACAATTTTTCATAAACATTTTTGTCGGTAGGGCAAAGCCTAATTAGATTTATTCACAATTCAGTTTCTAAGAAATTTCTGGTCCATGCAAATATCTATACAATTATTGACAACTTTCTTGTCCTACTTCAAGTTTTGGCATTTAATGATATAAATAATGTTTGAAATTTTAATTCAATGACAAAATGTACGCATCTCACTAAGTATTTGAAATACTAAGTTCCATAAAATGTTGTAAACTTCGCGTTTCGTTCGTTAGTTATGGACAGATAAATATCAATACTTCTTCCGTCTTATTTTAAAATATTATTTTTTTATTTTATTTTATCATATTTTAAATATTTTTTTATATAATATTTTTTTCATGAGGGGACGGAAATTTCAATAGGATGTAGACGGGAGGAATTTTTCTTCCGAAATATTTTTGGAGACGATCTCGTCCCTGCGTAGAGCAGTAGGTGGGGAGTCATTCCCCCGCCTTTGGTCCACCCCGTTATCATCCCTATTAAGGTGGGTGTCATTCGATGTGTTCGTGTGTAGTGCACGTACACTGCTGTTTATGCCTGATCAGATCGAAACTGTTAATTAATGAATATTTTAATTTTTTTATTTTTATTTATATGGTGTGAAAACTGGCCAGAGATGAAATGTTTGATTTGAATTGTGAGGAGAGTTAATAATTATGATAATATTATTAGGTGGATTTGCAATTGCATGTGCTAAGATATAATTTTTCTACAAAAGGGACAAATTTGACAGGTCTCCACCCACTTCTGTATTGAAGAATCTCTCAATCTTATGTGGTTTTTCTAATAGATCTATCTATGCTGGTTTAGGTAAAGGGTCCGTTTTGAAAATTCTAACTATTTCTTCACTTGTTCACCTTAATTATCCATAAAATTTGGAGTGAATTTCACATATAATCCTTCAACTACTGTGTCCGCTATATCTTCCATCTTCAAACCTAACTAAAAACTCCTCCAAATAGGTTGGGGTGACCAAACTTTAGTTAAAATCGAAAAGCGAATTAAAATGATCGATTTTTTTTTTTAATTTGGTTCTATTTTTCGGATTTAAAATTTTGGCAGATTCGGTTAATACTGTTCGGTTCAATTTTGAAAGATAAAAATCAAAAAATAACCAAACCAACTGATATTTGTATAAAACATCTTTTTGTATATTTGTTCAAAATATACCATTTTAAGTCACACCATTTTGAACAAAACGACTTCGTTTTATTTGCTCAAAACACACCGTATATTTGTTTAAAATGACGTTATTTTTAAATTTCGATTATATGGTTAACCAAAATGATCAAAAATTTTGATTCTGTTGTCTAAAATTTTAAAACTTCAGTGTTCGGTTATTGAACCGAACTAAACGTTGTTCATCCTACTAATAGGGTATTATCCATTTCTAGCCAAGTCTCAAACTAGCAAATAAAATTTGCTGAAAGTAGTAAAATAATTATTATTCTGCATACATAGTATAAATTATAATTGAATTTTCGCTGTGTTGACTCAAAAAGAAAATATTTTCCTGAGGCATGAGGATTCTTAGTTAAATTATGTTATTAAGTAGATTTATGTGTATACCTTAAGAAAATGCCAATATGCGGTGATTAGAATTCACTGAATTTTGGTGCAAATATATCTTAATGAGGGATTTTAAAAGGATTTAATGGATATGGATTCCAGGGATGATGACATATAATGGCATTGTAAACAATCAATCTTATGAAAATGAAAGTGGAAGCAGAACAAGCCAAGGAGATGGATGTACGAGTGACTCGTTGGATGATGATGAGATGAGCTGCTCGTCGAGTAAATATGGTTTTGGTTCGTTTTCTTCGAAATGGTTAACGAAGAAAAGTTCAGACGATAAGGAGGTCTCGGAAAGCCCCCATAATTTTTATGTCAAGGCGAAACCAACTTATTCTTTACAGTTTTCCGATGTGGAGACGATGAAGGAGAATTTCGCGAAGCTATTATTAGGCGAAGATATAACCGGAGGAAGAAATGGCCTCACCACTGCGTTAGCCTTATCAAATGCTATAACGAATCTTGCTGGTATGCTAATGTTAATGTTAATGGTTATCTGTTTGTAGATATTTTAGAATTTTCATTTACTCAATGTGTTTTTGATGGATTTTGCAGCTTCTGTTTTCGGGGAGCTATGGAAGTTAGAGCCATTGCCCCAAGAAAGCAAGAGCAAATGGCGCAGAGAAATGGATTGGTTGCTGTCTCCCACAAAGTATATGGTTGAATTAGTTCCTTCGAAGCAGAATGGTAGCGATGGCCGGATGTTGGAGGTACATTCTGGTTTTCTTGGACTAGGAATCTGTTTCTGTTCAATCGAATGTTGTTTGTTAATATTGATATTCGAAGCAGATAATGACTCCCAAAGCTCGAGCAGACATCCATGTGAATCTTCCAGCACTTGAGAAGTTAGACTCTATGCTTATTGTAGGTGATCTCTTCTTTTCTGACTTTCAGTTTACATGTAATTCAATTGCTGTGTTAGTCTTATTCGCTTCGGTTTACTTGCAGGAGATGCTGGATTCAATGGTGAATACCGAGTTTTGGTACACGGAAGTAGGCAGCCAAGTAGAAGGAAGGAGTAAAAGTGGAAAGCAGAGTAAGAGGTGGTGGCTTCCAGTGCCACAAGTACCCACAAATGGTCTTTCTGATACAGAACGAAAGAAATTGCTGAGCCGGAGTAAGGTTGTGTATCAAGTCTTCAAGGCTGCCAAATCGATCAACGAAAATGTTCTGCTCGAAATGCCTGTACCGACCAATATCCGCGATGCGCTACACAAAGTAAGCATACTCCCTTTGCTCTGTAACATTCCA
Organism: Excoecaria agallocha; assembly: GCA_037975025.1. Lineage (NCBI taxonomy): Eukaryota > Viridiplantae > Streptophyta > Magnoliopsida > Malpighiales > Euphorbiaceae > Excoecaria > Excoecaria agallocha. The sequence goes on from CM075810.1 coordinate 70,581,522, forward strand.
AGTAGCAACTAGTTAGCAGCTTTCTAACTTGTTGTCTCGCCATATTTACAGTCTGGAAGGGCAAATATTGGCGAGGAACTGTACAGGATCTTGAGTGCAGACATGAAAACGGTCGATGATATGCTCAACTGTCTTGATTTAAAATCTGAACATGGCGCAGTTGAGGTGATTAACAAGTTAGAAGCTGCCATAATTGCATGGAAAGACAAGATCAGTCCACAAATTAGCGGCAAATCCCCTGTTAGAACATCATGGTCATTCGTTCGGGACCCTATGTCCGAGTTCGACAAGACCGAATCACTTTTAGATAGAGCAGAAGCCTTGCTGCATCAAATCAAAGCCAGATATATAAACCTTCCCCAAACATTTCTTGAAGCTACAAAAATCCAATATGGCAAGGTAAGTTTGATGACTACATAACGCCCGTTTTTCGAAGGAGATAGCTTCTTAACAATGCTGTTTTTCCTCAGGATGTTGGGCATTCAATCTTGGAGGCATATTCTCGGGTTCTCGGAAACTTGGCTTATAGAATATTGTGTAGAGTAGGGGATATATTGCAAGAAGATGCTTCAAGCAATCCGAATACTCCTTCAGGAATATGTTGCTTCCCTGGAATTTTGGAAACTCCAATTCATAATCTTCACAAAACACATTCACTCATCAATCAAATAAGCAGAATGGATTCAGATACGGATATCGGATTCTCTTATAGTGAAGGCAAAACAAGCTCAGTGAGTGCAACACCAAGTAGAAGTAGAGCATGGTGTATTGGTAGAGAAGCTTGTATAGGTGTTTCTCCTAATTCACCATGATTAAATTAAATACATTATGGTTGTGTAGAACATGCATTTGCCATGAGAGATTAGTTTTGGTTTGTAGAATTGGAATTATGTATATTATTTTTGGCCTCTGGACTACAAATGTTGTGTCCATTGAATCCTTGTTCTTTCAGATAGAATCCTCTAACTTAATCAATCGTCCAAGTGAACCCTTTTTTTAAATTATTTTGTTGAATTTTAACCAAAGTTTTGCTAACTAAAATCATTATGAAAAGGAGTATAATGGGGAGTTTAAAAATTACATTCAAAGAAAAGTTAACAAAACTTCCTATTATTTAGCCTCATAACAAGATTGTGATGGCACCAAAAAATCAGGAAGAGTAACAAAGCATGAAAGTTCATTGATACTGGATTTTAGCAATACTTTTTATATCTCCTATTTCTTCTCAAATAACATATTAAAAAAAAACTATAAATAGCTACTAGTTTGTCCACAAAGTCCAACACTAGAAAAGAAGTGAAAAGATTAGCAAGCATGAAGAAGTTAGTTGGAATAATAAGCATTGTTATGGTAATCTTAGGGTCAACCTCAACAAGTGACCCTTTACCACCATGCAATGATATACTTTCAAGTGTTTCTCCATGCATTCCATACTTGTCTAAATCTACGGTTAGCCCATCAAAGTCATGCTGTGATGGTTGGAAGTATCTCGATAATTACTCAAGCAACAGGGCAAATCGAGTGAGTATTTGCGAGTGCCTTCAAGGAGCTGCATCAATGCTCCCGAATGCAGACTTCTCTCTATTACCTTCTCTTGCTTCTAGTTGCGGTGTCCACATTACACTCCCACCAATTACTTCAGGATTCAACTGCTCCAATCTCTGAGTAATTTCCAATCTTTTACATTTTCATGAAACCTTTTGAGCTTCATCTTCCATTTATGTTTCTAAATTTATCGTATGTTATTTGATTTCAGGGATTGGATTTGATGAGATGAGATGAGCTATGAAAGCTCACTTCAGTTTCCATAAGAGGTTAGACGTCTAAAACTTGAAATAATTATATATATACAAACATGTAATATGTGATGTATGAATATCTCTCTGGAATAAAATGGCCTCATAAATTTTACAAACTTTAATATTTTTCATAAAGTATACCAATATTATTCTAAGTGGGCACCATAATAGAAGCAATAAATCAAGTAAATACAAGGTTTATATATGACGTAGCCACAGGCCGACTTCAATTCGCTTCTGAGAATTTCCTGCATGATCAGTGATTACGAAATTGTATACTGTAACTAGTAATGATGCTATGCTGTGCCTCTAGGTTGAGTAGCTCTAGGATAAAAATTTTATGGCCCTGCTCAATAAATGTTGAGAAATTTATTTATAATTATTCATGTTAGTCAGTGGTTGATATAAGATACAACAATGGTGCACAAGGTAAGAACAATTTAATGGCACATACTTGTTCAAAGAATATCCTTATTTAAAGGGAATGTTCAGAGGTATATTCACCAATAAAGGCACAACCCCTCTAACCCCATCTTCATATACACACAGCTACTCTACACACCATTATTCTCTCTCAAGAATTCTCCTATTCTCTATATTCATATGCCTTTTTTTCCTCTAAATACTCTCTATCTTAACCACCAGAGAGCCTAGTGGGAAAGATCCCGCCTAGGCTTTCTCACCTCTTTTTCATTCATCTTTCGGAAAACCAAACAAGCTATGAATGAGCACTTACAAGGGTAGGAAAGAGCCCTACACCTATTGGAAAAGATAAAGTCAAGATAATCCATCAAAACTAGTTCCAAATCTTTTGCTTTGATTTGTGGGATTTGCATTATAGTGCAATTAACTTATCTGCTGGGTCGTTGAATGATGAATACTAGTCTTCAAAACCAAGTTGATTTATGGGCCATTTATGTGAGCATTTTTGCTTTCCTCCTTAGTTAACTTTTTGATAAAGAGATGAAGGTGGAAGACACTGTAGACCTCAGAAGGAAATCATGCAAGTTCAAGTAAGCATATATTCTACAATAATTTTAAAGAAAATCTTACACATTTGATGCTTGAGTTACAATTGGACCAAAATCCCTCCTAACACCAACCTCCCAAAATAAAGTACAGTTGGGACCAGTGTTGTTTCTAATTTACCAGAGGCACTAACGGAGAATGTGAAGATTGCCTCTTAGGATACCAGATCGCTAGATATATCTCCTGCAAACATTAAATAAGCACTGAAAATTATTACCAAGGAATGGACTGCTAAATGCAATATAATATCTATCAAATAAAGATGGAAAGCAAGTAAACTGTAAAAAACTACTATTTTGCATCCAACTTTATAAATCACTTAAAGCAGGTTCGAAAAAGAAAATGCATCAAATTCCCTCCCCTTCCCCTCTTTTAAAGTTTTCCCTCTCTTTAATCACAAAATTTTCTGTTAAGACTGTTACAAATTGAAGTTTATTGATAGCATTATAATTTAACAATGTATCCGACAAGACAACCATGGACAAAGTCAACCCTTCCCTGATTCATTTGAAAATATAGTCTCATGCACTAGCCAATGAATCAAAACAATCAAAGTGACAAGTTTGGTTGGAGTTTTTCTTAAAACAATAGAATCCCTAATTACTATAGCTCATATGATTGTTCAAAGCATAAACATGACTAATCCAACATCATCAAACATCATTTAATGGCCAATACCAGATGTATATACTTCAAATGAGAGCCAAATGGCCTTCCAAAAGTTTTTCCTTTACCAAGCACACTTATATAAGCTCCAGTATCTAAAGATCTTCCTAGCACATCTTCCTAGCACAACTGCATGTCCCCTCTATACAGTAATAAAGGAGATTCCCTCCATCACTTTCACTCAACAGGCCAATGCAATCAGAACTATGTGAACTCCGATATTTTTTCATAACCAAAACCTACTTCCTTGTCCAAAAATCATATAATTTTAAACCACACCAATAACTAAACTCCATTATACACTAATGAACAATGAATCTAGACAGTAGCACAGTATGCAGTTTATGAATCAGAAGAATCTACAGCAAAAAAAATAGTCAAATGACCTTCATTCTTGTTCTTTTCTAGACCAAAGTTCAAGAATGGAGAGTAGCTATATGACTGCTCTTCTAAAAGCTGTTTGGGGTGGACATCCATAAGTCATGTTGATGCTTATATTGCTTCTAGAAGAATTATAACGTGATTAAAGTTCAAGATAATGTGTTGACCAATATAAGTCTCTTTTCAAATTAATATTAGCTGTATAGAAATTGCATGCAACCATTTCACGACGGTATTTAATGTGCAAGGAATAACTGCCAAATTAAAAAATGCAAAAGATTGTTGTTATATAGACCTTTAAAACAGACAGTAACATAATTCTCAAGGATGATAAATTGGGTTTCAAATGCTCTTACCATGCATGCATTTTATGAAGTAATCCAACTCGGTGAAGCAAATTGTTCCATGAACTAAAGGTGAAGACTGTTGATAGACAAAGAATGCAAAGTGATGGTGATCGGGGTCATTCCTAGGCTTTGCCATCTCAACCATTCTCATGTACCCTTCTCGATCACAACATGAAAATATGTTCATACCAGCCAGAGTCAATCCCCGGTCCCAGGCAGAATTTAAAACCTGTAGATACAGACATGAATCCATTAGTACCTAATTTTAACATGTAAAAGTAGTCTGCCTAATATCAACATTCAACTTTAGGAAATCTCAGTGTTAACATGAATTCAGAAGTTGCTTGCAAAATCCAAGAAACCAAGCAACTAGGGATTTAGAGGGAACATGAAAGGCCAATCACCTGCCAACTCAAGCCCTCAGGATCAGCAAGTGCACCATCACTTTCATGACCCGAAACTTGCAAACCAGAGCACACAAATTTTATTGTAACAGAGTGTTTATTCAAAACCTCGAAAACTGGGGAGTATCCATTATGGTTTGTGGGGTTATAGTATCCCGCTGTTAGCTCAGCTGCATGGCTAGCAGTCTTATACCACCAATAAACAGCAGGAACCTGCACATTATGATATTTGGTTTCATAGGAAAACGAAAGAAGCACAACATCACAAACCATGCAGTTGAATACAGTTATGTGCACCCAAGTGTTACTAGAGGTTTAGTGTTACTCAAGTAACATTTATACATCTGTTGACTCCAAATTAGACATACCCTTATATTTAGCATTCATTTATGCATGGCTAACTACTTTTGTCGTTAATACTTCCAATGGTTGATTGTTCGGGTACCATATCATGAATACATGAAACCTAAAGTGTTTACGAAATACTTTATAATTAATCTAAAAAGAAAAAAGATGGTCTTAACATGTAGAAAATCTATGTTTTTATATTTTAGGAAAAAAAAAACTCAGAAAGCACCTTTAAAAGCAATATGCAAATTTTAAAAATCAATAGATCAAACATCTTTAATTAGAAAGAAACAAAAATATCATGGAAACTTAAATGACTGCCACAATTGAAAGGGAATCAGGCCCAATGTTTGTTCTTTGGAATAATTTTGAGGAAAGCAGTTAGTTTATTTTCCAGATCTTTCTTTGTTTAACTACTTTCAATATATTTGTTAAGTTTAATTTATTTTATTATGAAATTCATGAATTTAATTAACTCAACTTTTTCATTTGTATGGTGATGTTGAATGAAGTCTTTAAGCAAACATACATGCTATATCAGAAGCATTTCAAATTTGATGCTTAGGTAGAACATGAAAAGGTCAAAAAAGAAAAAAGGCAGTGGGAAGGGGGTGGAAGAGTTGAACTCAGCTAGAGACTATACACACATCTTGATTTCTCTGGCAGAAAGATGTTCATTGTGTTTTAGAAAATTAAACTGCAGTTGCTTTGAAATTTGTAGTATTAATAAATAATTCTCAGGACTGGTTTTGATAACATTTTTTGAATGGAAAGGAATATTTGAATTATGCCATGCAAATAATTTAACAACATACAATCTCTAAAACTTAAACATGGAAAGTTAAATAAAAGCTATCAGCCAGATTAGTCAAAAGTTACCCCTACACAATTCTGCAAACCATCACCAGACTGGAAATAAATTAAACATTACTTGCATTACCTTCACTATTATTTTCATATCCTCAAAGGCAAGGCTTGCAAGAGATAAAACATTATCGGCATGTTCTATTAATGTCTGAGCATACCACTGGAGGAAAAAGCGCCCAAAGTAACTATCATAGTCACCTCTTTCACAGAAGAACCCAGTTTCATGTGGCCTAGAATTGTAGTGACCAGCATTATCAAGCCCCCTAGCCCAGAATGAATGCCCACGCAATTTAGCAGCTTTGCGCAGACTTTGTTGTAAATATTTATCATAACACTGTACAATAGCAATAATTTGAGGACATGAACAGATAAATGCAAAATAAGAACATCAAGATGCATGCTTTCACTATCTCATATTATGTGCCATCTACACTACAGACCAAACCCACAACAAAAATAGAAAAATCTCTCAGAAAAACCTAAATAGGCATGTGCATGTTTAAACTTAAAAGATACCTGAAACTCACCGATACCAGGATATCTCCATCCCATCCTTTCAGGAAAAGAGGGGTACCTCAATTCTCCAGCTGCCCTGAGTCCAATTTCAATGGCAGAAATAATATTATCCGCAAAGAGAACGTCAAATTCCATGCGGAAGCTTCTCATAAAAGTCAAAATAAACCTGCACATATTTCAGGAATGTAATAAATATCAACATCAATGCAGTAAATGATGGTGCGACAACTTTCCTGCAAATGCTAATCAAGCACACAGCCAACCAGTAATTGACATAATTGTGCAGAGGACTAAAAACCCAAAGAGAACAAAACCCCCACATTGCTTTTGCTCTCTCCTTGTAACCCTCATGTCTAGCACAACTGAATTTGATGTGATCTTTTTACAATGGATAAATAAATATGGGTAATTATTAGGAGTGCAATCATGTGTTCTGTGAATTTTTTGTGGATTCTTCCATTGATTCTCTGCCTCACCCATCTCCAATTATCCTTATCTGATACTGCTATTTCAGTGTAACCCAAGACTGATTAAGGCTTAAGTCAACTAACAACATAGTGACAGATTCCAATTTCCATTTATGAGGCTTGGATTTCTTTGCTTACTTGAAGGATAATTCCACTCAACTCCTATCTTCATTGAACAATAATACTAAAGCAATTGCAACTTGCAAGTGAGATTTGAGAGAGACTGAGAAAACAGTAGGATTTTTGAGGGACAGACAGACAGTACCAAAATATATATAAATTCAATGGAAGCTATGTGAAAAAAAGATGCATAGAAGATGAATTCACAATTGATTGTAATGATATTTTGATACCTCAACACCAGTTCTCCCTTTTAGAACTCGCTCTTTGTCAGTACCCCATGATAGGCATTCAGTACTCCTTCGTCCTTCATGGTCAGCAAAGAATATATCTGGGTTCTCTTTACCAATCTCTAGAACCCAATGAGGGAGTGAGATCATGACTTCACCAGAGTTGCTTGCCCAATGCTCATGAAATGCCATTATAACCTTCAAAATTTGTGAGAGAGATTTACAAAGACATTCTGTAATTATCAAATATTTGTTCAAGTAAGGGTTACAATACATGGGGCACAAATAGACAAATGTGCAGAAAATTCTCCAGATTTCTTATCCCCTTTCAGAAGTATGAAAGTCTCAGACTGTACAAGAGAATCAAAGCTCAAATCAACCTCAATCTTCGTGGAAATTTTGATAAGCCAAGCTTAAGCTCGTCAAATCTCAGCTCAACTAGATCAAATTTTCAATGTTGACATCATTGCCACAATAGAAACTCGTATATAGAACTATGAAAAATCTCCTCAATACTTGAGTTTCACATATGATATATTGACTCTCATAATTTGATTTGGCATAATCATGTAGATAACAATAAAGTGATCATCTTGAAGGTTGTTTAAATGCTTCAGAATTTAAGGTCCACTATGGAAAAGGGTTAGTTTCAAAAAAGCCAAAGCCAAACCACACCCCCCCGCACTCACACTGATAGAGAAAGTGCTACTAGTCACGAGCCCCAAGCCCACAGTGTGGAGATTTTATGCCCAAGAAGCAGATGGAAGGAGAGGCAAGCGAGTGAGCTGTCACAAGAGTTAGTTATGCAGGGGTAGCCAATAAAAGGAAGGGAAGAGGTGTGTGGGGGTTTATGAAGGGAAGTTATTTGTAATTCGTTTGTAGGGAGTGAGGGAAAGGATTGAACAGAACCAGGAGGTTGTTCTTCCTTGTAGCTGAGGGCCCTTGCTTTATTTTTCCATTTGCTCTTATTTTCCTTTTAGGAAAAAACTGAGAATTATACTGTATTGATTCATTAATACACAATATACAGTTATACATTTCCATTCTTGTGAGTTGTTTGGTTGCTTGATTATCATTATTGTTATCACACACGCACACAAAAAATAATAATAATAATAATAAATAAATAAATAAAAAAGCGACAACTTATTACCAGGTATTACATCATCAGTTGATTACTCCTATATAGAGCAGCAGATTTATTATGAATTCCTTTCCAAAGTAGATAAACAGCAGAAAATAAAATGGTTATGAAAAATAACTTTTTAGTCTCTCAGTTTGGGCACATTAAAATACATCAAATAGATCATAAAGATCACCTGCAATTTCAACTTGAATTCTTGGATGATATTGAAGACTTCCCTATAGCCTGACCATACATATTTCTGAGGGCTCCATGCTTCAACAATGCCCCACCAACATTCTACAACAACACCATCTACATCCAAAGACTTCAAATGGCTTAGCTCCTGTCGAAGACCTTGTGGATCAACCAACTGGCAGAAATTGTTAATGAAACCAGTCTGCCAAAGTACAAGAATTTTAGTAGTAGGGAAAAAAGAATCAGAAACTTCAAATGGAAAATAAACTCGAGATATTACTGAATTGAAAGCATGGAAAACATAAGTGCAGAAACAAGGACACAAAAGCAATGCAGGTTAGCACATAAGCCTCAAAAGAACTTGAAATTCTGGATTGAAGCAGCAAGAGGCAGAAAGCAACTACTTACAGCAAGCATTACATACACTGGGACATAGGAAGTGCCTGTGAAATTGCCCTCATGCTCAGCAGACTGTATAAGCTGCAGCCACCAAGAATTACACTAAAAAAAATAAGACAACAGGAAAATAAAATAAAATAAAATAAAATAAAATAAAGGTGTTCCGACCGTATTTAATTTAACCATTCTCCAAATACGCCGGCATATTCTCTTGAATACACTATAGTTTAAAAATAACAATAACATATACTCACAGAAAATCAGCAAAAAAACTGAGGTAAACAACTACCTGATCAGCATCCAAGCAATCAACTGAATTGATAGGACTAGCACCAGCAAATTTCTCACTCCTCAAATCTCTCTCAGTCATCACCACAGAATCCAGAGATGCCGGTGACAAGCTCTCGTCAATTCTTAGAGCAGATGGCTCCAATGCAGCTGTTTTCCCAGAGCAGGTTTTCAAGGAAGAAGTAGAGACTGGACTTTCCACTGATCTCACAGGAAACGATGCCTGAATCATTATGAATCAACAATTCTAAAAAGGTCATATTTTTCCAAGCAAAGAAACTAAATAAAGAAAAACCCACTAACCATTTGAGGAAGAGGAGATTGCCTATAAGTGGTACCATCAGCCTCAACAGTCCACCCAGCTTCCCGCGCCAGAGCAGCAAGTACATCGTTCATGTCCGCACGAGCAGGTAGCGGGAAATTACCATATTGCCTAAGCCCGGCAAGCATTCGACTCGTGATAGCTCGGCGATGGCGTTCTCGAAGCTTTGTTCTCTCTTTCTCTTTCTCCCTCTCCCTCTTGCCCTTGCCTGAGACATTGACGGCGGCAGTGGTGCTTGCGGGGTCTGTTGACATGGATGAAGCGGCGGCTGTGGCGGCAAAGCCACGGGGGCGGCGGGGTTGGGGTTGGGGTTGAGGGTGGAATTGGGAATTTGGTTGAACGGGGTGGGGATGAGAGTGAGTGTAAGTATCAGAATGGTTAAGAGCGTTTTGAATTTGGGGATCGATTAGAAGATCTTGGTTGCTGTTATTGGCGGCGGTGGTGGTGGCGTTGTTCATCTTCAGTTCTTCAGTGAGGATTACCAGCTACATCACATTGCAATTGCAAATTTTTTGAATAGCCTCCTTCTCTGTTCCGCTCTTTCATCTTTTACTTTGTACGGAAATTCACTGAAAATAAAAGAATGAAAACTCACAATTTAATTCTTGAATTTTAATGTTTTTCCGCATTAAATTTATATACTTTCGAAACTATTTTTAATTTTTTTAAAAATTAATGAAAATAAACGACAATATAGCACATATTACGTTAAATCTATTTGAATTTAATATATTATAATAGATAAATTTAAGATCCAATTTAAGAATTTAATTATTGCTGCTGGTCACAAGTCTTTTCCCGATGTGCTAGAACCTAGTGTTGCAGAGGCAATTAGCATCCGTGAACCTCTAAATTGGCTTAAAACTCGTTCGTTCAATAATGTGATGTTGGAGTCAGACTCTCTTTTGGCAATCGAGGCCCTTAATTGTAAATGTGTTTATGGGTCTGATTTCTATCAGATTATTCAAGATTGTCTTTGCTTTTCTGATATTTGCCTTTCTTTTGGCTATGTTAAAAAATCAGCGAATCAATGTGCACACATCTTAGCTCGTGCCTCTGGTTTAGTATTTGATTTTGTTTAAATTGAGTTACTGTAAATCACTAGCATTATCAAAAAAATATCTTGATCTTTGAGTATGAATATGTACAACGAGTTTATAACAATTATTTATCCGTGACATATGATCACTAACATTATCAAGAAAATATCTTGATCGCATATTCTGAAAATTGTACATTTAATTTGAATAATATCACAAACTACAGGTTATGAGTTGGTAATAAATACACTTATAATCATTTTATCGATTCATTTTTCAAAAATTATAAAACATTTGAGTAGTTCACATGGTGGATAGTGGGATCACATATATTATCTTTATTCATTCCAAAATGAAGGGAATTCCATCTTTTTATTAGCTAGTGATACTTTAGTAATGTTTCTTAAGAACAAATAGATTATGAGAATTCCTTAAATTGAATTAAAGAAACTTTTGATTCTCTAATAAACATATGAATTCTCAATAATTTATGCATTATAATCGATCTGGAATGATCAAATCGGTCATACCAAGTAATCAATTGTTAATTAGTAAATTTCAGGTTTACTATTTTTATTATATGAATATTTATATAAATTGATAAACATCGAGTTTTTTAATATTAATATCAAACAATTAGTAAACTTCAAGTTTACTAATATTTGTGATGGTCAATAAAGTACACGTTTATTAGTATTTGTATCAATTTTCAAGTTTATTATAATCAATAAACTTTAAGTTTACTAATTTTAGTACTGATTAATCAACAAACTATTTATTTATTGATATTTAAATAATTAGTCAACAACATGTTACTAATATTTATATTTATCGGTAAACTTCGAGTTTACTAATATTTGTATCAAAATAAAATAAAATCATCTTTAAAAATATATTACTTATTTTATACAACAATTTTCATATATGAACCTTCGGTATATATTTTTTTAGTCTCAAAATGATATTTATTTCAGCGAATATCTCTATAAATAATAAGTTTTTTTAAGGCATATAGACAAGTATCCATATATAATAAATTGTATGTAACTCTTTCAGAGCCTTTGAATAATTTTGTATTATCCATTAAAATAATAAATTAACATAATAGTATATATAGCAAATTAAAAATCAAAATATGGCTTAAAATATGTACATCCGCAATATATATATATATGAACCAAAATATAATAAAAGAAGGATTAATTTGTAATTATGCAAAAGAGATGAAACAAAATTATATCACTTGATCACTGCAATAATTAAAAATAAATAATCTAATACATTTTTTTTAATGATGTCAGCAAGCAATGTTATTTGTTTGTTTAGGAAAAGGTGGCTTTCCAATTCAAAATAATATTCCTAACATGATTTTGATAACGTGTTTGACATTAACATGATTTTAACACGATGTTAAGAATCATAATACTTCTTAAATATTAACTAATTAAACATCAACTAGCTCAAAAAAGAAAAACTATAATAATTTGTGCTGGGAAATATTATTTAGAGCTATTAACTATTATATGTTGTATGCTTTTATTAAAAAAATGAGCAGATTTATATATACACATTATTATTTCCATTGAAATTATGATTTTATTTTATGGATGATCATGTAAAGTCCATGTCGGTTTAAAATAAATTAATTATTAATCTAAAGTATACATATAGTAAATTACATATAATAAAAATATGCATATAGTAAATTAAAATTATGGTAATGTCCACGATAAAACGAATGATAATTAAAAATGCTATTTTCATTTTTTCTTAATAATTTTGTATATTAAATTTTTTAAAATTTATTATAGGATATAATTATTAAATTTTTAATTAATTTAATTAATTAATAAAAATTAAAATAATTTAAAATTTATAAATTAAATTTACTTACTATTTAATTTTATAAATTTAAATTTTTGATTTTTTTAAGTTGAATTGGTATAAATCACCGACTTCAAATAAAAACTTAATAATGTTAAGAATTATAAATTTAATAATGATCCAACAACTTCATAATTACTTTATAATTATCACAATAAAAACAAATGGTTCTTTCATGGAAACCAATTCAATTGTCTCCACTCGTTTATTAAAGTCAAACGACATTATTAAAAGTTTGTCGTCTATTCGTCTCTTCACACCCATCAACCATTCTCACTCGCTAGTAGTTTCGTGGAAAGCAATTCAAATGCAGACTTTACAAAGAGATAAAGCTAATGACTCTATTCTCCATTAATTAATCTGGCAACTCAGTAATGGTTTCTTTCTGCTTACAATTTATTTAACGTCTCTTCCATTTCTTTCTGATTTTGCCGTTAATCATTCCAAATGTCAGTTTATGTTTCAATTCTGAAGCAGTGGATTATAGATCCCATCCAAAACTCCATTGTTGCCCCCATTTTCAGCCCTTCCATCCAAACTATACTTCTTCTACCCGATATCCTTTCCATTTTCAAGCACCTCCTCAAATGCGTTCTTGTCCCCATCAAAACACAGATTTGCTATCCTTTCAAGTGCAATAGCTACGTCGACAAACTCAAGAAGCAGACCGAGAAGCTGAAGGAGAAAAGAGACAGCTTGGATCAATCCGTTGTTGAAGCTGCCGAGGCACTCATTCAGAGCAAAGAAGAAGCCAAGATGAACAAGTGCTTCTTTGGGTTGTGTCCCAATTTGAAGAGTCGCTATCAGCTCAGCAAGGAAGCGGACAAGAAAGCTTCGGCCATCGATAAGCTTTTGCATCAAGAAGGATTACATTCAATACTTGAGCGGTCTGTGTATAGTCGCGAAGCCTTGCCATCAAGGATGTTGCTTTTGAACCAAGTTATGGATGCACTCAAAGATCCTGATCTTTACGAGATTGGGATCTATGGCTTGGGAGGCGTGGGTAAGACCTCACTAGCGAAGGAGGTCCAAAGGAAAGCTATGGAAGAGAAAATGTTTAAACCTGTGGTTCTGGTTCCCGTCTCTCAAACGCCAGATTTGAGAAGGATTCAAGGAGAAATTGCCGATTCCGTAGGCTTGAAATTTGATGCACGGGAAGTCCCTGGACGGGCAATTCAACTTAAAGAGAGATTGAAGAAGTCCAAGGTGCTCATCATTCTTGATGATATTTGGACAGAATTTGAACTAAATTATGCAGGGATTCCTCTCAAGGATGAATGCAAAGGAAGCAAAGTGTTGTTCACCTCAAGAAGCCATGATATATTATCTCGTGAGATGGGCACACAGAAAGAATTCTTAATTGAAGTTCTAGGGGACGAAGAGACGTGGAAATTGTTCCAACAGAATTTGGAGGATGCTAACAATCCAGAAGTGCAGGCTATAGCAATTCAAGTTTCCAAGAAATGCTCAGGCTTGCCACTCTTAGTCAACATAGTTGCCGCAGATTTGAAGAAATTGAGTGCATGTTTGAAGAATGAGTTGAGTGCATGGAGAGTTGTCCTGGCGAAGCTATCCGATCTTGAGAATGAAGATATACATGGAAAGGTGCACAAGGTTCTTAAGTCAAGCTTCGAGAATTTGCCTAGTAAGGAAGCAAAGTCATTGTTCTTACTCTGTTCTTTGTTCGGGCAATCTAATATCCCGACCAACCACTTGCTGACATATGCTATGGGGCTTGGTTTGTTTAAAAACATTGTTGGAGTCGAACAAGCAAGAGATAGATTGTGTCAAACTATTGAAAAGCTGAAAACAGAGAGCTTGTTGCTGGATGGGGACATGAATGGCCATGTGAAAATGCACGATGTTGTTCGAGATTTTGCTCGCTCAATCGCAACCAAGGACCACCATGCATTTTTTGGTATTACCGGCAATGGTTTGATGCAATTATGGCCAGATGATGAGAACTGTACTAGAATTGTTCTGCATCACTGCTATATCTCTGAGCTTCCTGAAGGTGTCGAATACCCAAATGCAGAGTTATTGTCTGTCGTCACTGAAGATTTGAATTTGGTAGTTCGGGATTTATTTTTTAAAGGTATTAGAAAACTCAGAGTATTGAATTTGACAGGGATGCGTTTAATGGCTCTGCCTTCATCGCCTAAATTCCTAACAAACCTTCATTCATTGTATATGCACCAATGCCGTTTGAAAGATGTAGCCATCATTGGGGGTCTGAAACAACTGGAGTTTCTTAGTTTTGAGGAGTCCCATATTGTTGAGTTGCCGGCACAATTAGGGGAATTAACTCAGCTCAAGTCACTAAATTTGACCAAATGCAGCTACCTCAAAGTTATTCCTCCAAATGTTTTACGTAAACTTTCCCGATTAGAAGAATTGTACATGGATAGAAGCTTTGATAGATGGGACGGGAACGGGAATGCAAGCCTTATGGAGTTGGAAGAATTAAGACAATTGACAACTTTAGAAGTACAAGCATCTGATCCCAAAAGATTACCGAATCAGCTCTTCTCAAAGAGCTTGGAAAGGTATAGAATATCAATAGGCAATGAATATTGGAATTGGCGTGATAACCTGGAAGCTCTTATTGCGGAAGGAAGTGAAGATGGGATTTGCAACCCAAGAAAGGTGTCTTCGGAAATACAAACTGATACGGTATGTGAATCAAGTAAATTTTATTAAATGAAAAGAATGTCACATACATGATTTTTAGAATCACATGACTTAGTTTAGAAAAAGTTAAAAAGGAAGGATTTACGAAATGTTATTTTATATTTTTTTTAGAATTAGTTGTTATTATTCTTTCTGATAATAATGGAAAAAAAGGAAGTTGCTATCTTTTATAAAAATGTAAAAAATATAAATTTGTATTTTTCCTTTTTAAACTTCCTATCTCAGGTTAAGTTAGAGTTACATATCACTTTTTTTTTTTCTCTTAACATTATGTTTTGCATGACAATTTAATAACTGATAGCTACTCTCAAATAAAATAAAGTAAAAAATCAATAGTTAGATTGCAAATATTTATGATATATTATTGGAATATTTTAATATTTTCTAGTGCATTATATTTATATGGGCTATACATTAAAAATATTTTCTCTATATTGTTCATTGTTTAGAGAAATTAAATTACGTGAAATATGTATTTTATTTTTCTAATTCGCTCTAAATAATCAGTCTTATTATTTTCATCAATTTGGAGTTATGTTTAGTCAGTAATTTACTTTTTGTGCATGTTGGGAATTTACTTATGTTTATGCTGAACTGTTGGAAGGACACATTACTGAGAATAATAATAATTAATGGCAATGGCAGGCTATATTTCCTAATTTACAGACAATGGATGGGTCTCACTTGGGTAATTTGGAATATATATGGCATGGTCAATTCGCAGATGATGATTCTTTTTGCAAACTTAAATCACTCAAAATCGAGAAATGCTCAAAATTAAAAGCTGTTTTTGCAACATCAAAGAATGTCATGAGAAGATTCCAAATATTAGAGGATTTGGAGATATGGGATTGTGATGAAATGGAAGGGATATATCAAATGGAGGAGTTGGGTTCTGTTGATGCAGTAGAATTTGAGCTGAGACATTTGGAGATACATTATATGCCATCGTTGAATGCAAATGGAGTTTTCACTTTTGCAAATCTAAAATCAGTTGAAGTTTCTAATTGTGATGTTCTCAAGTATATATTTCCAGAATCCATAGCTAGTGGTCTTTCGCAGCTTGAAGAGCTTAAAGTAGAGAAGTGCAAGATGAAACATGTTGTTGGTAATACAAAAAGTGGAGAGCCTTACAACTTCAGGTGGCCAAAGTTGAAACATTTCCAACTAATAAAAAACAGTCAAACAGCAGATCAATTGCTCTCTCAGCTTGCAAAGGTATGACCCTCGTTTTATTTATATCAGTCGTAAATATTTGCTTTACTTATCAAATACTTTTAAAATTACTTTCAAATATTTTTTTCCAGATTGCAATGGCAAGCTTGGAAGAACTGGTGATAGACTGGGACTTAATCAAATATATAGTTAATAGGAAAGACCAACCTGACTTCTTCTCTAAACTAAAGGCTTTTAAGCTGAATGGCTTTCAGGATGAAAGTGGTGTTTTTCCATTTACAAGATTTCCAAACAGAGAGACGTTTGATATGGATGATTTTTTAGTCATTCGTGATCCGAATGTTAGCGAGGACGAATATCTGATGAATACTAATGACTTCCAAACAGCCTCTATTTTTCAGAATCTACAAAGATTGGAAGTATATGAATATGGCAGATTGCATATTCTCACGCCTTCCTCAGTATATTTCAGAAATTTGACTTATTTAGAAGTGTCAAAGTGTAATGAGATGATAAATCTGATAACTGTCTCAATAGCTAGGAGTCTTGTGCTTCTCAGAAGAATGATTATTAGGCAATGCAAAAGAATTCGAGAAATAATATCCAAGTTATTTTATATACCAATTGTTTCCTTCATTCAACATTAAAACTTTTTTTTTTCTCTCATAATGCTAAAGCAACAGTTGAAGAAATAGAAACAAATCCAGAAGAAACAAATGATGATGATGATGAAGCAAATCCAGAAGAAATAGAAGCAGAAGAAAAAAAATGAAGAAAAAGATGAAGCAGCATATGTAAAACAATTAGAGATTAGTAACAGAGGCTACATTTTCCAAATAAAGTTTGATAGCAATAGGGCCTTCCCTTGATTGTATTATGGAAAACGTTTTCATTTGCTAATGTTAGCAAACTACTGGGCACCCACAACACTATTCAAATTTTCATTTTGTTGAAATATGAACTAATCTGATTCAAGCTCAACATTAGTGGTATCCATCACATTCTCTTGCATATGAAAACATAAAATCAAATATGGCCGCTGATATATAACAATATTATTAGGGGTTTAAAAAAAAACAGAAATTTTGGTTAACTGAAAAATAGATTCGAAATTGAATTAATTTTTAGGTTAATCAAATAGAATATTTAAGTTTACGGTTTTTACTTTTAAAAATCGATGGTTAACCAAACTGTACCGAACTTGTAATAGCTTCATACCGGATTAGCCGTGAACAGTAATTTTCGATGGTGAATAGTATTTTCGGGCTAAAAAGTACATCCGAAAGTGAAAAATATTTTATTTGACCATCGAAAAATATTGATCATGGTGAGTCTGGGATTGAAATTTGAAGTGAAATTGAGATCAAATAAATTTTTAAAAGTCAAAAATATAAAAAAACTAACGAGTCAATTTTTTTTATAAAAAGGTCAGCTTAATTTTTCATGAATTTTTAAAAATAGCAAACGAACTTCGAAAATTGTCAAAATTTGTAGATCTTCCTTAAATTTTATGTAGAAAATTTTGGTAATAAAAAGTAAATTTTTTGGTGACACCCGTAGTTATTGAATAGGACCGATTGAATTGAATATGATTAGTAACAGACTCCGATTGAGCCAAAAATTTACGTACAACCTATTTTTGATGTGATAAGAATGATGAAATCAAAATTGAAGTAATTTGAAGTTGAAAAGTGAGAGAAATTGATTAGGGATTTTAATGGCTTATAAATAGGTTTTTGGTTAATTGGGTTAGGCCCATTAACTTGATCCAAGATTTGGCCCATGAGAGGAAGTATATAAGGTGAAAAATTTGGCCCACAATATTATTTTTAAAATTTAATATAAATATTACAAAAATAACACTATAAAAAATAAAATATATTTAAAAATACATTAACAATTAAACTTTAATAATAAAGCAACATTTTTAAGTGATTCAATATTTATAACCAAAATATAATATAAATATAGTAAAAAATCATAAATATTCAAAAATAACTTCACAACATTGCCTAAATTTAAATTGTTTTGGATTGAAAATTAAATTTCGTAAATGAGCTAACTTAAAATCTTACAATTTTTGTTAAAAGTTAAACATGGCAATCTTTCATTTTTTTCTTTATTTTTTAATGTAAAAAAAATTCTTAATTTAAATCACCAAATATAATGTGTACATTATACTAAAAGTCACTAACAAAATTTATTGTTGCATCAAATTAATAATAAATATATTATTCATATATTATAGTAATAATAAATATCTATTCAAATTTATCAATGGTTATGTAAACATATATGACAATAAATAAATATATCAAAATTGATAAAAATACCCAATTTTAATAACTAGTTTAACTGCATTTTGTTAATTTCTTGGTTCACAATTTACTTCTGTTTTTAAATAAATAAAACAAAAAAAATGAATATCGCTATAACACAAATAATAATTTGAATATTTTGTAAAAAATCCTATTTATCTAAATATTTTTTGATAAACATCAATTTTTGAATTTTTTAAAAAAATGTTATTTAAAAAAATTCTTCAACGTTTCAAATCTCATGGAATATTTCTCTTTAAACTTTATTTTTTTAAATATTCTTTAAAAATATGTACTTTAACCGTTAGAGTGTTTTTTTTTTTGATAAAGTGTCATCTCTATTCTCGTGTTAATATTTAATTCCGAAATTGAATATTATTTCAAGCGTACAGATTTGAATATAAAATAATAAATAAAGAGGGCATAGGTCTTTGAAAAATTTCTTCACGAGCATAGATAGGATAGGACAACAAACGAAAGGCACCGCAACACCGACACAGATTCGGCAGATTTTGAAAAGCTAAGGTTGCAAATGGCTCTTCTTGAATTTTCAATTTTGCTAACCAGCTAGCAATGCCATATGGTGGGACCCACAAGCTAATTCCAAATTATATATATATTTCAAATAATTGGATATTAAGAAATGGACAGAGACAGACCATCCACTCCCAAAGGAAAACGACACCGTCTGCATGTGAAAATGACTCATTTCAGCCATTATTTTCTTTTGCTTCATGATGATGAGCCTAATTAATACCGTATCCGTTATCCGCTTTAAGTGTCGTTTTTAACTCTTTATAAACATATTAATATTATAAAAAAAATTAATAATTGATTCCATTATTCTTTTATTGATTAAAATAGAAAATAATAATTATAAATATATAAATATAATTAAATTTTAAAAATAATTGAAAAAGGTTATAATAGAAAAAGGAGGTGCCAGTAAAAACGTCAAACTCAGCTCATAGATTCGTAGCATATGGCAACTCCGCAGAAAATTCAATACAAATTCAACTTTTATTTCTTTAATTATAAAAAAAGTACTTAATTATTTTCTTTTAATTAAATCGTAGGACCCTATTTCGCTATCCAACGCTCATGGCCGATTCAATTATACTCTGAAATAATTGAAATTTTATGTTACCTCTTTCAAAAATAACTATTTCATTGATTAAGATATTTAAGAGTTAATTTTATCCATAATTATTGAATTTATGTCTAATCGTTAAAAAATAATTGACTTATTTTTCATGACTTAAATATCACCGAACTTATCATATTTTTACAGTAAAATCATCTTAATAGATTTTTGACGATAATTCTTGTCGGAATGTTGAATTGACACGTCACATCATATGCCTGAATACACGTATTATGACATATCAGCAACCACGTCACAAAAAAAGATTATATTATACAATACGTTAGCACGCTACATCATATGTCTAGATACACGTGACCTCTTCTGGTGATGTGAGTGTTTATGTATTGTGTTATTTGTATTTAGACATATGACTTAACATATCACATCAACATTCTGGCAAGAGTTATTGTGGAAAATCGATCAAGATAATTTTTCTGTAAAAAAAATGACAAGTTTAGTAATATTTAAATCATAAAAAATAAATTAATTATTTTTGGACGATTAAATATAAATTTAATAATCATAGATAAAATTGATCTTATATTTAATTTACAACTTAGTAATTTATAATAAAAAGATAGGATAATGTTTTATTGTTATTATTATTATTATTATTATTATTATTATTAACAGAGAAATGATGTATATTGACCATATGTCGAAGAAAGTCCGAGCCTTTGAGCTGTCTGTCTTAAAATTAAATGCAATAATAATAAAATAATAATTTATATTTTTTGCTTTATTACTGGCTGGTTGGTTGGCCAAAAGCTGACGACAAATAT
The DNA here is from genome assembly GCA_037975025.1 of Excoecaria agallocha. Classification (NCBI taxonomy): domain Eukaryota; kingdom Viridiplantae; phylum Streptophyta; class Magnoliopsida; order Malpighiales; family Euphorbiaceae; genus Excoecaria; species Excoecaria agallocha. The sequence goes on from CM075810.1 coordinate 70,602,064, forward strand.
AAATACCAACCATGGAAATCCAAAGTTTAGCATATATTCTTACTTCCAAAGCTATCTCTCTTCTCAATCTCATTCTTCTAAGGTCAGTCATATCAATATATAAGCATGTATACATTTAATTTTTCTGCTAATTTTTTCAGTTTCTTTTATAGTTAATCTTTAAATAATTTATAAATTTTCTTGAAATCAAGCAGAAAAATGGGTGATTATTCAAGATTAGGCCAATGGGGGTGTTATGTACTGGTTTGTGTGGCAATTTTAGTTAGAACAGAAGGAGGAAGTATTCCAATTACTATTGTTGAAACTGCAAAGGCAACAGGAGCTGGTAAGTAATTATTAATTAATTTAGAACTGTATCTGTAATTGTTTTTCTTTTAATTAATTTATGAATTTAAATTAATTTTTTGCTTGATTTGCAGTGTGCTTAGATGGAAGCCCCCCAGCTTACCACTTCGAGAAGGGATCTGGTAGTGGGATTAATAACTGGTTGGTTCACATAGAGGTTTGTATTAATCAGTTAATTGCTACTTAATCTTGTAATTTTTTTAATTATCTTCATGTATTTATTTAATTAATGGTGATAAATAAATAAATAGGGAGGAGGATGGTGTGATGATTTAGAGAGCTGTGTTGAAAGAAAGGATACATATAAAGGTTCATCACTGAAAATGGAGAAGACAATGGGTTTCTCTGGCTTATTAGGGAGCAAACAAGCAGCTAATCCTGGTATAATTGCAGTTAATTATCTCATTAATAATTTATTTATTTATTTTTCTATTATACATAAATATATATAGATTTAGTTTAAGTTAATTATTAATTACATGCAGACTTTTACAACTGGAATAGGATTAAAATCAAGTACTGTGATGGATCATCCTTTACTGGTGATGTTGAAGCAGTTAATCCAGTAAGATTAATTATCCAAATTTCCTTAATTTTCTGAAGTACTTCTATTCTAAATTAATATTTAATTAATATATGCTAATTTTTCTCAATCAGAAAACTAACCTTCACTTCAGAGGAGAAAGGATATGGCGGGCTATCATCGGCGATCTACTGGCAAAAGGCATGAAAAATGCTCAAAACGTAAGACTTATCTACGGTGACAAAACCAAAATTTATAATTAATGAGAGCAAAAATATAACATAAATACTGTAAATAAATTCCACTGCTTGTCTAAATCCGATTCATACTCTTTTGTTTTTTTAAGTATTTTCAGATAATTTATTCATGTTTGTAATGGTAGGCGATTCTTTCGGGTTGTTCGGCTGGCGGATTGGCAGCTATCTTGCATTGCGACAAATTCAAATCTTTGCTACCAGCAAGTGCTAGAGTGAAATGTGTATCTGATGCTGGTTATTTTATTCACGGGTAATTAACCTCATAATTAACGCTAATAATTGCTAATTACTTCATAATTAATAACGCTAACATTGTTCTCGTGTTATTTTCCAGGATGGATGTAGCTAAAGGATACGAAATTGCAAATTTCTTTGGTCGTATTGTTGCATTACATGTAATTTCTTTTATATATATATATATATATCTATTTTGGAGCTTGTCTAAATTCGGTCTAAATAAATTTTATGGACCAAACTAACAAAACATGGTCATTAACGTAAAATTGGTTTGAAAAATAAGAAGAGTGGTAGTTAACAAACATAAGTAGCAATACACTATTGGTTTGGTTCATACAATTTATCTAAATCGGGTTTAAATAAAAAAATTTCTTGTGTTTAACTGTACATGCCGTATTCATCCAGAGTCTTTTTTTTTCTTCCCTAAATTCGATTCAGGCGAATTTCATAAATTAAACTAATAATACATTGTAATCTATACAAAATTGGTTGAAAAATGAGCAGGGCGATGATTGAATATACAATTATTTAGATTGTCTTTAAATGATTCTAATTATGAACCCTTTGTACAGGGATCAGCAAAGAATTTGCCAGCATCATGCACAGCTAGAAATAAGCCAGAATTGGTAAGTTTGATTTGCTATTGTAATCCATAAATAGTGTCTAAATAAGTTTTCTTCATTTTTCTTTTTTCTTGAATTTTTTTTTTTTGGGAATTTGGCAGTGTTTCTTCCCCCAATATGTGGCTCAAACTATGCAAACACCACTGTTTGTGTTGAACTCCGCCTATGATTCTTGGCAGGTTAGTGAAAATTGTGCTTCTCATGCAAAAGGGATTGAGTTAATTATACTAGTTTTCAGCAACTACTAGGATTAATTAGTGGAGGATTAATTCTGCTTAATTACTCACTGTTGATGTTAATTAAGTAGTGCTTGTGCTTCTTCTTTAGTTTTTCTATTGCAAACTACTGATTGCCATACCATATTTCAATTCAGATTAAGAACATTATGGCTCCGAGTGCCGTTGACAAAAAAGGAACTTGGAAGGCCTGCAAAACAAATTTAAAGAAGTGCTCAGCCAACGAAATGCAATTTGTTCAAGGTAACTTTCAAATCATGTTATTTTAATGTTTGATTAAAATAATCTACTTTAGCTGATATGGTCATAATTGTGCAATTTCCCTTTGAGTCCATTACAAATTTAAGGTTGTATTATAATAACGTTCTGTATCAGCACTCCAGTGCTAAATTTATAATTTTTTAGATAAAACAATTTTAGTTGTAAAATCTTAAATATTTTACAGAATAATTTAATTTTGATAGAAAGTGCAATTCGGCTTTTGAAATTTGACAAAAATAGCAATTAATTGTATAATATTTATTTTGGTGTAATATTCTATCTAAAATGTATAAATTGGGATAATGTCATCTCAAAACTGACGGATCTATTATTTTGATTATGTTTCGTCAGTTAACTAGTGATGTAACGTAAATATAACATGTCAATAGAGATTAAATTGCCCAAATTTATAAATTTTAGATGTTAAACTGTTTTTTTTAGAATATTTTAGGTATTTTTTTACCCCTTTATCCTTACCACATGATATTTTTTTTGGCATAATTTCGATATCATATCACCAGTCAATTGAAAAAAATAGTTAAAATAATGAATCTGTTAGTTTTGGGATGATATTGCCCTAATTTATAAAATTTAGGGAAACATTGTATCAAAGTAAATATTAGAAGATTAATTGCTCGTTTTGTCAAATTTTAAAGAGTGAATTGCACCTTCGACCTTTAATTATTTTATAACCGAGTCAAGTTCAATAAATATGGATAAAATTTACTATTATATTATAAACAAATAAAGTTGTCTATATTTTTTTTAATAGTTTTTCTTATACAAGTTTGAGATTATAACTAATTTTGTTCATGAATTTTCAGCTTACAGGCAACAATTTCTAAATGCACTAACTAGTGGAGCTGGATCGAAACCAGCAAATGGATACTTTATAAATTCTTGTTATGCACATTGCCAAGCTGGATCAGCAGCCACTTGGTTTGCTGATAAGTCTCCAGTAGTACAAAATACGGTAATTAATGTAATTTTTTTATGTGTTCATCATTTTATATAAATAATTTTATATTTATAACTATATATATATATATATATTTTTTTTTTTTTGAGCAGAAAATTGGAAAGGCCATTGGAGATTGGTTTTATGATAGAGCTCCCTCTAAAAGGATTGATTGTCCTTACCCTTGCAACCCAACTTGTGTTGAAGTTGATTCTGATTCTTAATTAAGAATTATATCATAATAATTAATTTTTGTGAAGAAAAATATATAATCAATTGTAAAATAAAGAACACAGCAGGACCGAGTTCAATTGCTATGTGTGTTTTGTTGTAACCATCCCATGAGAATTGATTGTAAATTAATTCCAATTTTTTGATAAAACTATTTCCAAATTAATCATATTTTTTATTTTGTTTGGCTTTAATGTATGAGTTTATTTAATTAGTTTACAGTTTATGTACCTTTTTTTTTTTGTAGATTCAAATTTCGAATAGGCAAATAATTTTTTTTTATATTCTTGTATTTTAATATGAAATAATACGTATTTTTTTATAAACAAAATTAATGTTTGTATATTTCAATCGATTTTAGTGGCGTATTATGCTGTACATTCATTCTCGATTGGATTTTTGAACTTCTAAATTTTTCACATAGAATTATTTTACAAAAAAATGGCATCCTTTCACAATAATTGAGATAAAAAAAAAAGTGTTAGTTCCGTTTATGAAAAACTGTATATTTGACAAATACCTAATAAAAAATTTTCATTATTAAATGTTTTCATTCAATCTCTTTAGGAGATAGAATGAATTAATTACCATATTTCAATTATCAACCGGTAATCAATATAGTTTGATTGTAGCATAAAGGGAGTAATCTACAATATTCATATTTACATGCTGAATTTAATGGTTATAATTCAGCCCATTAAATTATGAAAGTACCCTTATACTTGTACACTATTGCCATTCCGTCCCTTTTACTCAAACATTTTTCACTTTGACACCTTAAATTGTTAATATACCCCATTATAAACATCTCTGACATCATGACTTGCTTACGTGGCAAGAATCTTGCTGATTTGTACAAAGAACATGATATTCACGCATCTGAGGAATGTGAAGCTCAATTTTAATTAGAAATTAACGTTTACAACTGTTAAAAAATTTTCAATCCCCTTTTTCTTATTTTTCTTTTAACTCATCTCTTCCTAAATGTTAAACTTTCCACCAAGGAACAGAGCTTCGACAACACTTTTCCACCGCTGTCAGCCAGGCAACAGAGCTCATTTGTTGCCGTCGACCAAGAAACAAAGCTCCTCCATCATTATCGGCCAAGGAACAGAGCTCCTCACCGCCGTCGATTGAAAGAACCAGATGATAGAGAGATAGAGAGAAGGAGATTATATATACTACAAAAATCGTTGAATGGATGGAGCTCCATAAGAGAATTCGGATCCATGAATTGGGTTCTTTGCAGTCATTTTTGCTGGTTTTGTAGGATATATTGCGCTGGTGGATCCCCTGCTCGTACAATCTCCACCATCCTATACTTGCAAAGTTCGGTTCGAATTTCTTTTACCAAGATTGCCCAAGTGTTGTGAACTTCAATGATTTGGAGAATGTTGATAAATTGTTTGTATTGCCTCATGTTTTATCAGTTGAATGCGCAAATTTTGCTAGTCGTAATGAGGGAGAATTTCAAGAATTGGATACGGATGAGTTCAAAATTTTGCCGTCAAGTTTGTGAGCAATTAGGAGAGAAGTTGAGGGTTGGGTTGATTATCCTAATACATATTCGTATGGTATTTTTTGTGCCATATTACACAATCATTAACAGAATCCGATTGAGGGTTCTGGCCGATTGAAAATTTGCGGCTTCTCCTCTGTAGCCTCAATGGAGGGTGGTTGCTGCAGATATTGAAATTGCAGGATTCAAGTTGAGTTTCCATATGAATTAGAGCTACTCATGTGTTCAAAGCCAAAACCCTCATCTATAACCCCAAAACCAGCATTGAACTCTGTATCCTGAGATCCAGCAGTCCCAACTTGCAAGAGCTTGTTCAATCCCACAGATAGGTCTTCAATCTCACCCATAATCAGCGTCAAAATAGATTGTCTTTGAGTAGGAGAATCATTATATATATACAACAACAATAATGAGACTAATTAATGGAATGAATATGAAAATCCTTAAGGGTAGGGGCATCGCCTTCATCTAACAAATACAACAACAATGAAAAAATCCACAAACAGCATCGGCGAGGAGGGAGAGGGATTTAAAGGGTTGAGGTGTTTGGCTTGGGGGATTTGGAGTTCGAGTTTGGAAGTGGAAGGAGAGGACAATGGAGGTCGGCATGAGAGAGAGAGAGGGAGGCGATGGAGGTCGGCATGAGAGAAATGCAAAGAGAGTAGAAGAGAGAGAGAGAGAGAGGGAGAGTTGAAAAAATTTAATTTTTACCTAATAAAAATCAATACATGTGTCACAAAATGATTGGATAAACAATCCAAGTCAGGCATTTGCATTTTACGCACTACCCATAAATGCAAGAACTGTTTATTTATTTAATAATAGACAACAACAAATGTTAAAGTGATAAATATTAAACTTTAAGGGACGGCTCGATAAAAGATACGAGTTCAAGTGTTATATATTAAGCCTTAAAATTAATATGTATTGTATAAATCGTTAGTGTAACGGAGGCTGCTGCCTTGTAGGACAACTAGCGAGACAACTTGCTAGCGGACTAGCACAAGGGTACAAATGAAAGAAATGTTTGTATTGGCGGCCACTTGTACATATAAGGAATAGTCTAGGGGTGTGATGGAACACATCTCTGTCTCCTAGCGGCATAAAGGAAGAAACTCCTTTAAATAATTTTAATAATTGATTATATTATTCTTTTATTGATTAAAATATAAAAAAGTAATTGTAAATATATAACTATAATTTTTTAAAAAAATTTTAAAAATAAAAAATTTTAGTGAAAAATAAAATTTTCACAAGCTACACTTAAAAAGGCAATAATAGAAAAAGGACGTAGCAATAAAAACGTCAAACTCAGCTCATAGATTCATATATGGCAACTCTGAAGAAAATTCAATACCAATTCAACTTGTATTTCTTTAATTATATAATCAAAAAAATACTTAATTATTTTTTCAATTATTCAATTTAATTAAATCGTAGGATCCTATTTCGCTATCCAATTCAATTATACACTGAAATGACTGGAATTCTTTGTTACATCTTTCAAAAATATTTCTTTCATCAATTAGGAAGAATAAAAATTAATATTTGAATACAGTTTTGATATCTAATATGCAACTTGGTAATTTATAATAAAAAAGAAAGATAATGTTTTGTCGTTATTATTATTGTTATTATTAACAGAAAAATGATATATTTTGACCATATGCCGAAGAAATTCCAAGTTTTTGAGCTGTCTGTCTTAAAATTAAATGCAATAATAATAAAATAATAATTTATATTCTTTGCTCTATTATTGGCTGGCTGGTTGGCCAGAGGCTGACGACAAATATAAATACCAGCCATAGAACTCCCAAGTTTAGCATATATTAAAGCTCTCTCTCCTCTTCTCCATCTCATTCTTCTAAGGTCAGTCGTATCAATATATATGCATGTATATATTCAATTTTTCTGCTAATTTTTTCAGTTTCTTTTATAGTTAATCTTTAAATAATTTATAAATTTTCTTGAAATCAAGCAGAAAAATGGGTGATTATTCAAGATTAGGCCAATGGGGGTGTTATCTACTGGTTTGGGTGGTAATTTTAGTTAGAACAGAAGGAGAAAGTGTTCCAATTACTATTGTTGAAACTGCAAAGGCAACAGGAGCTGGTATTTATTTATTAATTAATTAAGAACTGTATCTATAATTATTTTTCTTTTAATTAATTTTTTCTTGATTTGCAGTGTGCTTAGATGGAAGCCCACCAGCTTACTACTTCGATAAAGGATGTGGTACTGGGATTAATAACTGGTTGGTTCACATAGAGGTTTGTATTAATTAGTTAATTGCTACTTAATCTTGTAATCTAATTTTTAATTATTTTCATGTATTTATTTAATTAATGGTGATAAATAAATAAGTAGGGAGGAGCATGGTGTGATAATATAGAGAGCTGTGTTGAAAGAAAGGATACATTTAGAGGTTCATCGCTGAAAATGGACAAGACAATAGGTTTCTCTGGCTTCTTAGGGAGCATACAAGCAGCTAATCCTGGTATAGAAATAATTTATTTATTTAATTTTCTATTATACATTAATATATATATAGATTTAGCTTAATTAATTATTAATTATATGCAGACTTTTACAACTGGAATAGAATTAAAATCATGTACTGTGATGGATCGTCCTTTACTGGTGATGCTGAAGCAGTTGATCCAGTAAGATTAATTATATCCAAATTTCCTTAATTTTCTGAACTTAATTCTATTCTAAATAAATAGTTAATTAATGTGTACATATATACTTATATGTGATAATTTTTGTCAATCAGAAAACTAACCTTCACTTCAGAGGAGAAAGGATATGGCGGGCTGTCATCGACGATCTATTGGCGAAAGGCATGAAAAATGCTCAGAATGTAAGACTTCTTTAAACCCGATTCATTCTTTTTTTTTTTAAATACCTAAAAAAATCACTGAAATTATATTTAATTTTATAATTGATATATGAACTTTCATCATATTTAAATCATTATCTAAATTTCAAATATTATAAAAAATCAATACTTAAACTTAAATAACGATGATAATTTGCTATCTAAACTTTAACTAATATTAACATATAACAATAAATACTGTTTAATATTTTTATATATTCGGCTGGTAGATTATTATTGTTATTTGAAATTTAGTTGGTGATATTTTATGATATTTGAAATTTAGATGGTGATTTAAATACGATAAAAGTTCAAGTATCAATTATGAAATTAAATAAGATTTTAGAGGAAATTTAAGGTATTAAACTTTTTTTTCTAAGTATTTTTAGATAATTTATCTGCGTTTGTAATGGCAGGCGATTCTTTCGGGCTGTTCGGCTGGCGGATTGACAGCTATCTTGCATTGTGATAAATTCAAAGCTTTGCTACCAGCAAGTGCTAGAGTGAAATGTGTATCTGATGCTGGTTATTTTATTCATGGGTAATTAATTACCTCATAATTAACACTAATAATTGCTAATTACTGCATAATTAATAACACTAAACTAACATTGTTTTTCTGTTATTTTCCAGGATGGATGTAGCTAAAGGATACGAAATTGCAAATCTCTTCGGTCGTGTAGTTGCATTACATGTAATTTTTTTTTTTTTTATATATATCTATTTTGGAGCTTGTCTGCTATTCATGTTGTGTTTTGGGTTTAGACTTCTTTTTGTCTAAATTCGGTTTAAAACAAATTTCATAAACCAAACTAATAACGTAAAATTAGTTGAAAAATAAGAAAAGAGATGGTTAACATACATAATTAGCAATATATTATTAGCTTGGTTCATACAATTTGTCTAAATCGGATCGAAATAAAAATTTTCTGCGTTTAACTATACACGCTGTATCCATCTATACAAAATTGGTTGAAAAATGAGTATGACAGTGATTTATAGATGACAATATATTATTGGTTTGACCATACAATTTATCTAAATCGAATTCAGATAAGAATTTTCTATCCAACAATGAGTATTCAGCCTAATATCGTACCATACATTGCACATTAAATCATGACCGTTAAAATAGGCCATTCACCATCCAGGCAGGGTGATAGCTTAGATTGTTTTTAAATGATTCTAATTACGAAACCTTTTGTGCAGGGATCAGCAAAGAATTTGCCAGCATCATGCACAGCTAGAAATAAGCCAGAATTGGTAAGTTTGATTTGCTATTGTAATCCATAAATAGAGTCTAAATAAGTTTTCTTCATTTTTCTTTGTTCTTGAAAACTTTTTTTTTTTGGGGAATTTGGCAGTGTTTCTTCCCCCAATATGTGGCTCAAACTATGCAAACACCACTGTTTGTGTTGAACCCCGCCTATGATTCTTGGCAGGTTAGTAAAATTGTGCTTCTCATGCAAAAGGGATTGAGTTAATTATAGCTAGGATTAGTGGAGGATTAATTGTGCTTAATTACTCACTATTGATGTTAATTAAGTAGTGCTTGTGCTTCTTCTTTAGTTTTTCTATTGCAAACTACTGATTGCCATATCACATTCCGGTGGTTTGTGTTCTTTGTTTATTAATCATTTAGCTTGTTATCTTAATTCAGATTAAGAATATTATGGCCCCCAGTGCCGTTGACAAAGAAGGAACTTGGCAGGCCTGCAAAACAAATTTAACGAAGTGCTCAGCCAAACAGATGCAAGTTGTTCAGGGTAACTTTCAAATCATGTTATTTTAATGTTAGATTAAAGTAATTTATAACTATCTCTGTCAGTTTAACCAATAATTTTAAGTTTGAATTCTGATAATACAGCCATATTAAATACTTGATGATATTAATTTAAATGTGGTATAATTTAAAAATATCTTTCGTTTGTACGGACCCACTTAAGACACCTTATGATCTGACAAAAAAAAAATTTATAATAACGTTGCCATATGAACACTCCAGCGCTGAATTTATATTTTTTCAGATAAAATAATTTTAGTTGCAATATTTTAAAATATGAAATACTTTTGCAGAATAATTTATTTTTTTATAACTTAGTCGTTAGAATATAAAGTCGTTAGAATATAAATTCGGCAAATATGGATGAGATTTACTATTATATGATAAACAAAGAAAGTTGTCTATATATTTTTTTAGTAGTTTTTCTTGTACAAGTTTGAGATTATAACTAATTTTGTTCATGAATTTTCAGCTTACAGGCAACAATTTCTAGATGCACTAACTTGTGGAGCTGGATCGAAACCGGCAAATGGATACTTTATAAATTCTTGTTATGCACATTGCCAAGCTGGATCATCAGCCACTTGGTTTGCTAATAAGTCTCCAGTAGTACAAAATACGGTAATTAATTTAATTTAATTATTTAATTTTTTTATGGTTTCATCATTTTATATAAATAATTTTATATTTATAACTAAATATATTTATATTTTTGAGCAGAAAATTGGAGAGGCAATTGGAGATTGGTTTTATGATAGAGCTCCCTCTAAAAGGATTGATTGTCCTTACCCTTGCAACCCAACTTGTATTGAAGGTTGATTCTGGTTCTTAATTAATTAATTAATTAATTAATAATAATAATAATGATAATTAATTTTTACGAAGAAAAATGTATAATCAATTGTAAAATAAAGAGCACAGCACGACTGAGTTCAATTGCTGTGTGTGACTTGTAATATCTATGTGATTGTTGTAACCATCCCATGAGAATTGATTGTAAATTAATTCCAATTTTTCGATGAATAAAAATATTTCCAAATTAATAACATTTTTTATGTCTTTGATGTATGAGTGTATTTAGTTTCCAAATTCTGATTCTTTTAGTAGATTCATATTTCGAATAGGCAAAAAACATTCTCAAATCTATGAATTTTTAAAACCTTTTATATTAAATTCTTTTATTACTTTTTTATTATATTCTTATTTTTTAATATAAAGTAATAAATATTTTTTTAAAATATAATTAAGTCATGTATATTTTAATCGTTGTTAGTGGCATGTTATACTGGACATTCATTTTCGATTTGATTTCCGAACTTTCAAATTTTTGGCATAAGATTATTTTACAAAAAAATGATACATTTTTTAACGATAATTGAGATAAAAACACGTAAGTTCCGTTTATGAAAAACTGTATATTATTTTATATTAAAGTATAAATATCTAATAAAAAAATTTCATTATTAAATGTTTTCATTCAATTTCTTTAAGTAGTGTTTATTAAATCAATCAAAATAAAAAGTTTTAAGATAAGACTGAAATACTTTCTGGACTAAGATATAATATAGTTAAGATAAAACTGAAAAATATTCTAAATTTTTTTCTAATTAAATTTTTTGAAACGAATTAAAAATATATCTTTAAAATTTTTTAATTATTTCTTATCTGACAAAATAAATGAATGCATATCTTGATCATATGTCAAGATATGCATATTTTAATTTTTCAAGATATAAATAGTTATAATGTTTTTAACAAACGTTTGAAAATGTTAGAAAGATTAAAATCTATTTTCACTTCATCCTAACCTTTACAAGGTTAACAAACACTAACTTAGGAAATAGAATGAAGTAGTATGTATATAAGGGCTAGTATGAGCGCATATATAATTTTGCCTATGCTTCGTATAAAATGGCTTGTGGTTTTGATTTTAACTATACTCTATCCCACATTGTAAGTTTATTAACTTGATATTGTATTTATAAAGGAATGTTAGTATAAATGGATTTTCATTGTGTTGGTAGTGAGTTTTGGAAAAAATACCATGTGCTCCGGTCTAGGCTGGACTAGTTAATTTACATTTCTTTTTTGAGATAATTTTTTTGGATTTATCTTTTAATCAAAAGAAAAACGTTTTTATTTTTTCAGCTTTTTCCTCAACTGTTTGCTGATTTTTCTCTTAACCTACACAACGTGATTTCAGCCGTTTTCTTCACCACGATCAATTTCATAACGGGTTGATTTTTTATTTTAAAATATAGATTCCTTTTTCTGGTGAAGGTAGATTTTTGATACATTGTTGACACAAAAAAGTTAAAACCTCTTCAAATCCCTAGCTGCCATCTAGTTTTCGATTCTGGGTATAATTTGTTGTTCCAAACTTCTGTCGCGAGTGCATACCTCCGGAGCTAACTGTATTAAGCTTAGGGAGCGAGTGGTTATTGAATTGCGTCGAGATCTCACGGAAAATTCGTTTTTAAGGTAGTGGTTCTCACGGTATTGCTTTTCAATCGATACGTTTGTTCTGTTGTTCTTCTAATCTTTGTTCTACTCCACGAAAAAAGAGAGATATCTTTCCCAAAAAGGAGTCTATGAGTATATTATGGGATAAGGTAACCATAGTACACAGTGGTAAAATCAGAATTTATAAATAAGCGGGACAAATATATATATATATATAACATAATTAAATGGAGCAAAAAATATAAATCATGCAAAATTATATATTTAAATAGTATTTGTTAACCTTGAAAAGGTCGGGATGAAAAATAAAATAAAATCATTCTAATTTTTTCGATATTTTCAAGCGTTTGTTAAAAAAATGAATCTCACAATTTTTTTTAACTACTTATATTTTGATATAGAGTCAAGATATGCATATCTTGATCTTTCAAGATAAAAAAATAACTAAAAAATTGAAGAAAAAATATTTTTAATTTATCCCAAAAAATTTAACAAATGATTGAAAAAAATTTTCAGAATATTTTTCAGTCTTATCTTGACTATTTCATATCTTGATCCAGAAAGTATTACAGTTTTATTCGAAAACTTCTTATCTAAATCGATTTAACAAACGTTATCTTAATATATACATGTATACCTATATAATAAAAAAATTTCAAAAATTACCCAGTGTGGCTTCACCCCAAATAGTGCATGTTCCTATGAATCAAGAGATTTTTTTGCATGTATCGCTATAGGAGATTGTAGGGGTATGCATCATTCGGGTTCGAGGTGAACCTGACCCGAATCTGAAATTTATATATTTTTTTCATTCGACCTTACCCTATATAAATATCAGATCATTATTCGTTTAACCCGATATTTTCAGGTCTCGATCCGATTTATCCAAAATTTTTATTTTAATTTACAAATTTAAATTAAAATCCTAAATTAATACAAATAAATAATATTAAATATCATAAAAATATTTTAAAAATACAACAAATTAATAATTTCAAAATTACATTAAATATATATTATATATTAATTAATATTGTAGAGAAATTAAATTTTTTTTATTTATATATTAAAAATTTCGGGTTGTTCGGTCAGGTCAGTTTAGTCGGGATATCACCCGATCCCGAAATATATCTAATATCAATAACCAAACCGATTTTATTAACTCCATTCAAATGTATCAGATCGATTAATCGAATTGATCGGATCGGTTCGATTTTTGTACACCCTATGAGATTGGATATGGAGTAATTGGTTTGGTCCGACTATACTCTCGTGGGGTTTATGAAATTATCGGAGGTACTATATATTTATTTGATGCGTAAATGCTGGGCCTGGGTTCTCATGGCCTTAGCGGCGCATGTGGCAATTGGCATGCCAGGAAGGTGGCCCTGGGGCACGGCAGCCCTAATAACTCTTTGAAGTTTGAACTGTCTGCACTTTTGAAATTATCGAAAAATGACAAAACAATAATGTTTCGGAAATATTATAAAAGTTTTGGTAGTACAAAACAACAAATGATGCACATGCTCCTTGGTTGACGTGCCTTATTATTACACACACTTTTCTCTATGTTTTCCACAGTCCCACGTGCGATTTCTTACGTGTCCGTCGATTATTTTCTAATCTACCACGTGTCAATTTTTATATGCACGATTCATGCACACAGTCCCTCGTGGCATATTCTGTTTCTTTTTGCCCTCGTGTCATCGTCATCTTTCTTAGGTTTCAATCTTTCTATACACCCAAAACTGGGAAACTCCTTGATCATTAATTAGTATTTTTTCGGTACCATTTAAAAAAAATTAGTTTTTTTTTTATATTTTTTTATCATATTTTAATATTTTTTAAAATTTAATTAGAATTAAGTAAAATTTTTAAAAATATAAAAATGTATTTATATCAATAAATATAATATTTTTTTATAAAATTTAAATATTTTAATAACTTTTTTAATTATCATAAAAATAGAAAATTGTCTCTTAAAATAGAATTACCGTGGGAATAATAAAGCTAATTATATTCTTCACGTAATTGGCTAATTTTACTTCTAATAAAATCAATGAATAGTATATATTGAAAGATTTTAAATTAAAGCAGTCATTTTTTATTATTTTTATAAAAAATAATAATAAACACGTTTCACAAAAGTCCAATTCAGCGATACACAAGCAAGTTGCCATTTCTACAGTCAATTTTTCAATATATTTTAATATCTTGTTTAACCTTTTCTTAAATTCATATTTTGAATTAAAATTCTACTTTTAGTAGTAATTTTGATCTGCTACAACTTGACCATTTAATATTTCATTAATTACATAAGCTGAATGAGCTATTATATTATAGAATATTTAATGCAATTTTAAATTTTAAGGGTGAAATTCACCCATTAAATTTTTAAAATTTCCTTAATTGAGGTAAATTTGGAAGCTTTAAATGGGATTATACATGATTTTCATATGCTTCTTATGAAGTATGATTAGGGGTGTGCAATGGTCGGTTTATTTCAATAATCAAACCGAATCGAAATAATCGAAAATCATAATTTTAAAATTTTGATCAACCGAACCGAATGAAACAATTTAAATAACCAAATACTAACCGAACTAAAATTTTCGATCGGTTAGGTTAACTGAAAACTAGAAAATTAAAATTATTTTTAAAAAAATAAAAAATTATGTCTACAAATTATACAAAATTATAAATCATAATATACTAAAATAAAAACATTTAAATTGTACAAAATAAAAATCCAAATTAAATATACAATCCCAAAATATATAATAAATAATACAACAAAAATTATTAAATAAATTTTTTCATTCAATCGATTTTCAATATAATTATCAAAATTTCAAATTATCACCTAAAAAATAAAAATTAATAATTGATAAATGTACTCATATAATTTGTAACTCAATATAAGATAAAAATAGATGTACAAAATAATTATTCAATTAAAAAATTTTAAAAATTATCTAATTATATAGCATTTCAGTCGGTTCAATTTTTCTACGATTTTCTTCTTCAAAAATCAAACTGAACCAAAAAACCGAATTTTCCTAAAATTTAAAACTGAAAAATCGAATTAAATTAAAAAATCTATCAGTTTGATTCGATTTTTCATTTTGAACGGAAATTTATTCACCCATTGATATTTTCAATAAATTTAAAAAATAAAAAAATATATGTAATTTCTATTATTATTATTATTATTATTATTATTATTATTATTATTATTATTATTATTATTATTATTATTATTATAGTTTTGGATCTAAGGTGGACAGCAAAAGAATATGCCTGTTTCTATAAGATGGAGGAAAAGAGAGAGAATGTAATACTAAAACCAACAACAACCAAAAAACAGAAAGAGAAGAGAGAAGTGTCCCGAAAGCAAAGAAGGCAATTAAACTTGCTCTCTCTTCTCTTCTTCTCCTTCTTCCTCGTTCTCTCTCTCTCTCGCTCTCCCCAAACGCAACAAAGAGAAAAGAAACGTACTTTAGCTGTATTATTTGAATTCTAATTGTAATTGGGAGAGAGATGAGCACAGAAATATCAGAAAGAGGAGGAGAAATTGGAGAGAGAAACATTAATGAGGGGAGCAACGTGAATGTGGGATCTGGGTTTCCTTTAAGCTTTTGGGAGGTCACCGTGGCTTTCTCTGTTGTCTTTGGATTTTTAATTGGTCTTTTGGGGGTTTATCTCACCATGCCTCCTTCTGATTATAGCTTCCTTAAGCTCCCTCGTAATCTTGAAGATCTTCAAATCCTCAGGTTCGTTTATCTTTTCCTCTTCTTCAATTATGTATGTTATTCTCTTGTTCAAATAATGTCAATCCAGATTTTGTTTCTTTTTTATTTTTTTGTGGGTTCTATTCAAAATTGCACCTTTTGTTTGTTTGTTTGTTTACTTTGGATAAGTTAGGTTGAGGGGAAAATTTTCGAGGTAAATATGTTGTTTTGGACTATTAGTTAATTTTATACAATCAACATTCAACAAATTGTTGAGGTCAATGGAAAAGTAGGTATATGGCAGTCTAGATTTGAACTTTTATCTAATTGCATAAAGTTCCCACATTTATAATTGGTTGACGATGACTGGTTCTTCAGATATAGAACTAGCTTGGAAAGGATTTGTGGAGAAAAATTTGCCTAATGAGAAGTGTAATTGAGTTTCACTTCAACATAACTGTTCAATTGATCACATAATCTGAGAGAACTCAGATGCAGCATAGTTTGCTGTTGTGAAACTCTAGCACTACCTTAGGAAGAGTCAGTGCTTCAAAGTTAATCCTTCTGGGGGACTTGTGTATTCTCTTTTATGGAAAGTCTGTTCTTAGTTGATACAGATGAAGTAATAAAATCTGAGCTGCTTAGCTATCTTTATAATCGGTTACCTTCATTCAACTTTATCAAGAAATTTCATTTTTTTTCCAAGTCATTCCTGGAGGAAGAAAAAGAAAATAAAAAAAGATCCGCAGTCGTGCATAGATGTATAACAGAGTTAGTGATGAAGTTAGTACTATGATAATGAAAGAAAGATGCTCTCCTTCCTCTTCAACCAAAATATTTCTTTTCTTTTAGTTTTTTTATTTACTCACCGTAGTCTGCGTGTGTTTGTTGGAAGGATCAGAAATATTGTGTTTGCCACTCAGCATCTATACCAAAAAGAATGGGCTTTTGGCCAAAGGAGATATGAGGGAGTAGCATTCAATTGTTCACAAGGCACACATGACTTGTTATGTTTTATCTCATTTCTACTGGTCATTGAATATATTGCCTATATTTGTTTAATCTTGTAATTCATTTGCGTTGCATTTCTGTAAAATTGCACCTCTAGTTTGTTTTCTTGCATACTCTAGTAATCATGTAGGGATGCCCTTTTCTGCAGAGATCACCTTGAGAACTACACAAGTGACTACACTGCACAAGTCTTGACAGGATACTGTGTCGTCTACATTTTCATGCAAACTTTCATGATTCCGGGAACTGTATTTATGTCATTGCTTGCTGGAGCTCTTTTTGGAGTATTTAGAGGCGTGGCGTTGGTGGCGTTCACTGCTACTGCTGGTGCTTCTTCTTGCTATTTCCTTTCAAAGGTTATTGGGCGGCCACTCGCATCCTTTCTGTGGCCTGATAAGCTGAGCTTCTTCCAAGAGCAGGTGAATGTTAGCTGTTCTCCTTTGCTATGCTTGCTTGTATCAGCCAAAAAATTTGGATAAGTTCTTTCTTTTCATTTTCAGGTTGCCAGAAGAAAACATAGCTTGTTAAACTATATGCTCTTCTTGAGACTTACTCCAACTTTGCCAAATACATTTATAAATGTTGCTTCACCAATAGTCGATGTGCCGTATCATATTTTCTTCCTGGCAACCTTTATTGGACTCATACCTGCTGCGTATGTCACTGTCAAGGTATAGCAGTCAAGCTCAACTGGACTATTATGATGTTATTTACTTGCATTCTGCGGGAATTTGT
The DNA here is from genome assembly GCA_037975025.1 of Excoecaria agallocha. Classification (NCBI taxonomy): domain Eukaryota; kingdom Viridiplantae; phylum Streptophyta; class Magnoliopsida; order Malpighiales; family Euphorbiaceae; genus Excoecaria; species Excoecaria agallocha. The sequence goes on from CM075810.1 coordinate 70,619,858, forward strand.
TATTTGCATATTTGGAATGCTTGCGAAATCATAAGAACACTTAGCTCTGAATATCGTTAAATGGAGTGGTTTTGAAGTCATAAATTCACAATGTTAAAGTAATGAGCAAGTTTGGTGTGAAGTCAATGGCTAAACGTAAGCAAACTGGAGTATGGTTTGAGAGCTTGTATTGTTATTACTTTAATCACGTTAGGAAAGAGTTTAAGAAAGTGCTGCCTAAACTTAGCAGATACCCAATTGTTGTGCAGGCTGGAATAGCTCTCGGAGAATTGCAATCGGTAGGGGACCTTTACGACTTCAACTCGGTGGCTACCCTATTCCTTATCGGGATTTTATCGATCACCCCTACATTGATGAGCAAGAGCAAACCATAGCCTGCTACCAAAAGGAAGTTGGTTGTTGTATTGTACATGGTGTTCAGTATTCTGGCATCCCTATGGGTGCCACCTCCATCTGTGTACAGACTGGTATCAAATAAACGCAAGATGCAGTAACTGCTGTTCCCGGACACGCTGAGACTGTTACTGGGTTGTTTAAAGGAGGTGTAAGGAGGGGAGACAAAATTGTATAATTTGCAGTTAGAACGGTTAGCTGTTAGTTTCATATATCAGTTTCTCAAAGCAGTGTAGTAATGACTAAATTATGGTTTTCAGTTAATGAATATGGGGATACATTTGTATCTACCTTCATATCCAATTAAATTGTTTTGATTTTGTAGCTGAAAACAAGTCTTTATTATACTATATTATTGTGATCTGCCTGTGATGGTAAGAAGTAAAATACTTTAATTTTTGTGAAAATAATAAAAGTGACAAATAAAAAAAATGGGAGAAGCAACAACTTTTAAATTACAAGAAATAGAAAAAAAAAATATAAGAATTATTCAGTAAGAATAATGCAACTGAACACAAGCCTCTCCAAATCCAGTTCATGATTTTGTTGAAAAGGAACTTTATCAGGGCATTTTATGACAAGAATTAGAACATGAAACCACTGGTGGTATTATAAATCATATAGCAAATATGTAACAGCACAATCCCTCAACACCTTCAGGAATTTCAATCAGAAATATTGAATCAATTGGTAAGAACCATGAATAGCTACATAAAAGTCTCCTACTTCACCTAAATAAGGATTCATATACCCGTTCACAAACTGTGGATTAGGCACCTTAAAAAATGCAGCTAAATTATGTTTTTTCTTAAGCAAATTCTTAGTTTCAAGGACCTCAATCAAGCACACAGAGCCGGGGCTTTAACCTCTGCTTGACACTGTAAATAAGCATATCAGGGTGGCTGGCAATATAAGATGTGTCCAAGTTTTCAGTGCTTAGAAGCAGCTCCACCGCCTCCTTAATCTTTCTCTCTGATCCACTAAATGCTAAAGGGAACTTCCTAAACAACAACAAAATATTCTCCTCTGAAAAGCCCAGCTCCCTCAATAGCTTCAACTTGCACTCCCAAGCCTCTCTAGTCATAGAACCAACCAGCCTAATAGCAGGAAGAAACATCTCGGATTTCCTATCAACGCCCATTGCATCAACTCGTATGTACTGATGAGGAAAAACCGCGGAAAACAAAAAACATATTTAACAATCTGGGAGGAACTAATCCCACAACTTTGCAAGGATTCTATGTTAGGAATCATTACCGTTTCCAAATCCTGTTTCAGAAACCAAGCAGCAATCTTTAAAAAGCAGCATTAGATCCCATGACACTCTTCAAAACTGAAATGGATTTAAGCTGAAGATAAGCACTCCTTGTAAAAATCCAAGGATCAGCAGAAAGTATCTCAGCAATTTCAGTGGACTCAAGTCCCAATTCCTGCAAAATCTTGACTTTAGGCTTAATTATCTCAGGATTAGCAGATAAGAACTTGGGGCACTTTTTGGACGAAATTTTGTATGTGGGTTTTAGTAAACCCACTTTCCCTGAGGAAATTTAAAACAGATTCAGCATTTTGGGGTTTCCTGGGGTACTTAGTAGATGATGATGGAACCCTTGAAGCGGATTCAGGTGAGAATTGTTGCTGATTAACTAGGATTCAAAATCAATAAATAAATAATAAAAAGGTTAATTTCACACGTTAAAAATTAGGTAATCCTTTCTTTTATATGTCACTTTTATTATTTCCATAAAAATTAAAAAATATTAATTAAATTTAAATCTAGTATTAAATTACATAATTTTAACTAAATTATCAAATCTAATAATATCTAAATAAATTACTTTTATTGAAAAAAATTAAATTAACTTATTGATATAAAAATCAATTAACAACTAAACACCTTTAATACAATTAATAGATCTAAAAAACTAACTTTTAGCTAAAAATACTAAATCAAGCTTACTCTTAGCATATTAGCTATAATTTTTTTTAAAATATTATTCTCCTATCTCAAAATAATAGTTTCACTTGCTTTTGGGTTTGTTGCAAAATATAGTTGCCTTACTCTTTGTATCCTATAATTAACTTTTCCTTGATGCTTCTATAGTTAACTTGTGAAGTATTAATAATTAATAAAATTTCATTATTCTTTATATTATTTTTTAAAATAAAAATAAAAATAAATTTATATTTAATATTATAAGTCTACATCTCTCCATTTATATACTTAATTTAAAGCCGTGAAAGGTCCCACGTCGATATGGCAATTTACATTTTTAATATTTTATTAATCTTTGTCGTTATTTTAATTTTTACAATAATAATTATATATTATATAAATGAATGGCACAATTTGAATATAAATAACGATCCACGAGCTCGACATATATATGAAAATTGCAATATTAGAAGGATCATTTTCAACAATAAACTTTACAATATCCAATCCAAATTAATCAAATTTGAATTACTGGACGGACGTAACCTCAAAAAAAAAAGAATATAAATAACATGATGTCTTATAACTATAAACCTAATGTTTTTTAAACTGTGGAAAAATTAAAAACACGAATTGAATTTTCATTTTCGTATGTCCATAATATACGTTTACCATTATTTAGTATTTTCGTCGAAAAAAAATAACAATATTCTTCCACAACTTTGTTAGTTCCGTTTAGGTTGAATACTTTAACATTTTATTTATACCTTATCAATGTATTTTTTATATAATTAATAAAAGTTTAATTTACATTAAAAATGTATAAATTGCCTCCAACGGTCCATAACCAGTAATCAGCCCAGAATAAACTAAAACCAAGACGGTCAGACCAAGTCATGTCCCAAATTTCTCACTGACGCCCTGCAACTAATATACGCAGTCTTGTCTTCAGAACTCTCACCTCTTATCCAACAATGCAACTGAACTGATATACTTGTACAACGATTTCGTAACATTAAAACAAGAGGTTTTGTCACCAATTTGCATAAACTGATAACTTAATAATCCACTTCTTCGCATTACATCATTTCTTTTACTATGTTGCTATCTAAATCTTTTGGCTTTTTTACTCACCTTAAAACTCTCCGGAGTCCGGTTACCTGACTTCCGTTTTTGCCCAGCTTGTTTAACAGCACTGCCATCTTTAACTGCCCTTGCTTTCGCCTTTCTTGCCGCAACAGCTGGTCTCTTTCCTGCCCGCTTCTCGCTGGTTTGCCCCGTGGATTTTACCTTAAAAGCCTTTGTTTGCTTTGGATGGACTTTCTTATGGACACCAGATTTGCTGGCACATAAACCTTGGTAAGACCTGTTTCGGTCAGGAGTCCTCGAACCCGATGCAGCCTTCTTATTCAGTGAATCAGCTCCCTCTACAGGAAATGAGTTCCTTCTTTTTGATGGTGTAGACTCATGCTTGGCATGAGAGGTCCTCAGCTCTCGATTTCGGATCTTCAAGTTCCTTTTCTTCAATGCCAAATTTGCAGCTTCCTGCATATGACAATCAACAATTCAACATGAGTTGTTAAGATCAAATTATGCCAATATGCAACTTTTTTCTAAATGTGCTCAAAAAACACATAGTGAAACCAGGCCTTAGGACTTAACAATTTAATCCATCAGTGAATGCAGCAAGAGAGCTTATTCAACATGCTGATAGTAAATAAGTTAATACAAAAACACAAGAACACAAATAATGGTAATTGGAGGGGCAATAAAAAGAAAAAAAAAGATAATCAAATCCCAAACAGCTGGAACTTCAATTTCTCTTTTACAAGCATCTGATCGTAAACAGCCCAATAAAAAAATAGTTCTCCACCTCCAACCGACAAGGCATCCGCTAGATGATTGCTTACGAAGTTATAAACAGTCAATTTCCAGTTTAATCAGCATTCATGTGATAGAACTACTAATGAGTTAGTCATATCATCCTACAGAAAGATCTGCATGACTATTTGCCAGGTAGTGCATAGTTAGACTCAATAAATAAAAAGAAACGCATGGCTATTTGCCAGTATTGCTGACCGCAATGGTATGAAGAAAAAAAAAGTATATTTGAATAATAATAATAATAATTGTTTGGAACCTTAGATAGGACAGCATATGCCATATTTACAGCACTACTGGCTTTAGAACTGTAAAATAATATTGAGTAGTATAAAAGGAAAAAGACACTTCGATGAAAAGCATAAGTGAAAATCTACATCCCTTTTGTGCAAAGATAAAATAGTTTTGGTCTTACTGACAAATAAACATTATAGAACAGCTCAACATACCCTTGTTTTAAACAACACATAGGCAATACCCTTCCCAAGACCGATATGAGAATGCCTTATAACCCGAACAGCTTCAATGCTAGACTGGAGATCTTTAATACCAGTAAAAAGCTGATAAATTTCCTCATCCTGAAGCAACAGCAAAACGACATTAAAATAGTACTTGTAGGGATAAAGAAAACAAAGTGCCAAGGGCATATGTGGAAGCAGTCAAATCCAAGCCTGTTACCTTTACATCAAATGGGAGGTTACCAACAAAAATGGTCCTTTTGTTGTCATAGAGTGAAGCATCCTCACCCTTCAATTTTTTGCGAGGTGGACAAGCCCTGTCTACACGAATGTGATTTCCAGCAACCTACATTAACATGCAAACACATGACATGTTCACATGTGTTTCCTTCATTCTTATACATTACAGAAGGGGGGGAAGGATAGGCAGATAGAGAGAAATAAAATCATACTCTTAAAGTCATGTTCAATTAGCCAGCTTTAGAAGAGCAACATACCACGGCCATATTATGGGAGAGAGAAGCCTCTGCAGATTCTTCTGTTTTGAAAACAACGTAAGCATGTACACTGCAAAACAATTAATAAAAATCCTGAACAATAAAAATGAAAAAAAGGAATTGCACTCATTAAGTAAATTTAAATTTCTAGTAACTAGCATACCCATGAGCCAACAATCTAGAACCCATTCACTGGCTATTTTCTCAAAGATATCATGAGCAACAAAAATAAATGTCCAAGAAAATCCCGACCTATATTGATCAATCTGTTGTTAGCTGAAGATACTTTATGTTGGGATGACATATGAACATAAAATGGATCATGATTTTGTGTATATATAAGAATACCATTGATTAAATTAGAATTGTGGAAATGGCACGTGAAGCATATGGTTTTTCTAATGATATTATGTTGTTTTCATCCTTTCTCATAATCTCATGTTGGCAGGGAATGAGGTAAATCAAATTAAACTGTAAAATTTATTTTTCTTCAGTGCATGCTTATCATTTTTTCATCTTCTTCAAATGAAGTACATGAACTAACGTGGTGTGATAACCAAAATCCAAATAAAACACCGCATACCTATCAGCAGAATCATTGAATTTCTTCAGTATAACGGCTCCCTTTCTAGGTATCTTGGTCTGCCCAAACACAAAAGCAAAAAGAGAACATCAAAATCCAATAAGAAAATAATAATATTACTTTGAAATTTCAAACAATTAGAAGAAAAAGGAAAAGAGACTCACATCAGCAATGGGCACTGACCGGATCCTCACAGACTCTATCTCCCCAAACTGGCTAAACTCCTTAATGATGACCTTCTTCTTCACCTTCAAAGGCAAATTACCTAAAAACACGGTCCTCAATAGCTTACTTTCATCATCGAAACCCTCTGAATCCTTCGAAACAAACACATCCGCAGCATTCTCTGCCTTTTTCCTCTTCTCTCCAACAATCACCGCAGTTTCTGAATCTTCAAGCACCAGGCCATACTTCTTGGCCTCGTATTCTCTCTCCACATCATCTCTTTTCCTCTTCTTTCTCTTGTTGTTGTCATTCTGAGAATCAAATTCGTTGTTGCCTTGCTCTTCATCCGCGGTTGATTTCAAATTTTTCAACTTTTTCGTTTTCTTAGACCCCGAAGAAATCTCTATGTCTTCTTCAGCTTGATCCTGATCAAGACTAGAATTTGTCTGTTTAATTCGCTTACTCTTCTTCACCTCATCAACATTAGAATTCTCACCGTCTCCATTCGTAAGAATATCTTGTGGTTTTCTTTTGAAAGGGTTGCTATCGGAGAAAATGGAGGAAACTGTACCGTTTTGCTCAACGTCGCCGAAAAGGGTCTTGAAAACGTCGGAGGGAGCAGAAGCGGTGTCGCTCGGAATGGCGGCGTCAATGTCGTTGTCCTTGTGTTTTTTCTTACCCATTTATCGCGATAGTGAAATACAAATGCAGAGAATTACAAACCCTAAAAATTGCAGAGAGATGGAGAAGAAAAAGTACTTCAATGACGAATAAGGGCTCCGCTTCTATAAACAGTGTCTAAATCTGGTTTGGGCCGGGTCCTATTTGGATTTTTATTCAAGCTCCCGTTATCGGGTTCAAATATTTCATGAACACTTTTTTTTTTTAAGGCAGAAGCTCAACCTTAAAAATTTTCCAGTATATTAATCGGGTTAAAATATCTTATTAAAGATTAAAATAATTTATTAAATATTTTTCCAATATATTAATCGGTTTTACGGTTAAAATATCTAAGTAAAAATTAAAATAATTTATTAAATATTTAATGGCAGGCATTTCAGTATAAATTTAAATTAATTGAATTAGTAAATTTATAATAATGAATCATTTTAAAATAAAAAAATAATAATCAATTTTTTTAGATGCAGCATATTTTTATCCTATAAATTTGTAAAATTTAATTTAATTTAAATTGAATTTGATCATTAATTTTTTTAGATGCAGCATATTTCGATTCTATAAGTATGTAAATTTGAATTTTATTCGATTGATATGCAAATTTATCTTATCTAATCCATTTTTATGATTACGATTCAAACCGTTTATTAACTATATATCATTTTTTATTTTAAATAGACTATTTATATCATTGTTTATTTTAATTTATTGCCAATGTGATTAAAAACAACTATACATGTATATTTTATTAAAATCAAATTGTATTTTGTAATGAAGATATATTAATTAGGGAATTAAGAAATTAGAGATAACCATCTATTTCTTATCAAAAAATTTAGAAAATGTTATATGCATGTTTTTTATAAAAAATAATTTTTTTATTCAAATAAGTTTTCTTTAGTTATATTCAATTTTCACCGATTTATACAATTTTATCCATTTCATACCGATTTCTTACCGGTCTTATTTTTATCATCTAACCAATCGGATCAATTGCCGATCCGATTTTAATAACATTGCAAAATAACGTGTCAACTGTTGACAATGGAAACAAGGGCAAGAAGTCAGCGTTCCAGCCAGAGGCCATTAGAGTTCACAGTAAGCATTCAACTAAACAAATAAATTAATTATCATTTATAAGTTGCCTTCTTATAAGAAAGCAACTAAACAAGTAAATTCTAAATTTTACTGATAATAATCCTCCCGTTACATTTTAAAAAATTATTTTTTTATTTTATTTTATTTCATTTTAAATATTTTTTTAAATTTATATATACAATAAAATATTATTTTATTTTATCTCACTTTAAATATATTTTTTTTAAATTTAAAAAATAAATTTACATATATATTTTTATTTATTATATCATTTATTAAATATTTCTTTATTTTATCACTTTCTACTTTTTAATTAAAATTAAATAAAATTTTTAAAAATATAAAATAATATTTTTATTAATAATTATAATTTTTTTTATAAAATTATGATATTTTAATTATTTTTTTTACAAAAATAACTTTAAAATTGTACGAAAAGAGTATATATCAAGCATCACAAGCCATTCTCGTCGTGCAGCCCAAACATAAGAAAAATAGATTACAAAATATATAAACATTTTTACATTTTTAAACGTAATTAAGTGATAAAATTACAATGGAAAATTTATACAAAAAAAAAACCAGGAAAAGAATTTTCTTTTTCTTCCCTCAACATCTGGATCCTTTTTTCGTGCTAATGCACACAAAAACAGCCCATGTATTTACTACTTTCTTGCTATTGGAAGTTAGTAATATAACATACATTGCTCTCCTCGGAAGAGCTAAGACACCCTTACACAACTAACAGTTTACGAAAGCCAGAAATTGTAAACGGGCTAAGATGCAATTTTGTCCCGACTTCTTTTAACTACTCATCATACCCGATCTGCAGTTCCAACTAATCCAAGTCTATGCCGATTGCACGAGACCTAAAATTAAGATGCATTAAGCAGTGGGGAACCAATTCAACCATTCCCACTTAAACTTTGGTATCCTATTAGCTATTTTGCTACTAATATTTTAACATTAAATCCAACTGAAATATGCTTAGAACGTTACCAAACTATGTTATTTTTGCTCTCTTTTTTGCAACTTTTCCAAAAGTAATCTTTTTTTTTAGAAAAAGGGAAAATAACACAACTGGGTAACATTTAGCATATTCAATTCAAAACTTTAAGACAAAACCAGTCAAAATTGCACCTTATCCCAATTGGAAATTAAGAGTTGCTGCTAGAGAACAGCAACCATAGCAGCTGACACTTGAGCCTTCCCATTAATTTTTTCGTCTTCTTCTTCCTCTGCTTCCCACATAAATTGGGCATAAGATCCCATTACCATGCTACACATCCACAGCAATAAACATTTACTTCCATTTTGTTTTGAATTAATCATCAATAATTAAATGATTAAGAGCTAGAAAATTACCAATCATTAGGAGACGCAGACACAGCTTGATCAAAATAAGCTTTAGCTCTCTCACTATCTCTTTGTGAATCCCAAATTAATTTGCCATACAAAGACAGTACTTCTCCATCTCCTGGACTCGCAAGGATTGCTCTTCCATAGTATTCTTCAGCTTTCTCAATGTCTCCCTCCACCTAATTCATACACAATTAATTATATTATTTGATCAATAAACCATGATTAACTCATCTTCTAATTACTCAATTTCGTTATAATTAATTAGTTTAATCACCTCGTGCAAGAATTTCCCGTAGTTTCTGAGAAGCAAAGGATCGCTTAGGTTTGACTTTATCATTTCTTTATAATAATCACCTATCTTGCTCATGTCACCGTCTTCGCTGCCATCATCTCTGTTGTTTCCATGATCCCCGCCGTCTCCACCGCCAGACTTCATTCCTTTCCCGAAGCCGTCTCCGGTGAACCCTAGCTCCTCCAACGGAATGCTTTTTTCCTGCCAGATTTCGGTGTGTTTCATATTCAAACGTCCATAATCATCATCGATCTCAGCTCCTGACAGATAATCATCCTCCAGTATCCTCGCCGGAAACGATCGACAACCTGTTCTAGAAAGTTTTTCCAGCCCGCTTTCCGATCCGATTATGTTAGCTTCAGAGACTGTGCGGCGAATTGAAGCGTCTTCATGGCGGTTAATCTCCAAGTGCATAGAGATATTGGGGGAAGACACGGTCATTTTCCCGCCGGAAATTGAATTGCGACGGGAGAGACGCAAATTAGGTGAATCGGAGAACGCCGGCATATGTTTGGGGACGGATCCGGATCTCAAGAGAAGAGTTTTCATGGCGGATTATAGTAATTAACTGTTAATAGTAGAGCTTTACCAGGTTTTTTGAGAAGTTGAGTCTGATCATGTATATAAATAGAAGTTGATGAGCCGTTAGATGTGGTGACTCAGATAATTTTTAACGGTGTAGATGAGAACACGTGTAAGAATGCACGTGAGGGAAGCTTATGAGTGGGGAAGAGCGTGGGACGGTGGGAGTCGGCGATCTGGAAGAACTTTAAAATTAAAGAAGAGTGAAGCCCACGCGTCACGGAAAAAGCGCGATGAGATGGAAAGGCTATTGCCACGTGGAAGGTGATGCCAAAGTAAGCCCATGGTATGGTACGGATTACGGTATGCGACACTGCCTAGTATCACAAGATTTGGCCCTTATGTTTGCCTAAAATTGCAACCCTCCTCCTAATATTTTAGTTAAAATATTTATGCCTTTCATATAATTGAAATGGGAGAAAAATATCCCTATTATCCAATCTTATTAAAATTGATCGAAATTTCATCAATCAATGATTAAAGTATAAATTTTTATCACATATCAACGTGTTATTGGATACGTCATCGCACACGTAAATACATGTAATTTGCATTTGATGAGTAAAAAAATTAGAGGTACATTTTTATCCCTTATGTTTGGTCAAAAGTGCAACCTTGCTCCTCATGTAATGAAAATGAAAGAAATTGACCCTTATCATTCACCTCTATTAAATTTGACCAAAGTTTCACAGTCAACAGATAATTGATCAAATTTTATCATGTATTAACGTGTCATTTGACACTTCACATGTGGAGAGGAAAAAAAATAAAAAAATATTTCTTCTTCCTCTCATTTTATCCTGATTCTACCTTGCTCATTCTCAAATACCCCGTAATGATAGATTTACTAATTCCATCTTCTACAACATCACATTTTTCTTTTCAAACGGAATCCTAACGATTTTTTCATATACTCCTCCTTTTATATCTATCACAAATCTACGATCCATTCCGTTATTAGACGTTGCATTAACTGCTTCCTACATTGTTTTACAACATCTATCTTTTCTATCCTTAAACATTGTCGCATTGCAATGGTGAATTGAGCTACCAAGGCAGGAACACAGAGCCAGTCAATGAAACAATGGCATTTTTGGATGGTCTAATTGAGATCAGCAGTTATGCATTAAGTATAATAGTTTCTTATAATTTATTTGGTAATCAAACGTAGTTGTGACAATTGTCGAGAACCGAGCAAGATGGCTTCTGGGAGGTGGAGGGTTCGCTGTCGGGGAGGAAAATAAAATTGAGAGGGGAGTTTCCATCAAACTTAACAATGAATGTGACGGGGTTTAAATATAGAAAAGATAGAGGTTATAAAGTAGTGTAGGAAACAGTTAACGCAACTCCTGATAACGAAGTGGATTGTAGATTTGCGATACATATCTATCATTACGAGGTGTTTGAGAATGAGCAAGCTAAAATTGGAAGAGAATGAGAGGAAGAAGAAGAAGTAATTTTTTTTATCTCTCCACATTTGCAGTGACATATCCAATGATACGTTGACACATTACAAAATTTGACACATTATTTGTTGACTAACAGAACTTTGGTCAAATTTAACAGGGGTTGGATGGTAGGGGTAAATTTCTTTCATTTTCATTACATGAGTGGCAATGTTACACTTTTGTCCAACACATGAGGGGTAAAAATGCACCTGTGATATTTTTTTACCCATCATGTGCAAATCATGTGTATCCACGTCAGTAAAAATTTACATATCAGCCATTAACCGACATAACTTCTGTCAACTTTAATATGATTGGATGGTAGGGGTATTTTTCTTCTATTTTCATTACATAAGAGGTATAAATTTTTCAATCAAAATATTAGGGAGAATGTTGCACTTTTGGCTATATATGAGAGGTAAAAATGCACATTTGGCCACAAAATGAAGACAACTCACGCCTTTGTCGTTTTTTGTGTTTATAGATATTTACCAATCTTTTTTACTACAAAATTCAAATTTAATTAATATATCGTATTTAAATTTTTAATATAATTTATTTTTTAATAAAAATTAATTTATTTAAAATTAAATAAATTTGATAATTTAATTAAAATTAAACAATTTAATACTAAATTTAAATTTAATTAATATTTTTTAATTTTTATAAAAATAAAAATGATATATACATCGATTTTAATAATTTTTTAATAAAAATTAATTTATTTAAAATTAATTAAATTTGATAATTTAGTTAAAATTCTATAATTTAATATTAAATTTAAATTTAATTAATATTTTTAAATTTTTATAAAAATAAGAAAAATAATGGATAAAAAAACAAAAAGAGTATTAATGATTGGCCCCTGCCCTTTTTGCTAAATTCTATGTTCCATAGCTGATGGTATTGCTATAAAAAGGTACAAAATTTGCTGGTTTTTGACCCTTTGAATTGTATAATAACCCCACAGGGGGCATTTTCAGCCCTTGATCAAGATGCAAGACATAATCAAGGGTTAAGAATACCCCTGTACCATATATCGTGGGCCTTGTAATGTGGTCCATCTAATTAGATACTTCGATTTTAGTTTCAGAGTATAATTCTTATATTATTGCTTTTCTATTATAGTTTCATATATTTAATTTTACACTTAAAAAAGTTTTTATTATATATTTTTCTATTGAAAATTTCTAAATGTTTTAGTATTAAGTTTATTTTATTCTCTTAAAACATATTTATATCTTAATTTATTGACAATTTTAGCTATATTTTTATTTAGAATACGATGAATAGATGATAAATTATGACTTGTTATATAATTTTAATAATTATTATTTTATATTTTATATTGGATAATTATTTGTAAATTATTTAATTTAATTTGTATTTTGAAGTATAATTAATTTAAAATAAATTAATTATATGACTTTATTATTTTTTATATTCTTAAAAATATTTATTAATTTAAAATTATGATTAATTAAACTATAAAATTTAAAATATATAGAAAGATTAATTTAAACAAGCTAATAAATGTAATAATTAATAATTTTTTAAAAATGATTATTAATTACTTACTCAGTTTTTTTATTTATCATTTTTATTGTTTTTATAAGAATTAAAAAAATGTTAATTAATTTAAATTTAATATTAACTTATATAGTTTTGATTAAATTATTAAATTTAATTGATTTTAAATAAATAATTTTTTATTAAAAAATTTAAATTATATTATAAATTAAAAAAACAGATAAATAAAATTTAAATGGTTTAAAACAGTCATGCATAAGATAAATGAAAAATACTATATTAATAAAATTGCAATACAATAAAGTGTTTATAAAAAGTAGCGCTTCATGTGATCTCACGTGACAGCATTTGCAATGTCCCCACGTGCCATTCCTACAAACTTCTAATGTCGATAACCTATTTAACGGTTTGTCTCCTATGAACGGTGCCCTGAATCTAGAGGTCAGAATTTACATCAGTGAGTGACATTTAGGCTTAATATATGTACATAGATTTCAAATTAAATTCATAATCCATTTCATTGCTCAAATTTTAGTAATAATCCATTAATTACATGTGTTTACCAGTTTTATAAATAACAAAAGTAAATTTCTATTATTTAGAAAAAGTAACATTCGATTGTATTGGTTTGATATTTAAACTATTATGATAAAGTGATCCGCATTCATATGAAATTAGAGAAAATTAAAAATAAAATAAATTAATTTTTTTATTACAAAGATAATTTAATACAATATAAAATTATATGACATTCAGAGTTATATAAATTTTTATTATATAAATAGCTAAGTCAAATATTTACTCAAAAGTAATTTTTTTCTCTATTTACATGATTTTTTCTATTACCTATAATTTTTTTTAATTAAAAGTATTGATTTGACATATTTTTACTTTTTGTTTTTTACAGATATCAAGCTATAATCAAAATTTTTTCGATAATATTATCATTGGTGCGATGAGCGTAAAATATACCTCCATCGATTTTCAGTGGAGTCCTCTGTATAAAAAAAAACTTGCAATCATCTATCTCCATCCCTTTCACGATCCCCTTGTTGCCTCTCTCAGATCCACCTTACACTGTCGCCAATAGCTTGGGGTGCCAAGGCAAAGGCCGTCTAGATCCATTGCCCACCGCCTCGTTGTCAAGATTCGCCATTCACTGCCTCACTATCAAGAACCGTCTCCTAACAGTGGAGCGGAGCAGTTGCAACCAACCAACGCCGCTGCGACTACCAGAGTAGCAACCGCCACACCAGCTGATTAACCTTTCACTCACCGGAGATGGAAAATTTTTCTAAAGATATAACCTTCCCCTTTCTTTGCTTGGAAAAAAGATAAGTATTATCACTTAGATTTTCTTGGAAAAAAAGAGAGAAGTCTATTTCCACATTAAAACTCTAAATGTTTCCATGTATAGAGCTTTAATTTAGTGACAAATAGGCATATTCGTTGAGAGCAATTTCTTTGCGCTCAATAGGCAATTTCGACGGGAGCCATTTTCAGCTCAAATAGGCACGTTTGCCACGAGCTATGAAGATTTATTCGCCCACTATGACTGTACATGCCAAATAACAACCCCTAAATATGCACCTCAAATGCTGCTGACATAAATGTCGCATATCGGGAGGGGAGCTTAATCGAAAAAATCTTGATTCGAGTTTGATACATACAAAAAAGAGTAAGGATTTGTAGAAGTTTATGAACATTGCGACGGTTAAGTCGGTATTTTTGACTAGAGAAAATCATAAAAAGTAGAGAGAATTTCGTAAAAAGAGGAAAAATCATTTTTGAATAAATACTTGACTTAGCCATTTATAGAGTAAAAATTTGTCTACATTTAGGATTCTGAATATTATAGAATTTTATATTAAATTAAATTACCTTTATTATCAATTTTAATATTGTTGAGCATTATACACTTTATTTTTTAAGTATGAATTTATATTTATTATTTATAAATTTTAAACTCTAAATGCTTCCATGTATAGAGCTTTAATTTAGTGACAAATGATTTGATAAGTTGAATGTACTAAATCAATTTCAACTGTATGTTTTGGTAAGTTAAATATACTAAATATATTTAATTAAAACTGTTTCATGAAAAATATATCAATAGAAATATTATTTATTGATTTAACAGTAATTGTTCATACATATCCATTAACAATAAGACATGTATGTGTTAAACGAACATTCAACATCCACGGGTGACATACTTTTTCTTTTAATGTTGACTTCAGTATTGTTTTTTTTTTTTTTCAAAAGAAGTTTTATTTATTTATGTAATCATATTTTTCAATTTACTTGCTTATTAACAAAGATATTTATTTTCAAAATAAAAAATGTAACTGAAATATTTGCGGGAATTTCCACAACTTATAAAGGAAAAAATAAATAACCATTAAAAACAGTTGGATTGATATTATACAAATTAAGAAACAATTCGATTGATATTATACAAACTATATCATTAAATAAATAAATTAATTAATTAAATAATGAATCAAATTAAAAGTTAAATTATTTTTTTAGGAGGTTAAATTTTTAATTTTTATTTTTAATTTTTATGACTTTTCTATTATAAAATAAAAATTAAATTATTTTTTTTTTGTTACAAATCATAATATATTAAACATAACGTTACAAACTCCGAACTTTAATGATGGATGAAATTAACCCTTCAAAACCAGTTTTAATAGGGAACTTAACTGCAGATAAACTCTCATAAAACTTTTTCCAGTGGAACATAAACAGCCATATACGTATTCAGGACTCTGTAAAGTGGAAATAAAAAAAAAATTCCAACTTTTATTTTAGTCCCTTTGGGTATACTGTTTTGACAACTCTTATGAAAAAGCCTAGTTTGTCCCCAGAAAATGGTACTACCACTTTTTAACAGTCTAATGGTCAAAAAAATTGAAGGATGCTAGCAAAGGCCACAAATTATAAGACAAAATGAAAGAGAGATTCATCTCATTCATGTTTCTGTACTAGTTTTAATTTCCCTTCAAGAATATCTCTCTCTTTTCATATGAACAAGTTGCAATAACATTGTGAAATTTCTTTACAATGCCACATAATTGAAACAACAGACTCTACTGATTCTTCTTGACTGTGGAAGTAAACCTTGACGATTTAGGATCTTGATTGGAAGAAGTTTTTATGATGAAAAGGAGTGTTTCTACAAGCATTCCGCAAACTAACCCAAGAATACCTCCAGCAGCACTCTGGATTAAATGGACAGTATCATCAATTATAATTCAATACAAAATATACAAGAGAACAGTCAGCAGCAAAAACACCAACGTAAATACACTTCAGGAATGTACACCGAATAACCTAATATCATCACGAAAGATATATATAAGTTCGAAAGGTCTTACCATTGCAGGATTATGGCCAAACAATGCTCTGAATGCTGCATACCCCACCAGGTATCCAGTGAACATGGTAAGAGCAACATGCAAGCCTGTAGATGTTCAGAATGCAATGACATCAGAACAGGGAATCAAATTGCATAATTTGCATAATCAATTCAATATTATGAGAATTCATTAAAAAAAAAAAAACTACTATTGGGGGGCAGAAGCATTAAAAGAAAATGAGAGAGGCAAAACCACTGTGAAACAGGAATCTAATTCTCAACTCAGAGGGTATATTCGACTAAGATATCAGAAGATTTTGCTCACCAGAAGTGTATAACTGCAGCCTGAAATAAAGGAGCAGCTAACACTCTTGATGACACAAGGCACCGAGGTGCATACTGCCAATTTCAAAGGCAATCTCCTCAGGTACCCAAAAAGGAAGCCTTCTTAATTTCTATCATCTTGCTCTTACAAAACTCACCATGACCTTAAGGTATTACTTTCCATTTGAAATATCTAATCCTAGAAGAAAGAGGGGAAAAGGAAATCAATCATCAGAAATCAACAAAAACCTTGTGTCTGTACTTCCCAGTTTCAGGAAAAGGAGAAAGGAAGAAAAAATAATGGGAAGAGAACCGCAAAAGCAACTTACTGGAAGGAAAGAAATGCATAAAAACATTGTACATGGAGTATTCTTGAAATTGATTCACTTGTAGGATCCATATTTTACATATGTCAAATGCCCCTTTCAAAAGCATTCCGAAATACCAAAGAAATGAGTTGAGAAGCAAGACCATTTAAATGGAATTTCTATTTTCCAAATTGTGAAACACCACCTCTTAATGTAAGGACAGACACTTGTAATACCAAAGCAAGTGCAACATGTAGACAAGTTAATGGTATGATGGTAAAGAACGAGTGTAAAAGAGCAGAAAATTTCTCCTCAATTCACTGATATCAAACATCAAAATCACATGGAACCATCACTATTGAGAAAGGAATCATATGTAATTAGATTGGAAGTCATCAGTCTATTATTGGAAAATCTAGAACATTCTTCAGCAGTCAAATAACAAGATGCACGAAATTTTAGGCTCTCACTGCAAGTTTTGATAGCACTGACTCCACAATAACAAACTATTAGATATCCTGATGGAGCAGTGTCAAAACAATTGATCTGGATTTTAATTCTTACCAACCTGTCAATATAATTCTCCATGTGTTAGCAATGGAGTGAAGACCAGTCTTAAATATGGTCACGCAACACACAAGATGCTATCCTTTCACAACCAGGTGAAGGTGACTGTTTTGTTATTCTTTGATCATTATTCCTCGGAAAATCTAAACTTAAAAATTAAAAAAATAAAATTGTAAGGATCCTTTTCTGTATCTCTCCTTGGTCATGTTCCCGCCATTTCCTTCAATTCCCACCTCAGCAATTGAAGGTGTAATGCTATGAACCGACTAATAATAGTCAGTGTATGCATAATGATAGCTGAGCTAAGACAAAATAACCATGGTGTGCAGACAAACAAAAACAAAACAAAATTCTGAAAACAAAGTAATATATGAACATGTTGAATCCATAATTAGTTAAATAAATAAGCAGTCAGTCAAGCAGAGCAAGTAGAGGCATAGTTACCAAAACCAAGCTGATCCTTATAAGAGGAGAAAGGCTCAGTCTCATCCTTCCTTGGCGTAATATCCTTAACAAGCTCTTGATACGCTTTCCTCTCTGTCAATTCCTCAAGTTTCCTAAGTCTAGCCTTTAGCTCTTCACTCTATAGCAACAAACAAATAATCAATGAACGGCACCAAAACAAACAACAGATTTCCCTTGACTGCTATCAATTTAACTAAAACAACATCCACTTTTAATAAATCAATATTTTCAACATTTCCTCATCTCCAAAAACAGGTAATTCATACTTCAATCGAACGATATTTTCTCACATTGGATCGTTTTCACATAAACGAAACAGAAAGACAATGTCTAACCTTTTCTCTGGGTTTAGGAGCCGTGAAGACGAATTCAGATCCTGAAAAAAGACGGATCAAGTCAGGCCTTGTTGATGGCGGAGACGCAATCCATATACTACGGAGAGACTTGTAGGGTAGATTATTTTGAGTTGTGAGACTGGAAGCAAGATCTCGTAGCTGCTGACAAAGGGTTTCTTGTTTGGAAGCTGAGAGGAGAAAGGAGCGAATTGGTTCAGTGGCCGATAAAATCAGTCCAGGTGGGTTTGGTTGCTCACTCATTTTGCATAATACACACAGAAGAAGAAGAAGAAGAAAATAAAATCCAAAACTTAAAGAATCGGATGATATTGGGGCCAATTTTGAAAAAAATCAAAGAAACGAGATGAAGGAACTGGAGGCATTACTTATTAGAAGAGGACAATTGTTTTAGATAATTATAAATTTACCTCTAAATTTCACCTATTTAACTATTTAACTCAGAACCTAAAGCTTTTTACAAATTAACACCTTTTTTTTTTTTTTAAAACATGTTAACTTTCAGTTAACACACCCTTTAAGAAATTTATTTTTAAAAAAATTGTTTATAATCAGTTTACGCTGTACTTTTTGTTTTTTTAATTGACTGTTTAAATCATGGTCTCATGATTAAAAAAAAACATATTATTTAAAAAAAATATTGTATATCAAAAAAGAAATTAGCCAAAATCTCAAAATTAATAAAATTTATAGTTATATTCAAAACCCCGTAAAAAATCACAGCTAGTCTTTGTCTCTAGGCGTGCCCAAGTTAGCTAGTTTAGAAGCAGGCTTGCCCATTTTTAGACATCTAGAATTAGGCATGCCCATGCCTGCATCCAAAGTAAAAGAATTAAGTATGCTCGCACTTATATCATCAATTCCATAATTAGGTATGGTCGTTCCTCTATGATTAGTTCCATAATTAGTTGTTCTTATGCCTACAAGTTGAATAGAAGAGTCTAGCGTAGAGATATTCATCGGGCGGGTTCAGATCAATCAGATCCCAAACCGAATAATCCGAACTCTGAATTTTTTCATATATCTCAATTATATTCTATCCTACGAATAATTCGAATCCCTACCTGAATAACTCCTAAAATTTTGCATCCCGCCCGAATAATTGAAATTTATTTATTTAAATTTAAAAATAATTTTTTCTTTTAATTTAAATTATAAAAAAGGAGTTCGAGTCTGTTCGGGCCGGGTCAATCCGATCCGAACTCGTTCAATGAATAAAACGCTGCATTTTATAGGAAAAAAGTGTGTTGTTCGGACGGATTGAATTTATGAGGGTTTAACCTGATCTCGAAAAAACTCAAAATTTTCAACCCTACTCGATCCTAACAACCCTAATAACTCTACCTAAATTCCTTATTCAGGTCAGGTTTTGAACACCCCTAGTCTAGTGTGTTTGAAGGAGAAACGAAATCCAACTTTTCATCCATACCAACCAAGCCCGAATGTGGCAAGTCAGAAATTAAAGACACATATGGTAGATGCAGTGGTGCCCGCATCAATAATTTTTTGGCAAATGAAAACATATGTATGGCAACATTGGTGCCTGCGTTTGTATGGCTATTCAAATATGAATATATAGCTACTAACATTACTAAAATACTTTAATTGCTACAACTACAACTCTATTCCTTATCATACCCACCAAGCTTTCTTGCTTTAACTAATAACTTCATTATTTTCTCCTCTTCATATTCTTTCTTTTCTATCATTTTTCTTTTGTGTGGAAACATGCATAAACCTGGAAAATGAATATAACAAGTACAACATAAAATAGAGAAACAATGACATATAGTATTTGTCATGTGATGCCCTTTTTAATTATGTTTACATACAAAAACATAATCAATTAACCAAAACTTAATTAAGCTATTGTTAGTAGTATGCTTTAGATTCTACATATATTAGGAATATTTTTCATGTATGCAAATTCATTAATTTTTATGAGTAGGCACAATTTATTTATTAATGCTATGGTTATTTACATCTTGCTTGCTTATGTCTTAAATTAATAAATGAAGTTTTTGGTATTAAAAACACAGGATAAAGGTAATCATGAAAGAGTTCATGATGTGAGATGTTTATTGTATGCAAATGTGTCAACACCTCAATATCTCTAGTTATATTATTAACAAGGCAGGACATTGTTAATACGGGTAGATTAACATATTTTATACTTTTTGAAAGTTCAAGAAATGGTTCTCATAATTGTCATTATAGAGATGATCAAAATTAATATATGGATGCTTGTTAGAAGAATAATTACATTGGAAATTTGTCAAGAGAATCTTTATATGAATATTAAATCTATGTAAGTAAGAAATCTCTTCATAGCAGTGGTGCAAGTATCCATACACTTGAGATCACCAAAATTATTTTAAGTAGTGAATGATATACTTTGACACCATAATTGGTTACCTTTACCGATGGGTGAACATAATTAGAAGGCTGAGTATATCATGACCTATTTGAAAATAGTTGAATGATCAATACATGATTCATCATTCCGGCTTAATATATATATATATTATCTCACAAGTTCTAAAATGTCATTGTTCAAGTAAATTGTCAAAGTGGATAAAATTCACAGAGGCATTTTGGAAACAAAGGTTAAATAGTATTAAAAAAAACTACATTTAAGTTAATATGAGTTGATATTTATCCATACTCAAAACTAAATGAGACAAAGCAAGGTGAAAGGAGTAAATTGTAAGGTAACTATTTTATGAAAATACATAGTCAAACCACTTAACTTTTCTATCAACTTGGATAGTCACGATACTTTGACTAGAAGTCTCTCATAATTTGTACATGAAAATATGGTTAAATATTAATTGAAAAATTAATATAATAATTTGAAAGAGTTTAAATTATGCAATTATGTAATTGTTGTTACGTTTGTATCACTAGGTAGATCAAAAAATCCAATGGATCACACACCTAGAAGAAAAAAAATGGCATTTTGATAAAAAGACATTTATAGAGGCATTCTGGAAGGAGTTTGTGCATGAACCGCAGAAATAGGCCAGAATGGTCTATTTTGATTCTAAATATAATATTATCAAACTATAAATGTTATAGGGCTAACATAGTGATATTGGATTACTTGAAGAATTAATATTGACCTTAAAATGAAATTAGTCTGGACAGAAGTCTTTTAAAAAAGGGATATGCACAAATCACTAATAAAAAGCCTTAGAAGTCTGGTCTTTGGGTCAAATTAAATTAAATATATTTTCTAAGAGTTATGGACCTCATATTCAATTTTAAAAAATTTGAAATTAATTTGGGCATTTAAATCCAAATCTACACGTAAACCTTTTTTATGGGACCTAAATTGGATTTAAATGAAGTCCAAATTAATTAATTTATTAAGCCCTAGTTAATTATTTCTTCAGAATTTTAAAGCAGCCTAAATCAAATAGAATTAAGTTTTTACCCTAGGATATAAAAATCTAAGATTGGTGGGATTAAGTCAACTAAGAAATTGCCTCTTTTTTTCTTTCCTCTCTAGTGCCCAAATTCCATTTTTAGCACCTTTGGAATTTTGGCTAGTGTCACTTCATAATATTTTTGGTTCTTCTTGGCTTTCTCTAATGTGAGTTAATACATTAAAGGTATTCAAGTTTGCATACTATGGCATGCGACAATTTAGTTTTAGTGCGATGAAAATCAATTGTTCAACAACCCTCTAATAAGGTGATTTTCGAAATACTCTTAATTATGATTGATAATTGGTAAAACCTATAATTTAGTTTCTAAACTTTAACATTTTTACATATTGAATCTCTATACTTTTAAAATTACACATTGAATTCCTAAACTTTTCAAAAAGAACATATGAAATCCAAAATAGCCTGTACAAATGACAGTATAATATATGCTATATTAAAGTCGCATGTATTTTAACATAATATTATTGTTTTTAACATCTATTTGGATTTAATGTATTCTAATGGATAAGTTCAGAGATTCAATGTGTAGTTTTAAAAGTATAAGGATCTAAAATAAAAATACATAAAATTTAAATGATCCAATATATAGTTTTGAAAGCATAAAAATTCAATATATAAAAATGTTGAAATTCAAGGACTAAATTATGAATTTTTCTTTGATAATTTCATGACAATATCAGACCTTTAGTGAATAATTATATTGCTGCTACTGCCGCCGCCATCACACTTATTGCTGCTGCCGCCACTGCTTCCATCGCCGTTATCATTGAAATCATTATCATAATATACATGAATAATTATAAAATATATATGAATAATTAAAAAAATATAATACAATTTTTAAATATATAAACAATTTTTAAAAAATAGATATAAAAATTGAAAATAAGTTTTGAATTTTAAAAAATAAAAAACTAAAAATTTATAACTTCACCGAATGAACCCTTAAAATTAAAAAAATCCAGTATTGCAACCTTAGCTTAACATAAAAAAAAAAAAAAAAGTTGACTAGCTAGCTAGCCTCTTATTTGTGTAAATAAAACTACAAATTAAACCAATTTGTTGAAAAAAGAAATGTTCAATGGTGCAAATTGACTTAAAGTATGACTTAATTATCACATTCTCATTTAATTAGACCTAAATTCTAAAAAACTCGTCAATAATTGGTCCTACTATTGTATTTTCATTTGTAAATTCATAGTTAGTTTTCTTCTTTGGAGTATATATCCAAATATTTTCACATTACACTATTATAATATCTTCATTCTTTAATATTAATTGCTTGGTGGTAAACAAACCAGAAGCATTATTTTACTTGTATTATAATAAAGAAAGACACAAATTCTTGAGTCAAATGAAATATAACCCATAATAATGAAGCAAAAAAACTTGGATTTCCATGTTTCAATTGACAATGAATGTATAATTGTATACATGTTAGATAGGCCTATGAATATATGTAAATAAAAAAGAAACAATGTTATCAAGAAAAGAAAAGTGCTAATTAAAAAGAAAAAGCATACATATAAATGTGAAAAGAAATTAGAAAAATTTATACTTGATTGATGTGTCCATTGGAATATCTCAGTTCTGTTCCATATCTATGGCCTGAAAGTTCCCCAAAAGCAATGCAACTCTCAGTTGCATTATGTCCACTTTTCATTTTGACATTGACATGCTCAAGCAATCTCAAACTATATTTATCTTCCTCTTCCTCTTCTCTAGTCATTGCTATGGAGTGTCCCGTCGAATGTGATCGCGGAAATCTGTCAATTTTTTTGATATTTTTATTTTGTATCTTGGTACGATTACTAGTAGTTGCTCCTTCACAATTTTCTCTACTTTTCTCTTCATCATCGTCGTTATTATCGTCATCGTCGTCTCTAACATCGATACATATAACATGCTCTAATATCGGTTTGCTCTTTTCATGCATAGTATCATTAATATTATAATGATCAATTGTGTGAGCCTTTTCCAATGTTTCTCCAGGCAAATCGATATCACTTTGAGCCTTTTCTAATGTTTCTCTAGGCAAATCAAGATCACTTCGACAAACCGGACAAGTCTTATGTGATTTGAACCAAAGATCGATACATTCTTGATGGAAGACATGGTAGCAAATTGATATAAGTCGAAGCAAATCATCGTCCTCAAATTCAGCTAAACAAATCGAACATTCAGAACCAAAATTCTTTTCCCATTTGAACTTTTTGACGCTTGAATAATCAAATGAAGGAAAAAGTAGTATTAGTGAAGGGTCAAGGCCATCATTTCCCAATGAACCACTTGCATGTATAATATTTCCCGAAGGGGTTCGTTGTAGATGCCAACTATTAATCACACTATCCATGAAACATCTACAGAAGTATATAGAGAAAAAACCTATAAAGAAAAAAACAAGAAGAACTATAGTTAGAACTATAGTAATTGAGGGTGAATTAAGGGTTGTTTGTTGTGGAGACAAAGAAGAATGAGTGGACGACATTGAACGATAAGTGTTTGGGGAGTTAAATGGACGGAAATAGTATTTCTTCCGGCGGTCTTAGATTTTTGCATGGGTGAGGGAAATTGACGGGAAAGAGAAAAAAGATGGCATTAGATTTTTTCATCTCAAAATTTGTTTTGTTTATGATCATATAAAATTTACAAGAAATATATGATGTAGAAATATTGGTTTCTTATCCATGCATGTTGACTATGGCTATTGGCTATTGAGCGAGTCCTCATGAGAAGTTTGAGGAACTTTTGTCTGAATGTTAGCAGCTTTAGCTCCGGAAATTGCTCTCTTTAATTATTGTTTTTATTAACTCCACACAAGTTCTTGATAATCATTCATTTATTAAAATCAATAACAAATGTGATTCATTTTAAATACTACATTAATTAGCTTTTTGCTTTTTTTTTTTCTTTCTTGTTCTTTAACTTTTTAACTCTTAGCATATAGATTAAAAAAATTAATATGTCTCAATATTATAAAAAATATTAGCAATTGGTTATATATTTTCTTATTAATTAATATGTTAAAAAATTAGCAATAAACATATAAATACATTTAAAATATTAAGATAAGGATAAAATATAAAAAGTGCTGATAAGAGGGATCTATAATAGTCTAGATCTATTCACATGGGGTGGTGGTTTGGTGATGATACAGGCTAGACTAAAAATGAGAGGTCTCATGATAGACTCTCGACACCTCCCATGAAAAGGGACAATGAACCTTAACTTGCAACGGCGCTCCGAATCCGAATTTAGTCGGTTCAGTGGGGTTCGGATACTGAATAATTAATAAAAAAAAATAATAGTTTAGATCTATAGACTAATACAATCAGCTCGGATCCAAGGAACAGAGTCCGAAACTGAGCAAGAAAGTTACAATCTTTGCACTTCCATAAGTTTTATAACGGTGCAACCTTCATATTTTCATAATAATTCAGACTATCAATGATGAGAGATTGATTACCTTGATTTTAATAAGCATTCAAAGCCAACAACCGTATAAATAGCTCAATAATTCACAAGTTCATGTACCAACTGTTCAAGGAGCTAGCGACTTTTTCTGGTTTTAGAGTTAACCATAAAGCCACTTATGTACACTGTCAACTAAATGGAATTTATTAATACATTATGCAGATGCAGGATAAATATACTGTTAGCAACCAACAGTCATTTTCCAGGCAAACGAATACAATTCATTTTAAATTTTAATAACATCTTCTCAAAAACTACAATTTCGTAACAAATTAGAATCATTTTTCCCCACGAAAGATTAAAAAAGAAAGCAAAAGTCATGCGTTGTTTTCGAATAATCTGCCTCTTACACAATCTAATGCCAGCGTTATGGCCAACGGAGAAGCTTATACATAGTAATACTTGAACAGAGAACCAGTTCTCTGAGTTGGGGATCAAGTAAACGAGCGGAACATGAGAGCAATAAACAAGCAGTGGCTAACTCAAGATGTCAAATGCATCATCTTGCAGGTAAAGATTCTTCATTTTCTAAACAAAGGTAATCATCTGGCAGGTACAGATTCTTCATTTTCTAAACAAAGGAAAACTCTGCTCCGACAGAGACATGCATACTTAATATATAAAGCGATCTACGTGGGAGAACTACAAAGATTAAAGCTCTTGTGATTTGTTGCAAAAGAACAAGATTGTAAACGTAGTACAACATACAAAACTACAAGTCTACAACTGAATATGTAGAAGATAGCTGGGTTGAAACTGACACCAAAAGGCGGCTTCTTGCACCATGAAACCAGCTCAACCCACAGCTGAAGCTTCACGATGCAAGTTCATCCTCATAAAACCCTCTATCCTTATCTGTTTAACCTTCTGGCATGAACCCCCAAACACATGTTCTTAACAGCTTCCTTGATCAAAGGAAGCCACTTTCTTTTTTACTATTCAATGTCATCAATCCAATCACCATATATCCTACTGATTTTGTCTGGGCCTTTCCACTTTTGATGAGTTCTTTGGCCCGGCCTCTGTATCAGAATTGACGATCTTTGTGATGGTGCTCCAAGGTGATAGGCATCAGAATGGGGAACTGAACCCACCGATGCTACCACAGAATCAGCAGGGGCCTTTGAAGGCCCTCCTCCCTGCTTTAGGTCAGCAGAGACAGAAGAAACCTCTTTAGCTTCAGACTCCACAAGCCCTCCACCATACCTGTGTAACTCTGCAGGGAACAAAATTAAATTCCATAGTTAAACACAACATATTTATACCACATAGAAATGTATAAATGGCAAGGCATTTCCACTATCTCATTGAAACTTTATATAGGACTGATATTTAGCAAACACAGATTAATAGTTGAATTACCAGGTACACATTGTGTTCCCAACACACAATGATCTGATCTACAAATGAAAGTAGAACAACAGTATTCCCAAAATGAAGTCTAAAAGTAATTTGGCATTTGAGCAGTCAGGCTTATAGTTTGTTGAGGTAGCTTTGCATATGGGCCACCCACATAAGGACATTCACTCTAAAGGCCTGAACTGACATGACAAGTTCCTAAACTCAAGTCATGTCATAAGAATATCTCAGCTAAAGTCAGATAAATTTCAAATATTTACAATACTCTGCTTCAGTAACTTGCAAGCATAGTTGAGCATTAAAATGCAAGCTTAACAACCCAGAAAATCCAAACTTTTGCATGATTTATCAGTTATAGCAAATTCTTCAAATGATCTATCAAATGATTCCTAAAATTCTCAAATACATATCAATCTCAGCCAACAGCTGAAACCCAAACATTAAATTATTCAAGAAAGAAATTTTTTAATATGTAAATAAGAAAAAAAAAACAAGTTAAACCCAAATCCCCCTTGACTATCTCTCTCTCTTCTCCCTCTCTCCCCTTTCTTCTGGGCTTTTCTTTTGCTTTCTCAAAACATGTAGATGTGTAAAGGCTTCATCTAACTTGTGATTACAAAAAATTTCAAAACCCATATTCCACAAGCAGCTCTAGCAAAAACACTTACATAGAGAGTCTCATGTAACAGGACATAACTAATTGAATAGTTGTTTAGAACATATAGCTTATCAAACAAACACACACATAACAGTTCACCCTTCAGATAGCACCTTGCTTCATTTATCAAAGTTTAAATCGAGGAGACAACCATTGAGTACTGTTTCATGGTATCTCTGGCAAAAAATTCCAATGCATTCCTTCAAACAAAAGGCATGTGGTCATCCTTTTATCCAGAGAAACTTGAAAGGGAAAAGTATAAATGTTATTAGAAAGAAAAAAAAAAAAAAAAGAGTGCTCAACTCAAACTAAAGAGCGCTATAACCATGTATCTCTCTCTATGTTATAGATTTCCAAGAACTTCAAGTTCAATAGTACATATGCATAAATAGAAAATTTAAACAAAAATTGATCCACACCCTAGCAAAAAAAAAAAAAAAAGTGCAAAACACAGACCTGATTGGCAATTCACAATTATCAAGACATACCTGCAGCTCCATGCGCAAAATGGCACTTATTCCCAAATGGACAGTACCCAGTAATTTCCCACTTGTTACAAATCCTAGTTTTCCAATTTGATGGCTTCACATTAGCTCCGTTCCCACCACCACTTACCCCTCCTCCTCCTCCTCCTCCTCCACCACCACCACCACCTCCAGCTCCTGCATACCCTCCTGGGCCCAAACTTATTGCCACACTTTCCCTATTCTTGGACTGCTCATCGTGCAAAAACGTGCAGTTGTCTCCATAGGGACAACCCTCCTCCGTGTAAAACTTCTTGCAATGCCTCCCTTTATAGGACCTCTGTGAGTCAACTCCGAATGCCCCTACTGATGGAATTTGGAATTCCTCCCTTGTCTCCATTACACCCCCTCTCTCTTCCTCATGTGCTGCCACAATATCCTGCCAGTTTGGAGGTGGACGCCGAAGCTCCTCTATGCTGTGAGCAAAATTGCAGTTTGTTATGTAGGGGCACGTGCCAGCCCGGAATTTGCAACAAAGTTTAGTCTTGAAAAACATTTTCCCTATAGATTTCTTGGAAGTCAATTCCTGGGAGTTATTTTTTGATTTTTTGTTTGGTGGTTCACTACCAGAGCGTGTTTGTGAGGATTGAAAGTTGGAATTATCACTTAGGCCATCAGAATTGTTCCAAACACGATATTCATCTTCTGTGGCCCAAACAGAATTGGGATCAATAGAATTCGGAAGCCAATTATCAGGGCCAGTTCCAGGAATCACATGGACAACATTCCCACTGGAAAAACCTCTACTATAATCCATTATAAAACTAAAAATCCCACCACCCAAGTTTGTGGAAATCGAACATAAAACCCCAAAACTAGAAATAAAACAGCAAATAAAACACGAAACCTATCAACTCATCTTGATTGAATTGGTAGCAAATGAACGTGCTAAATAAAATGAAAATTGGGCATTGAAAGAAGCAAAGTATTTAGCGACGGAACAAAACCCTAATCAAAAATTAAAGAAAGAAACGCAATGCGTGCTTACCAGAATTCGCAGAGAATTGGAGTGAAGAAGTAAAACCTCGAAGCTTTAGATAATGGGATTTGGATTAATTGAGCTAGGACAAATTAATTTGAGCAGAAAACGAAAACTGAACAAACAAGCTAACGGAACAGCTAAAAGTAGGAAGATAATAACAATTAAAAGAAGGTTTGACCTGAAATTGAATGAACAGAGAGGAAAAGGATAAGGTTTATATAGATCTAAAGGGCATTTCAATAGAGAAATTGGAAATTTAAAGAGGCTAAACAAGGGAAGATGATATATAGAGATAGTGGAGGAAAGGGCGAGGAAGAACAAAGGTGGGGTAGATTTGACGGATTTACGCTTACGCATGCATAATGAAAGGAGAAATCAGAAAGGATTGTATTTGTTTGTATTGTGCCCTCGTCTCTCGTTAGTTTGCCCAATTTCTCGAACCGCTGGTTTAGGTTTTATTATTATTATTTTTTTTTTTGGCTGAATCATAAATAAAGAAATTAATCACTTCTACCCATTAACTTTTCAATTTTAAAGTTAGAATACTAACAATATCAATAGAATAAAAATAATATAATTATAATATATAAATATATAACCTATAAAATATAAAATAATATATATATATATATATTAGAACTAAGAGAGGTACATGTTTTACTATTTATCAAAATATTTAACACTCTAATAATTATTTTAGTATTATGTCTCTTCTAAAATTTACAAATTAAGATAGCGTCACTCCAAAACTAACGGATCGATTATTTTAATTATTTTTTGTCAATTAACTACTGACGTGATATAAGTATAATTTATTAATATGAGTTAAATTGCCACGATTTTTAAATTTTAGGAAATAAACCATTGTTTTTGGTATACTTTAGGAGCTTTTTTTACCTTCAGCCTTATTATGTGGCATTTTTTTATGTATAATTTCGAAGTTACAGCAGCAACCAACTGATGAAAATAATCAAAATAACAGATTCATCGATTTTTTGTTGATATTATTTTAATTTATAAATTTTAAGGGAAATATTATACTAAAATAAATATTATGAATTAATTATTTTTTTAATCAAATTTTGGGAGGTGAGTTGCACTTTTGACCTTTTTTTTTTTTTACCATTGGAGGATCTTAAATTTCTTAAACGGCTCACTTTAGATTTTTTTTTTTATATGGAACGGACCCTATTATTTAATAAAAAATAAAAAAATTCATTTTCTAATATGGATATTGATTGTTGATCATGTTAAGTAGTTCGGACAGATCTGATTACTCACACTTAGAACAAACAGTCCGGTTATGAGTTCAAAAATCTGAAAAATGATATTTCCTTCGCTTCAAATGGTAATAGAATTCTTTTTAGGATTTTGACTCCGACTAAATAGAAAAATCAACCTTACTTATCCGGTCCTTCAATTCAGGAAAAAAAAGAGTTCTTTCGTATATGGGATTTATAAACATATTCAAACTATTGCCTACATAAAATAGTAAGGTATTTTCTCTTTCTAAATCAGATTTTTACTTTCCTTTTTATATAATTCCTATATTGACAGTTGGAATTTTTCATGTCGGAATTTCACTGAAATTTTGTATTTTTAGGTGACTCTTTCTAACCAACGGTCCATAATTTTCATTGTCATTAACATCCACCTAATACGTAATCAATTAAATGATACACAGTTAATAATAGTTAATTTTACTACTTAATAATCAATCATATTGTATAATTTTTCATATAACTGCTTACACTTTAAGGGACCTAGCAGCCTTGATTTATCCATCATTCCAATTTCTTAAGATACGTACTCTTTCAGTACTAAATTGATCTTGATTCTTTAAATTATCTTGTAAACAAAAGAAATTAAGCTATTAATAAACAACAATAGAGGTGTGACTATCTAAAATTGAGGAATTTTTCATATACCCTTCTTGACATTTGAGTTAATTTATCATCAAAATTTTATTAATTTAAAATGCAGTAAATTAGTTCTCTAATGTCTGTAGAGCATTTTAATTAAATAAATTTATTCATAATTAAAATACTCATTTGTTATTAAAAAATTAAATTTTAAGTTTTTATATTAAAAAATTAATAATAAGTAAGTTGTTGTTGTAATTAGAGGTGGTAAATGGATGGATTGGATGAGTTTGTGTTGAGTCATTAATGAATGGGTTATTAATAGGTTGGATCATAAATAGATAAAAAAATATGGATCATAAATGGATTAATATCCAAATAGGTTGGATGGATTTGGATTAAATCATGGGTAAATATAAATGCATTATTTATATCTCTCAAAATTCAATTGCATCCACTAATCAAAATTGAAAATTTTCCTGATTTGGTAATACATATTAATTTATTTTTTATATATAAAAAATAACTAATAAAATAAGATTATACAAAAAGATATTGTAATAAATTTATAATTAATATTAATGAATGATTTTATTAGTTTGGGTAGATAGTAAAAGTAATCTTGTTGAATGCGTGGCATGGATCAATAAATTTATAAATAAATGAATAAATATTTACGGGAAGGAAATTTTATCATATATATTTGTAGTTTTAGTCCCCATCTGTGTCTATTAGGGATTTGGGACCGGGACTCGATCGATATTGAGCCAATGGAGATGGGTTGTTTCTGGGTGAGGCGAGCTCGAGCGGTTTTTCTTGTAATTCACCCTCCAATAGCAATGGCTTGCTCGTCTTCTACCCTTTCAATCCATTGTGTTCACCGAAAATATCTCTCATTTCCTTCTCTAAAACATCTTCCCTTGTCGCCATCGAATCACCTCACTTCTCTTTTTTCTTTCACTCGTCACTCCCTTTCCGCCGCCACTTATTTGTTGTGTCTCCCTCTTGTCGATATGGATAAGTGTACACTTTTCTTTGGGTATTATAAAAAAGCATTTTGAAAACATCCATTGGATTAAGATCCAATGGGTTGTGAATAATGTTTTGAAATTCGGTTTGATTCGGACGGTTGAACCGGTTGGATTGCAACTCGATAAGGAAATTGGGTTGGTCCAATATAAAACTCGAAAAATGAAAAAACTCGAATTGAACCGAATTGACTCAGGTTAGACCGGTTTGAATTGGGATTGAACCGAAAATTGATTTGGACTTCAAAAACTTTTCAGAAAAAATAAAAAATGGTTTGCTTATTTTATTATATCTATAATTTGATTTATTTTTTTTATTATAATTAATCAAATTTTAATTTTATCCCATTCAATCAAGTTTGTAAAATATTTTTGCATAAAATTATATATTTTTCTGCATAGTTCAGTGTTATTAATTACATTTATTCAGAAAACTTGTGGTAGTTTGTACATATGTTAAATAAATTTATTTGAATGTTTATTTTTTATATTATGTGAATTTATTTGGATATTTATTACTTAAGATAATTTATTTAATTTTTATATTTACATAATTTATTGGACTTAAAATTAATATTTTTATATTAATATTTGGTAATTAATATATTTTTGAATGTATTTTTACATACTACATGTTTAATTTTTTTGT
Organism: Excoecaria agallocha; assembly: GCA_037975025.1. Classification (NCBI taxonomy): domain Eukaryota; kingdom Viridiplantae; phylum Streptophyta; class Magnoliopsida; order Malpighiales; family Euphorbiaceae; genus Excoecaria; species Excoecaria agallocha. The sequence goes on from CM075810.1 coordinate 70,652,127, forward strand.
AAATAATTATATTTAAAAAATAATAAAAATTTCGAGTCGATTCGGTCGAATTAATTGGTCCATGACTCAATTGGCAGGTCGATTCGACTATTGGGCAGAGTTTCAAAACATTGGTTGAAAAGTGAGATGTGTTAATTTTGGATTGATCCAATGGATATTGGGTTGGGTTAAAAAATAAAATGAATCAATTTTGGGTTAATCCGATAGGTATTCATTTGAATTGAATTGAATTTGGATCATTTTTTGGATGAATTTGGATCGATTTATGGATTTGGATAAAATTTACCAGGTCTAGTTGTAATGTTGTTGTTGTTATTATTATTATTATTATTATTATTATTCAACATTAATACTTTGATTATTTTTTACTACTTTGAATAATAATAATAACAATAATAAAAATAATGATAATGATATTTATTATAACCATGTTGATAATAATTACTTAAAATAAATTAAATTAAAAAATGAAAACAACTATATTTTTAAAAAATAAATACTGAATCATTATTTTCAAAAATATATAAATAAAAAAGTATAAATTAAAATATATATATTTGAGTAATATATGGTGATAAGATTTGAGAATAATTATTTTATATATATACTAGAATAACATTATTATTATTATATATATAATTTTTTTTTCATTTCTTTCTTCATTTTTCAACCGGATTAGTATTTTTCAAGGATGAGCATGGACAGGTTAACCGGTTGATTAACAATTTTTTTAAATCAGTCCATTAATATCGGTTAATCACGATATCGATTTTGATTTTTAATTTGATTTTTCGGATCGATTTATCGGTTAATCACTAAAAAATTTTAATATATAAATTTAATAAATTATACAATTTATAATATTATTTTTAATAGTTAAAAATGCTTTAAAAATGAAAAAATACTAATTAAATACAATATCGATTAAAATAATCAAAATATAAATAAAATTTTCATAATTAATTATAAAAATTAAAAATATTAAATATAAAACTAACAACAGAACGTTAATTATGCATATAATTTTAATATTTATTTACTAAAAATATATATTTTAATAATATTTTACAAAATTATATATCATAATATTTATAAATTACACAAATATTGAAAAATATAAGTGTAAAATTTAAAATATTATTCATAAAATATATATATATTCGGTTTTGATTTCGAATCGGTTAACTGCTAATTTTTAAAGTAAAATCATAAACCTAAAATTTCGATTTGGTTAATCTAAAAATCTGTTGAATTTCGGATCGATTAACTGAAATTTCGGTTTTTTTTGCTCATCCCTAGTATTTTTTTTATATATTTTGTAAATTAATTTTTTTTGGATGATATTACAAAATCCTGATTTAATGAATTTTTTTAAGTAGTTTAATGAATTGACTTATATTAATTGAATTATTATTTTATTAATTATATATCCATTAAACTCTTGTTAAATAATTAAACTTATATTGGTACGGTAGAAAACGATAAAATAATAAATTAAAATAGTTAATTAATATTTTATTTGATATAATTTTTATAGAGATAATATTATATTTATTGTCTGTATTAAATTAGTATTAAGAATAATTTAGTAAATAAAATAGAAATAAATTATTTTATTCATTTATTCTAAACAAAAATTCAATCCCTACTTTCTTCTCTATTTGAAGTCTCAACCCAGGCGATTCGATTCCTCAAAGCTCATCTCCTCACATCCTACTCATTGCCTCTCCATACCCATTAGGTGATTCGGGATTTATTCAATTTTTTTGTTATAGGATTTGTAATTTTAGATGAACAAGTTATTGAAGATGGAAGTGATTTGCTGAATAATTTGTAAGAGTAAATACTTGAAGGCGTAAATAGTATAGAAGGAAATCTAGAAGGATTCAAGCATTTTATCATTTTTCTCTCATGAATGTTAAGTGTGAAGCTCTTTGTATACTGCATTTTATGATCTATGAACTTTTTCTTCTTCTACAGTAATGGATTCTCCATCCAAGTCTTTCAATCCCAACAAGCGCCTCAAAGAAGAGTAATTCCTCCCATCATTTTATCTATTATCTTCCTTTTTATCTACTTTTCTATTTACTATTTTGTTGTTTCAGCTTTGTGAGCAATTTGAGTGGGTCGTCCATGCTTGAACTGTTAGCGATTTCCACTGTTGTACCTGTACGTCACTTTTATCCTTCCCGTTTCTGTTGGTTTTTTGATAATTTATTGTCGCAATCATTTACTTCTCTTCTGGGTATGCTTTGCTTTTGCCTAGCTTCTCTTTGTTTTGAGACACTCCATCTGCTTCTCTTACAAAACTGGTAATTTTTTCTGGTACCCATCTTATGATTTTCCGTTTGTAGATTTATTAAATTTGTCTATTTTTCTCTTAATGTACTATATTATCCCGAAGCATTAAACTCACACTCTTCAAGGGTCAAGATTTACATTATGTGGTTATTAATGTTGGCCATTGTTTTTCAATTTCTACAGATCATGAGGTTTCAAGTACATCAAACAAGAAAAATGACGATGCAATTCTCACTTCTAAGAGTTTGGGATACCATTTAGCTACTATCACTGTGGATTTTATGTTCATTGTTCTGCCTGTGATTTTGCTTCTTACTGTAAATGCTATCAAGCAAGAATGTATTTTCTAGCAATTTGAAAGATTGTGAAAGGATCCAATTCTAGATAGGATATTATCTAACTTATTATATAGCTGTTCAGTCAAATAATTAATGGGGCAAAAGTAGTTAAACTGTAGAGTTGTCCATGACATGTGAGTTAAAGGTGAGTTTCTTAGCAAGATAACCATGGATTAAGCTGATTAGTATGCACACGCGTTTCATTTTTCCTTTCGATTATCTCTTGCTTTTATTACAGTACTACTATTGTAAACCCAAAAGTATTTCTCTCTGAATTGAGAAAGGATATGGCGGCTCCAAATCTTTCTGCATATAGCTGTAGACTGAGAATAAGAACCTGAATAAATATGTTGCTCATTGCAACCAATTTGAGAATAAGGCTTAGTAGAGTTGATTTGACTTGACTACTATTATAATACTTGTAATGAAGTTTTATGATATAATATGTTAAATACTTGCATTACAAATTATGATACTTAATTATAATAATTTTTTAAGAAAATCAACTAGCTATTACTTGGGACCTGGATATAACAACCTAAGCAGGTTTCCTGCTTCATTTATTGACTGAGTTGTTAGTATAAGCTAGACACAACCTTTTCTATCTCTGATCATACATTTTTCGCATATGTGAAGTAATAGTTGTTTGAGGGCATATTTGTATTTGGTCAGGGGTGTGTAATTCCTATTTCTTCTTATTCTTGTATATATATATATAGCATTTAAGTCAGTCTATTGATGAATAATGTGAGATTTTTACTTTTGTCTAATAAGCTATACCTTAGTCTAATAATGTCTCCCTTATTCAGTATATGTTGTGTTGCTTATGAACTGGATGGCATTGTATCCTGCTTTTGAATCACTGGCTAATTATTATGGCAGGTTCTATCTGAATGGATATTTGTATCATCAATCTTTATGATGGTACTCATTTTCTTTATCACTGCTAAAAGGTAGAACCTGTAAGTCACAGATATTTCCTCATCAGTGCTACTTTTTTTATTATTATTAACTTGAAGCTGTACTTTGAGCACCCCATTTACTGTGAATTTAGGACACTTGTAACCTCAACTTCTTATTCCAAAGGGTCTGTTTCTCTCAGGACAGTACTGTCCTCATGCAGGATTCTTCTGGTACTTGGTCTTATTTTTCCTGCATCCTTTGTGCATGATTAAATATTTTGGGTGACTGGCATTTTTGCAGTTCCTTTCACGGCTTATGAGATTCTTTTTACTGCAGATGGTTCTGACTTGCATTTGTATCCTAGCTGTTGATTTTAAAATATATCCAAGAAGATATGCCAAGACTGAGACGTATGGTACTAGTTTGGTAAGCTTTTCATGCAGTAGCTGATATAGTTCAATGAATTCTTGGAATTATAAGGATACTGTTTTTCCTTTCTGGTTACGGTTACCATATTTTCTTACTGATTCCATTTAAAGCAGATGTTATTTTCTAGCTTTATTTATCATGTCATTCGGTGCAAATATTAGAAAGTGTAAATGTTTGATTGGTTTTGTGGAGTGCATCATGCCATTTTGTATTTGGGGCAGTACATAATGAATTATTAGACCGAGACATAAGCTTTTCATGCTCTAGCTGATGTACTTATTATCTTTATGGTTATGGTTACTGTTTTTTGCTTATTGATTTGAGTCAAAGCAAATTTTATTCCCCTACTTTATTGATAATATCTTTTTATGCAAATATTAGAAACTATATATTAGAACTTAGAAGTCAGCAAATGTTTGACTGGTTTGCTGGAGCTCATCATGACATTTTGTATTTGGGGCCGCAATTGATGAATTATTATCATTATTATTCTGTCAATTTTACTGTGGTTCACCAAATGGAATTACTTGATCAGCCTTTTTCCTAATGGAATTATACTAATCAGCTGCTACTGCAGTAGCGGAAATTTTTTACCGGACACCTTTGTAGATAATGCTATGTCATTCCAAATTTATAGCTTTCAAACTTTGCTGTAGTCTTAATGCATGGGGTTTTCTTCTTGTTCATCTATTCTTAATCATCTTTCTATCTCTTATGAACAATTGGAGACCAACAATTGAACTTGATATTTCATACTTATATTCTGAGCCAAAATTCAATTTCTAATTTCAACCATTTTGAGCCCTAACCTACTTTCCTTTTAAACCTCCACTACATGAGCACTCCTAGGGCTGTCGTATAGCAATATGCTATCCTCCTAAGTTTTTTTAAGATTAGCAACTGAGCTAAGTTTTAAAATTTTTCTGGATTACTATATTGGTATGCCAGATTCTTAATTTTGTGCTGCCAAGAAGTAATTTGGCTAGCTCTGATCAGTCCTCCATCTTAGATGCATTCTTCATCCTCTACTTAAATCATAGTCTTTTTGTTATGTTGTCAGATGGATCTCGGGGTTGGTTCCTTTATACTGGTGAACTCTGTGGTTTCACGGCAAGCGCGAGGTGTCTCTTTGGTGTAAGTTTTCCTATAGCTCTTTTATATGCTGTTGTTAATCTCGTCACTCAAATAAGCAGAGAATATAAGGTAGACAATTTCAATTATGTCTCTGAGATTTATCATAAGGGACTTTTCTAAATGCCGTTTATTTCACTTAAAAAAAAACCTAATAATTGGATGAAGCTGAGAGATAAAAGACTTATTAATTACATAGTCAAATCATGGCCTGGAAGGATGATTGTTATGAAAACATTGATCAGTCAAATCATGGCCTGGAAGTATGATTGTTATGACAACATTGATCATTAATATAGTGATTGGTTTTCATGTGATTGCACTGGAAAAGAGCATCTTTGTTTGGTTGCTGCTACTGTGTTTTAGTCAGTGGTAGGTTCTTGATTAATTTCTGGTAGAATTGAAAGATTTATCATTCTAGTTAACGCCTGTGGTCTTTTTCAGTTTGTACTTGCAAGTTATTTTCATGCAGGCCTAGTCTTCCTTCAAGAGTGTGTGCGTATGTGGGAGAGAGGAACAGAGAGTAGCATAGCCTCTATACGTAGTACCCAAAACAGTAATGTGGATAATACAGGTCAAGGAAAATATATGAAAAGTTTCAATGAACAGTAATCAAGATAAGGCTGCAGTCCAATCTTTCTTAGGAGTCACATATGAAGGGAATTGTAACACACAACTTAAGAGTCAAATTTGCAATGAAAATGAAATCTTGTCAAATTTGCAATGAAAATGAAATCTTACTTTGAATGTTGAGAATTTATAAACTATGATTGTCAACCTGCTGCAACCCTCTCCCTTGTCTGGGTTTGTTACCCCTCCTGTTATCTGGGCTTGGGACTGGCTAGTGGCTATGCTCACGTAGGCGGAGCTGGGGCTGCCTATGCTCACATAGGAAGTCACAGTAGGACTTTCTGTGTTTTTTGACATAAAATACCTTCTATATGCGTACTATTGATTTGCAACCACTGAGCTGATAAAACTTTGGAATTTTACAGACCAAAGGGCAAAGCTATGTTGCTTACTGCAATATTTAGCTTTGAATCCAATGAAAACCCCCCAGTAAATATTCCAAGTTTGGTTATGCTGTCCTAAGCAATCCATTTTATTCTGAATCTTTTTTTTTTTTTCAAAATAAAAGACCTGTGCTTGAATTTGCTCAAAAAGACATTATGGTTCTTATATTATATTGCAATAATTATAATGCTGTTGGCTGTTTGCTCTTTCTCCATGCTGTTTAGGAGCATGAAGGCTGCTATCAGGTCCATAAGTCCACTGTTGCTACTAGGCTTTGGTCGACTTTTGTCTACTAAAACTGTGGACTATCAGGTAAATTATTCAGTTGTCACCGTAGACATTGATTTTTTTTCTTTTGTGTGTGTGCATCTTTCTTTCGGATGCCAAAAATTTGTGCATTTAAAAAAAAATGGTGAAATTGTATCAATATATCAACTGTTGATATCTGACAATGTCTGACTATATAGCTCATCCTACAACGATAAAAGAAGCAACACAAAACAAAATATTGACCCAAAGCTTTCTTTCTCGAGAGGAGCGCAAAACAGAATGTGAAAGTGGTACTGATTAATAACTTATGGGATTCTCTTGCATGCAATTTGTTTAACCTTTAAGCTTTTGAAGTCCAAGTGATGAAAACTCTTATTTCTAATTTTATGCCACCAGTACCACAGATAGAGAAACCATCAGACTATAAATGGTGTGCTTCCTATCATAGAGATGAGATGATGTAGATTTGAATCATACTGGTACGGTAGTTTTGCATCAAACATCTAACCATTCAAATTTTACAAATTCCACTAAAAAAGAAGAGTATATCTCAGTTGATGTACTTAGAAGGATGTATTCGCATGCTATTTGTATTAAGTCTTGTGAGAATCTCCGCAGAGGAATGTTGATAGGCCTGTACCTGTAGTAATGTACAAAGACTCTCTTGATAAACTTCTCCAGACATATTAAACAATCAGTAGTATGGATAAGTGTTAGGATTGAACCTCCCAATATACTTATTTTTTATTTATTTTTCTATGACTGTGTTGCTTTTTGTGCTATGCATAACTTCTTATCCTGTTACTGTATTACAGTCGAGTCTGTTTCTGGCACCATAGTTATTTATTTGTTTATTTTTTTAACCAGAACAATACATCAACTGCTTATAGTTATATTGAGTCAATTCATGTGAGGATAAGCAGAGAGGAATGCCGATATGCGTATTAATGTGAAAGGTTTCATTTGTAAGCTTCTTCTAACAAAAAAACTTTTTGAGTGTACATAAGTGGCTGGACCAAACTGTAACATTTCTCATTGTAATCTTTACCTTGTCCTTTGATGCTGTCGCAAGTTTATCATTCAGTGTAAAAATGTCAAGCAATGGCAGTATTGGCCACAGGCCTGAACTGTGACCTTTCCCATGCCATGGGGCATGGTAGATGTGCTATATTGTGGCTGTAGGTACCAAGTAAACTACCAGGTCAGTCCCCTGGATATGATAGATGCGTGCTCTAAAACACAATTCAAGACCTAATTTTTCTCTGTATTTTTGCTGATTGTTTTCCCTAGTCTTTAGGAATCGTTTTTAATGTAAATCAAATCTGTAAAGGAAGTTTTCCCAGTATAGGGTTCTCTTTTTTGTGCAGATATGCATTCTTGTAAATGATCAAAGCAAATCAATTGAAAGAATTCAATTTCTCACTCAACCTACTGCTTATTCTATTGCTTAAGTCTGTTCTTTGTCCTTTTCCTTGTAGGTTCATACAGGGGAATATGGAGTGCATTGGAATTTCTTTTTCACACTGGCTGCTGTGGCAATTCTCACATCCATTATTAATGTTCCTCTACAATACTCAGGAATTCTGGGTTTAACAATTCTGATTGGTATATTTTTAATCATGTACTTGAGTTCTACATGTGGAAAATCTGTCTATTAACTTTTCTTATTAGCTGATTTTGTTTTTCAGGTTATCAGTCTTGGTTGATTAATGGGCTCAATGTGTATCTGCTTTCTGACGAAAGGGGAGAAGATATCATAAGCAAAAATAAGGAGGGGCTATTTAGTATTTTTGGTAATACAATTGCAATATCAATTGACTAATCTTTTAGCTGATTATGCTCTGTACAATAATGTTTTCAATAGTAATACTCTTGTTCTTTTGACGTGTCCCTTTCTCAAGCATTTTTAGGATGCAGTGTGACTGCTATTGCTTCCTTTTATTGTGGTGAAGGATGTGTTGGAAATATGGGATTTCATCATTTCTGTTACTTCCCATAAATATCAATTTTCTTGTCCCTTTTAGCGAAATTCACCCATGATTTTGGTTCTACTGTTGCCAAATTTTCTTTCAGCGGGCTCTCTGTTTTTAGGTTAGGCATAGCTAATAAAATACTTGGGTTTGACCTTTAAAAAACATTTCCTTAGGTTTCCAAGTGCTTAAGCAACAGTATTATCGGTGATGCACTTAGGTTCCTTAAAAAAAGTATGCAGGAAGAAGTTCCAATTAATGCATGTGTGTATGTATTAGGAAAGTGGTATAGGCCATTATGCGTGTTCCTTCCCAAAGAACTGCAAATTCTGATGAAATTGGTACTGGTGTTGATCTGTCACATTAAATTAATGGAACATAATATCTTTAATTTTTAAGTGTTCAGCATAATTATTCCTCATAGTTCTGCCAGTATTAACTCTCTATTGCGAAATTTGACCATCAGAGTGTCTGTATTCACTCATCTCGCCCTTATACCTATTGATGAACGGTGCTCTTTTTATTTGAAATACCATATGGCTTTGAACATTTTTTTTTTGTATCTATTTCTGATCCAAAAATGTTTGTGGTTATTTTTGTCCATCATTTTCAGGATATTGGGGTATGTATCTTGTTGGTGTCCAATTGGGCTACCATTTTTTTTTTGGAAATCGTTCCTCTAGCACAATGAAAAGCAATAAGTGGGCGTGGATCAGAGTCTCCTCTCTTTGTCTTGTCTTTTGGTACTCTCTCTTCTTCAAGAGATTATATGAAGCAGCATCATTTCCAATCGAACTATTACATGGAAAATTACGAGTATATTATTTTGTTGACAACCTTGCAGGTCAATTTCCATAATATTAGACAGGCATGTTGAAAGGGTTTCACGCAGAATGGTAGGATGTGCTTTCGTGCTGGATTAGTTAATTCAGAAAGATCTTTTAGTAGCATTACTGACAGAAGTCATAAAACACAAAATTTGCAGTGCAACATGGCATATGTTACCCTGGTGTTGGCTCAGTTCTTTCAGGTAAACTCCTGGTCTCAAAGGTCATTTGTTATGCAAGAATCAAGTCACAACTTCTGACATAGGAAGCAGTTGAGCCGGTTATTGTTCGATCTGTGTGGAATTGGAGAGTTGTGTGCTTCACGATTGTAGTTTACCATTGCTCCAAAATAGCCTAAGCCATTTAGAGTTAGTTCAACCACGATTATAAGCCCTTGTTATCTTTCATCTAACAGTGCAGGATGTGCTTCGACGGTTATAATTGGTTGACTCAGTTAACAAGCAAAGTAAAAAGTTTTATTATTGTTTGAATACTCTGAATTCTAGTTAAAAAACTTCTTGAGGTGGGTGTGTTGGTGTCTTTAATTTTTGGGTGGGGGAAGGTTTCGGGCATGAATTTTAGGAAAGAATATGCAACTTGTCAACACAGTAACTTCTTAAGAAGTGAGCATATATAGACAAGGCATACATAATCAAAATTTGATGGGAAAAATTGGTAGCCATATGATACGAAGTTAACATTGTTATTTGATGGTGTCACAATTAAAAACTTGCCTAATTATATCAACACCTGACGTGAGCTAGAATCGTAACTGATTTTCTGCCTGGCAAACAATCTTTCTACCTCAATTTTCTTGCCAAAAGTCTTTAGCTATCATTCCAGTATTTCTTGTTTCTCATATGGGCACTAATTAGAAGATTTATGTTGAATTATTCATATTCTTTCTCACCTTTTCTACAGAAAGACTATGCATTTCTTCTGATGCACTTTTTGTTTCAGTTTGTTTCTCACTCCATTCTTTTTCCCCGTTGGTTAATGAAAATGTGTGTGGAGGGGCTTTGGTGTTGTGCCCCAAAGAGAAAAAAGAAAAAAAATCTGCAGTATGCATATTTCAGTGGGTGCAAATACCCCCACAAGCATCTTAACAATTTGGTTAGGATTCCATCAGTACAATATGGGTTCCTGAAGGAGGCTGGTAGCGGTAGTTGATATTCTGAGTTAATATTGAACTCAATTTTATTGAATCATGTGCATGGAACTAAAAAAAAAAAATGCTAGTTTAGTCTTGGGACTTTAAGCAAAAAAAATTTACATATTTTGATCAAGCTAGGTAAACCAATAACGGTCCAGAGTATGTTGGGGAGGGAGGAGTCATGGGGTGGGACACTGAGGTTGAAACTACAATATTGAGAAAACAGCCTATAATGTTGCAAAGAAACCGCGAAATTATTGTTTAGCTATTTTTGGATATTTTTATTTACATATTTGAGATTGTGGTTTTCTTGACAGCTGGTAAAATGGACCCAAATGTACCTGTAACATTCTAAAAAAGACTAATTTTATTGACAGATAATCGTTTTTCTTCTTCCATGAACTAGTATGAAGCATAATTAACTGAAAGTTTTCTTGTTTTCCAGGTTCTATCCTTGCTAATGATCTCTGGTTCAATTCCTGGAAGCAAAATTTCTCACCTTGAAGAAGCGTTCAACCAGAATTTACTAGGCGCATTTCTCCTGGTGATAAAACATTGTAACCCGATTCTGGCATTCTAATATGCCTTGCTTTTATTCTAACCCCTTCATAAAAAGCTCCTGCTGATATCTGTTTCTTGTCTTTGCAGGCAAATGTGCTTACAGGGCTTGTAAATATGTGTGTAGATACCCTGTTTGTCAAATCTTTGACAGCCCAATTAATCTTGCTTTCTTATGCTTATGTTCTTTCTATCATCACTGGTATCCTAGCCTTTTATGGAGTTAGGCTGAAATTTTGGTAGTTCCTATGTTTTCTGTATAATATTTTGTTGGAGTGGGGATTTTTTTTTCTTTTTTTTTTTTTGACAAATTCGAGTTTTAATGTTATGGCTACCAGTTAGCCGTAATATCATTTAAAAACAGGATATTTTGGACAAGTAACTTCACTCTTTTCTTTTTTTCTTTTTTTTTTTTTACTCCAACTTTAATCGTTAATGTTTTATGTACAATGATGCAGATCTCTGGCATGATGTTCTGAATTATTTAAGGATGGTTTGCACGGATACCAATAGCAAAAAACATATCAATAGTGTCAATTGATGGGATTCTTAATGTTACATTTTTAGAAAATCTAGTGTCTTCTGTAGATGGTGCTTTTCAATAAGCCAACACTGTATGATGATATGATCAAAAAGTGAAAAGTAAAAGGATATTGTAGGGCTCATATTTGATTTGATGCACACATTTTTGTAGTATTAGGGAGGAAAGAGAAAGCACAAAGCGGAGTTGGAATTGAGAGGTTTGACTTTGGTGATGAGCAGAAGGCAGTGCCTAAGGGAAGCTGATAGTCACATGGATTCCCTGTAGATTCTGACAAGCTCCAACGTTGACTACACAACATCAATCCTCCTCACCAGATAAGCTCAACTCTTGCCTTTTCTTTCTTTCTAACCTCCTGTTCAGATATGCTTTATCTCTTTTTCCACTTGCAACTGGGATAACTTAAAAAAAATGAAACATTGACACATATAGTTGGATTGGTAAAGTAGCAAAGCTTACGTGGATTTCTGGCAGTGATGATCGAGATTGAACATGATTTTGAAATTTTGTAGGTTTCCATAGTGTTAGAATCAACTATGATTATTGGTCCAACTTTATCTTGACTACAGCATACTAATCTATGCAGTAACAATGCCATAACAAACTGCACAAACATGAGGTCTCCTAGAAATTAACATAGATAATGAAACGGCTCCTAAAGCCACTCCTTCAATTTTCATAGAAACTGTGAGAGTCCAAAGATGTTTAATCTCTACCAGAATTTGTTCTAATTCAGCAATCCATTAAAAAATTTTAATTTCATTTTCAACTTTTGCTAATGATATTTCTATATTATAATTAGATTTTGTGTAATAATATTAAGGATCAGTTTGACAAAATTGATTAAAATAATTTTTTCAATTGATAAAAGTCGTATTTTAAAAAGTAATTGTTTGGTAAACAGTTTTTTTTTATATTAGGTATAATTATCATTATTAAATAAAATAATGGGTATTTTTTATCTAAAATAAATTCTAAACCAGCTATCTTTAAAAATTAAAATTCAAATTTTTAGAAAAAATTCAATTTCTAATTTTTTCTAATATAAGGCTTTTTTTACTTTTTATAAAATTGATTTTTCTAAATGTAGTAGTTATCAAATAAATATTTTTATTCCATAATTAGTTTTTTTATCTAATAATTAGATTTTTAATTTTTTCAAAAATAATACCAAACGCGTTCTAAATTGGTCTCAAAAATTGTGAGATGGTGAATTTCAAACATTAGCTAAGTTGATGTTTCTTATGTTCTTATATTGTTAACGAATACTTTCTTTGTTTTAAAATACATGTCGTTTAAGTGAAAATTTTTTATTTTATAATACATGACGTTTTGATATAATTAAAACACATTAATTAATTTTTATCAAATATATCCTTATTTAAGTTGTATTTATAAAAATAATTTTTAATTTATATTAATTACATTGCCTAATTAATATAAGAATAATAAGATCGTTTAATTATGGAGTAATTACTATTTAAGAATACTGTACATTCTCTTCTGACATCAAGTATTTTGAAACGGAGGAATTACTTATTCCCTTAATCGTTACGAATTATTTTAATGGTCGGTATTAAATTAAAAGTGCATAAATTTTTGAATTTAATTTATTTTCTTGGTAAAAGAAAGTGCTCTACGCCCTTAGCACCACCACCCCTGCGATCATGATGCAGCCATTCTAAAATTCTAACGTTCAATTGTTTTTTTTTTTAACTAAAAAACGATAGTTATAGTTATAATTAGAAATTATATTTTTATTGTATAAAATAAAATGTGTCTTCATCTTATGATAAATCACAATCAATAGATTCAGCTTCAGTGTATATTAATTGCTTTCACATGTGAAGAAACTTTTTATGGTTAAGACCCACTTCTACCAATTGAATCTCTTTGTATAGAAAATGAGATTAGTTTCTTATACTCCCTTTGTAGCATTTTAAAAATTAGTTCATTATTTTTTACAGCAATTAAAAAATTATTAAAATATTTTAATTTTATAAAAAAATTATAGTTATTGACAAAAATAAAATTTTAAATTTTCAAAAATTTCATTTAATTTTTGTTAAAAGTAAAGAGTGATATAAAAAAATAAATATTTAATAAGATGTATAATAAATAGAGATATACATATAAATTTATTATTTCAGTTCCGAAAATGATATTTAAAGTGGGATAAAACAAAATAGAAAAAAATAACGTTTTAAAGTGGGACGGATGGAATAACTATTGGGATATAGAATAACTATTATTTTATATCGATAAATTTATGAGGACTAAATTTTGGTGATTTCAATCATGGAAATTGCGTTATAAATTATGAATTGAGTTGTAATTTTGGCAAAAAAACAACTCCATTTAGTTGCAAATTGAGAGATAAAAAAAATTGGTCATGGAATTTCTTTGTCAAAATGGCAATTTAATTTGCAATTTGTAATGCAATTTTACGATGGGAAATCCAAACATTTAGCCATTCTAACTTTATTGACATAAAATATTAGTTGGATTAGTGGTTCTTTTTTTTTTTTTGAGCAAATTAGTTGTATTAGTTAATTGGCATTATTAAGAGAACTTGGAAATTCATTTAATGTTTTTTATTATAAGAGCCCAATCATTTTCGCATATAAAGAAGTTTGTATGATTAATGATTTTAAATCCACATGATTATGTACTAAGACCCACTTCCACCCATTGAGATGAAAGCAAACTCAACTAACTAACAACCAAATAATTTAATTAAAGCACAAGTTGGTATATTTATGGGTTAATTACATATGTGGTCATCAAATTTTACGATTTATAATCAAATGATCATAATAAAATAATTTGTAATACAAAAATCATTAAATTTCTATTTTATTTCAATTAAAGTAAAAACAATCGAGTTAATTAATTTTTTTATGTCACAAAAGTGACAATTAAGCAGATCATATATGATTTTCATGTCATTTTAACAACAATTAACTCTACAAATAGATCGTGATAAATTTTTTTTATTTTTTGTACACATTATTTTCTTATATTTACATGACGATGTAAAACTTTTTTTCATATGGTGGGTCAATTTATAAATATTATTGATCCTAAAATGAAGTTGTCATCATACGTCGCATGCTTAATTATTATTTCAATGATATAAAAAATTGATTTTCAACTAATTTTTTCTTAAATTGAAATAAAATAGAATTTTAATTTTTTTGTATTACAAATTATTTTATTATGACAATTTGGTTATAAGTTCAAAAATTCAATGACCACGGATGTAATTAACTCGTACATTTATGTATAGAAGATAATCAATAATAAATAAAAAAAATACTTTCTCAATTTTATTTTATGTCACTTTCAAAAAAAATTAAATTATTTTATTTATCTGTCATTTTTAAATTTTTAACATAATTTTATTTTATCTTTCAATTTAATTTTTTCTAAAAAAGTTAATTTATTTATAACTAATTAAATTTAATAATTTAGTTAAAATTACATAATTTAATACTAAATTTAAATTTAATTAATATTTCTCAATTCCTGTAAAAATAATAAAAGTAACATATAAAAAAATGAAATGAGTAATAAATATAAATATAGGATCCCAACTAGTCAAAAAAAAGTGAAATGCATTTTTTTTTTCTCTTAATTTAAAGTCTCGAGTTCATATTTTAGTTGCCATAAATTTTAAATATTTAAAAATAGGTGTCTTATTCTTCTTTTAGAATATATTTAATGCAAATTTGGATTAATCAGGAAAATCAATTTTGAATATTGGATACTTTATACCAGAAAATAAATAAATAGAGATGTGGATATGATGGGTGTGATAATGTTTTATTATTGGGTTCGATATGCTTTAATTTAGGCGTCACCAACTTAATTTCACTGTTCCGGAAACCGTATTATTTGGTGCTCAAGTAATTGCGTGGCAAGCCAATTCAACTGCTTTCTATTTTAAGATGCCACATGTAACCAAGGACATCAAACTATAGAATAAAACATTATTTCGTTCCGGAATTTTAACACTTTTTATCATGGGATAACTTTAAAAATTATACATTAGATTCTTTAATTTTTTGCGTGGAATACATTGAGTTCATATACTCTACATTAAATCCGTAAACTTATTTATTAGAATACATTGAATCTCTACACATTGAAATTAATGTGTTCTAATAAATAAGTTTAGAGATTTAATGTATAGTATAAGGACTCAATGTGTTCTATATAAAAAATTAAGAGTCTGTTTACTTACAGAAAACTGCTCTACTTTTTTAGAAAATTTTTTAAATAAAATAGAAAGTAGAGATCATATTTATTTTCATCAGTTTTCTAAAATAGAAAACAGAAAATAAATTTTTCAGTTTTTCAAAATAAAGAAGAAATTGAAAAACTAATAAAAGATATTTTCCAAATTTTCTAAATAATATTAATACACACACACACACACACACACACACACACACACACACACATATATATATATATATATGAACATACATACATATACATATACATGAATATGTAAATTTTTGTATGTGCATACATACATAAGCATATGCATGTGCGTGTATATGTATATGTAGTACACACACATATATATATATATATACACATATATATATGCATATGTATATCTATACATACATATGTATATGTATGTATATATATGTGCATATATACACATACATATGCATATACATACATACATACATACATACATACATACATACATACGTACGTACGTACGTATACATATAAATATGTATTTGTGCATATACATATACATATATACGTATGCACATACACACATACATATTCATATACATGTATCTGTATGTGCTTGTATGTGCATACATATATACATACATACATACATATGTATATATATGTATGTATATACATATATATACATATGAATATGTATATATATATATATACATACATACATACATACACATATATGTACATATGTATGTATTCATAAATACCTATGTATGTATGTGCATATATTCACATGCATATATATATATATATATATATATACACACACACACATACATACACACATACATATAAATGTATGTATGTATGTATGTATGTATGTACGCATATATATACATGTAATATCTGTATGTATGTATATACATACATGTGTGTGTGTATATATACACACACACAAATAAACGCTCTAGTTTTTCATTTATTGATAAATAAATGCATTTTTTAAATTTTTTACGAAAAATAAATATTCTAATTTTTTAAGAAAATAGAAAACAGAAAACTATTTTCTTTAAGTAAACGCACCCTAAAGGATCCAATATATAGTTTTTAAAGTTCAGGGACCCAATAAAAAAAGAAGTTTAGAAACCAAATTATTCTTTTTGCCTAAAACTAAAATAAAAATATCCATATTTCAAAAAAATAAAAATAAAAATATCCATGTGGCATGTGGACGCATCATCACTAAATAATTAGACTAAAATAATTTTTTTCTCTAAATTCGTCTGAATTTTTCATTGTTAAAATTAATACTACATCCATCTTAAAATAATTATTATTTTAATTAATTTTTTTATCTTAAAATATTTGTCAATAAATTCGGTTGAACATTAAATTGTTCCTTTTTTTTTCCTTCATATCTACCCTCATTTATTATATTTTAAATTTTCTAAATTTTTCTCCCATCATTATTTATCTCTCATCTCAATATTAAATTAAATAAGGGAAATTTTAATAAAATATTAAAAATTTATCTAAAATTTAGACCTATTAATTTGTGTGAAATAATTTTAAACAACAAATAATTTAAGATGCAAGGGATAGTGAATTGTTATATATAATTCATAACTATTTATTACTTTTTCAATTGTTTTTTTTATTCAATGTGGCATTTTGGCTTTTGATACGTCAACCGTATTTTCAATTTTTTTTTTATTTAATATGACACTTTGATATATTGGTTTAATTTATAAATTAGTTCATAAAATCAATCTAGATAATCATGGATAGGGATGAGAAAAAAAATCGAAAATATGGTTAACCGTAAAATCGGTTCGAAATCGAATCGATTTTTACGGTTAACAGATCCGATGGATTCAATTATGGTTTTTTATTTTTATATTTTTGTTAATGGTTACGATTTAGATTTTTAAGTACCGGTTAATCGGTTTATATATATATATATATCTTCAATTTTTTTTTCTATTTTCTTCTAAAATTTATATAAAATAATACTTTAAAATATATTTTTATTTTTATACATTAATTTTTTATATTTTTCTATAAAATTTATATAATACTTTAACTAAATTTATATTATATTATTCTCTTTAATTATATATAGCAATATTTATATATAGTATCCAATTAACTTTTATATATATTTTTATCATATATTGGTGTTCATATTTTACTTAATATCATTTAATTACATTATTATCCAAAATTTTATTTAACTTATAATCAAATATATTAATTTTCAATAAATATTAAATCTATTTTATAATATTAGTTATTAATTTATAAAACGTAAATTTTGACTAGTAAATTATATTTTTTTTGTCTTCTAAAAAAATATTTTTTTTTCTTAATTTTTATATTAAATTACTTTACATATTAAAAATTGAATTGAACTTTATCTAATTTTTTTTTATATAATTTTATGTTATAAATTTTAATGGTCGAAAAATATTAGTTAACTAAATCCAACCAAAATCGATAGACTGATTAATCGAATGTAACAGACTGGTAATGATTAATGGACTGGTTAATTTTTTTGTTTATGAACTGATTAACTGATACATGCTCATCTCTAATCATGGATGAGATAAGGTGCATGCGTATATGTAATACCTGCATATTTAAATTATTTTTACAAATAAATGTGTACGATTTGATAATTTTAAATGTATATGCGTATGTACTGAATTATTATTAGAATTATTATTAAGATAATTATAGACATTAAAGTTAAATTAAAGATGCTTGGTTTTGTATTAAAAACCAAAGTTTTTTCTATTAAAAATGTCTCTTTGGGTTATTCGAGTGAACTTTGAAATCAACCCCATAGTTTTGCTCACTTTTTGTAGGCAGAAAAGAACAATACCTTTTCTGCCTCTCCCGTGCACAGTATCTTTTTGTTTATACTATGTTACCCCCTTTGCAACCTGTAACATAATTTAACCTTGTCCCTTTCTCTCTTAGGTATATACAATATATTCATTGCAGGAATGCGAACCATTCGATTAAAAAATAATATTTATTAATTTTAATCAGATGATATTAATTGGTGCATCCAGTTAATATTATCCCACTCAATCATTGCCCAACAGGCACTTGCTAGAGTTTAAAGAAAATGGTGTATTGCTACAAGTAAATTGAAATATAACAACATTGGATTTTATTAAGAGCTAGCCAAGAAATGGCACTAGAAACACTACTCTCTTCTAACGAGTTCTTGAATTTCATTATCTATGATACTATCTCTGCCACTCCATGTTGTAATAGCCAGACAAGCAGTAGTCATGTCTTGTTAGAGACAACAAGCTGTAGTTTGAAACCTCAAAATGATGTTGTAATCAACCCTTCATTAATGCCTGCTCATCAACAAAGGAGGCTGAAGCAGAACAAGAACATGGGTGTGCAAGCGAAAAAGAAAAGAAGAAGAAAAGCAAGAGTTTGCAAGAACAAACAAGAAGCTGAAACACAAAGAATGGCTCACATTACTGTGGAAAGAAATAGAAGAAAACAGATGAATGAACATCTTACTGTCTTGAGATCTCTTATGCCTGAATCTTACGTCCAAAGGGTTTGTCATTTTTTCTTTAATCACCTTAATTTCTGCATCTTTAATTGAGTGTTGTCTGCTAGATTAAATTATGTTAGTTTGCGTGTATTAAGCTTTGAGTTCTTGTTTAAAAGTTTTGTTAACTAATTAATAATTAGCCTAAGTTTTTAAGTATTAATTAATTGTAGGGTGATCAGGCCTCTATAGTGGGTGGAGCAATAGAGTTTGTGAAGGATTTAGAGCACTTTTTACAGTCCCTTGAAGCACAAAAGCTGCATGGAATGAGAGGAATATTCAGTGAAGATACTAACAATATCAAGTTGCTATCCTCTCCTCCATTTGCACAATTTTTTGTGCATCCACAGTACATTTGCTATCAATTGCCTGATAACTATGCATCAAAGGCTAAACCATCCATTGCTGATATTGAAGTCAGTTTGATAGAAACCCATGCTAATATTAGAATTCTCTCGAGAAGAACCCCTACTCAGTTTTTCAAGTTGGTTACTGGATTTCAACCCCTTTCTCTTACCATTCTTCACATCAATTTAACCACTATACACCCACTTGTTCTCTACTCAATTAGTGCCAAGGTAAGTTTTATTATTTCTAAATTATGTTCCTTTAATTTTTTTTATGTATATATATGTGCGAGCGCGCTTAATTTTATCAATAAATTTCTACGTATGCCTAAAATTATGCTCGAATTGGTGATTTTGTAGCTCTGGTGCGAAACTAGTACCACTAAGTTAAAGCTATTGATTACTATCACTCGTTAATTTTATGGATATGAGGTCATGCAAAAGCAATGCCTAAAGTTAATAATTGAGGGATATATGGATATTAATAATACTAATAATTAATGTTCAATAATTGTTTTAGGTAGGTGAAATTTGCAATTCTGGTGAGATTGCAGTTTCGTATTTTCGTGGTTTTCTATGTTTAGAATTTAATGTATGACTTTTTCTTATAATTGTAGCAAATGATTGATAGTTTTTTGAACTAAAAATTAAACGTTCTGAATGCAGCTTGAAGAAGATTGCCAACTCACTTCCGTAGATGACATAGCAGCAGCAGTCCACCACATGCTAGGAATAATTGAAGAAGAAGCTGCTCTATGTTCGTTGATTTTGCTATGATTATTCCCGGTGAAAATAGTTCGTGAATTGTATTCATTTATTGATGTAATCGTCATTCTGTATCGTATTTTGCTTAAATTTTTGCATCTATAAATATCAGCATGAGAAATTATATTTAAAAATTTTCATATTTTTTACCGAAAGCTATCTATTAGGTCAATTTCGCCATTATTATCCAAATATACAGTATAATATATATATAATTTGGTCTTGCTATCCGATATACAACTAAGTTATCCACAAATTCACAATATACAACTATCATAAATATATATTTTTTTTCAAAAAAAGATAGTTTGGGTAGGGTACAGTGAATGCAAGGTTGACATTGAACACAAAATGGGGTAGGCATTGGGGAAAGGGATAAGCTTTGTTTGTTTGGAAGAAAATGCTGCTAAAAGATTTGTGGGATCGATGCATTTTTTTCAATTAGCATTATTATTATTATTATTATTATTATTATTATTATTATTATTATTATTATTATTATTATTATTATTATTATTATTATTATTATTATTATTATTATTATTATTATTATGTGTGATTTTTCAGTAGTCCAGTGTTGTTTGTTTATGGAGGATAAATCTGATTTCTAATTAAGAATTATGTCCTCTTATGTTAGTAAGATAGAGACCTTTGGCTGTGACTCTCAATTTCAGATCTTGTCTCATACTCACATGTTCACTATGCTAGATGCCCTTTCTATACATGAAAGAAAGGTAACTATTAGAGGTCCTATCTATTAAATGAGTTAAATGATTATACCAAAAGGGTAACGAATAATATATGAATTCCTATCTAAATTATCAAATGATAATTTAATAGAATACCTTTTTAAATTGATCAAGTGTAGTCTTAATAATTAGGTGTCTCATTATAAATAAACTTTGTTAATATATTATCAATTTTTAACATATGAACTTATTATTAAAAATGTTAAATTATCCTTATAAAAATACGTAATACACTATGAAAAAAATACATGAAAACTATATGCATGTGAATCCGTGACATGAAAATTGTAACATAGAAGTAATATTACATTTTAAACAAATTGTATGATATTTCATATAGTTTAACCTTACAGGACTACATATTTTTAGCCAATTGAAAAGAATAATTTGGTATTCTATTAGTTCAAATTGGTCATTTGTTAAATGATGATAGTAGAAAAAATTATATATTATCCCACGAGTTATTTGTGTACCTCTTAACTATTTCTTTAAATATTTGGCAAAAGATATAGAGGGATTCGCCTTTTTTTTATTCATTAAAATATTTTTTTCAAAAATTGTAGGAGATATTCTTTTATTTTTTGTTTAAATTTTTCACGTAAAATTTCAAGGGTATCCCTTTATTTTTTATATAAATTTTTCATTCGAAACTCCAAGAGTTATCCCTTGGCTTTCTGTATAAATTTTTTCGCTCAAAACTCTAAAAGTATGCTTGCAATAAATGAATTTCATAAAATTTTATGCAATTTATTTGTAATTCTTATTTTTTATGCTTGAAATGTAAAAAAAAAAAATAAGAATTGAATTCCATGAATTTCATTATGCTTTCACCAAATTTTACCAAAATAAATGAAATTTGCAAATGAATTTCATATTTTTAAGGAGGCAAAATTTAAAAGACTATGATATTCTTATTATAGTATATATATGTTTTTTTTTTACCTTTCTTTCTTTCTTCTTACTCAATCTCTCCCTTCAGTATTCTCTTTTTTTTATATTTTGTAAATTAAATTATTTTGTGTAATGTTAAAAAATTATAGTTTAATGAATTTACTTATATTGATTGAATTATTGTTTGATTAATTATATATCCATTAAATTCTTGTTGAATCATTAAACTCATTAAACTCATATATGTTTTTTTTAACGTTTCTTTCTTTCTTCTTACTCAATCTCTCCCTTTAGTATTCTCTTTTTTTTTATATTTTGTAAATTAAATATTTTTTGTGTAATGTTAAAAAATTATAGTTTAATGAATTTACTTATATTGATTGAATTTTTGTTTAAATTATATATCCATTAAATTCTTGTTGAATCATTAAACTCATATATTGATACAGTGGAAAAAGATGGAATCATGAATTACAATACTTAATCAGTGTTTTATTTGATACAATTTCTATACACATAATATTATATTTGTTATCTGCACTGAATTGTCATAGAGGATATTTTAGTAAATAATCTTTTATTCATTTATTCCAAGTATAAAAATAAGAAATTTATTTTCAATTCTATTTTTTAGTTATTTTATTCCAATCATAAAAATTCATTTATAAATGAATTCCACATGAAATTTATATGTAAATGAATTCTATAATTTGATTTTTTTTATTCCAAGCATAGTGTATGGGAAATCCTTTTGCTATTTCTCTAAATATATTGCCCAAAACTTAGAGTACCCCATTTGTTATTCATCAAAATATTTTTATCCAAAACTCGAAAGGATACACTTTCACTTTTTGTTTAAATTTATTTGTCTAGAACTCTAAGAGTTATCCTTTTACTTGTTGTGTAAGTTTTTTCACCCAAAATTTCAAGGGATACCTCTTTTTTTATGAAATTTTTTTAACCAAAATTCTAAGGGATTCCTTTTTTCTATTCTTTTAAATATTTTGGTCAAAATTTTAAGCGATATCACTTTGCTTTCTATCCAACTTTTTTCTTCCAAAATTTCTTTGTATTTAAATTTTCTCATCCAAAATTTCAAGGACCGTCCATTTGCTTTTTGTCTAAGTTATTTTGTCTAAAACTACAAGAGGTACTCTTTTTCTATTCATCTTGCCCAAAACTCGGAATGATACCCATTTTTCTATATTCATTGAAATATTTTTACCTCTTTACCTCCTATTAAAAGTTTTTCATCCAAAACTTCAAAAAATAGTCTTTCGCTCTATTCCTCTTGCCCAAAACTCAAAAGGGTACTCATTTTACTATTCATTGAAATATTTTTACCCCTTTACCTTTTATTAAATTTTTTCATCCAAAACTTCAAGAGGTATTTTGCTTTCTATCTAAATTTTTTCATCCAAAATACCAAGGTGTACGCTTTATTTTTTATCTAAAACTTTTTTGCTAAAATTCCAACAGGTACCCATTTGCTATTTATCTAAATATTTTTCTTAAGATTCAAAAGGGTACCCCTTTGTTATTTATCAAAATGGCACTCCTTTGTATTTTGTCTAAATTTTTACTTACGAATTTTCGTAAAAAGCTCTAAGTGATATCCTTTTGCATTATATTTAAATTTTTTCACCCAAAACTCTAAAAAGTATCCCTTTGTATTTTGATAAAATTCTTCTTCAAAAACCTCCATTTGCATGCGGTTCAAATTTTATTGCCCAAAATTCAAATGGCTATCCCTTTTACTATTTATCAAAACTTTTTTGCCTAAAATTTCAAGGCATATCCTTTTGAATTTTGTACTCGTTCTTTTTTCGACTAAATTTTTTCGTTCAAAACTTTAAAGGGTACCACTTTTTTTTATATTTAAAATTTCTCGTCCAAAACTTTAAAAGGTACCGCGTTGCTTTTGTTATAAAATTTTTCTCTCAAAACTGCAAAAGGTGCTTTGTAATTCCACTAAATATTTTCGCTTCAAAATTCAAAAAGGTACCATTTTGCTACTAATCAAAAAGTTTTTACCCAAAAATTCAAGAGGTACCTTTTTATTTTTTATCTATATTTTTTTTACAAAAATTTCAAGGGTACCCCTTAATTTTCTATTTAATTTTTTTTTTTCAAAACTCCAAGCAAAATCCTTTGGTATTTCTCTAAATAATATATATATAGACACACACACAAACACACACTCTTTTGTATTATGTATAAATTTCTCGCCTAAAATACTAAGAGGTACCCATTTACTTTTTGTCAAATTTTTTTTGGCAAAATCTATAATTTAATCCCTGAACTTTATTATATTTACATATTGAATCCCTATACTTTTAAAGATACGTATTTGATCCTTTAAATTTTACGTATTTACATATTTTATCCCTATACTTTCAAAACTACACATGTGATTCCTAAATTTATCTATTAGAATATATTAAGTTTAAACGGACGACAAAAATAATGGTATTCTATTAAAATACATGCGACTTTAATCGCGACCATCGTTTGTATCGTCTATTTTGGATTTAATGTGTTCTACTCGAAAAGTTTAAAAACTCAATATTTAGTTTTGAAAATATAGGGATTCAATGCGTAAAATCATTAAAATAGAGGGATTAAAGTATGGGTTTTTCCAATTTCTTTTACAAAACTATAATGTGTACCTCTTTACATTCTATCTAAATTTTTTGCTTAAAACTACAAGAGATACTCCGTTGGTTCTAGTATAAATTTTTTTGCTCAAAATCTCTGGTGGTACCCTTTTGCTATTCTTGTAGATATTTTTGCTTCAAAATCAAAGGCTACACCCTTTGTTATTAATCATTTTTTTTTTTGCAAAAAATTCCAGGGGATACCCATTTCCTTTTTATCTATGTTTTTTCACCCAAATATCCAAAGGGTATCCCTTTACTTTGTCTCTAAATATTTTTTTTCTAAAACTCCAAATAAAATCCTTTTAATATTTCTTTGAATATTCTGCTTAAAACTCATAAGGGTACCTCTTTGCTATTCATCAAAATATTTTTGTACAAAATTCTAAATGGTATCCATTTACTTTTTGTTTAAATTTTCTCATTTAAAACTCCAAGGTATAGCTCTTTGCATCCTGTCTAAATTTTCTAGCATCCCGTTAATTTCGGTCTAAATTTTTTCAATTAAAACTCTAAAGGGTGGGTCTTTTGCTATTCCTCTAAATGTCTTCACTTCAAAACTCAAAAGGCTACCCTTTTTCATATTAATCAAAATATTTTTACCAAAAATTTCAAGAAGTATTATATTCCTTTACTTTTTATTTAAATTTTTTCTCGATAAACTTCAATCGATATCCCTTTGCTTTCTATCTAATTATTTTCATCCAAGACTCCAAGTGGAACCACTTTGTATTACTCTAAATATTTTACCCAAAATTAAGAGGGGTACTTCCTTTGCTATTCAACAAAATATTTTTGCACAAAATTTTAAGAAATATCCCTTTGCTTTTTACCTAAATTCTTTCACCAAAAACTATAAATGAAATCTCTTTACTTTCTGTCTAGTTTTTTTTTAATCCAAAATTCAAAAAGAAACTCTTTTACTATTTCTCTAAATATTTTTTCATAACTAAGAGAGGTACATGTTTTACTATTTATCAAAATATTTTTTTTCTAAAATTTTAAGATGTATCCCTTTATTTTTTGCTTAAATCCTTTCGCTTAAAACTTCAAAGGGTACCCTTTCACATCCTATCTAAATTTTTTCATTCAAATCCTAAGGGTTACACCCCTTTACTTTTTGTCTAAATTTTTTTGCCCAAATCTCCAAGGGTACTCCTTTATTATTTCTCTAAATATTTTTGCCCAAAATTTAGAGGGGTACCAACTTTGCTATTTATCAAAATATTTTTGCCTAAAACTTCAAGGGATACCTTTTTATTTTTAATCCAAATTTTCTTACCCGAAACTTCAAAGGGTATTAATTTATTTTCTATTTAAATTTTCTTATCCAAAACTCTAAGGTGCATTGCTTTACTATTTCTCTAAATATTTTACCCAAAACTCAAAGGGATCTTTTCGCTATACATGAAAATGTTTTTGCTTAAAGCTGCAAATGGTACCATTTTCTTTTTATCTAAATTTTTCTGCCCAAAACTCTAACATATATCACTTTACTAAGTTCTATCTAAATTTTCTTGCCCAAAGATTAAAAGAATACCCATTTACTTTCTATCTAAATTTTCTCGTCCAAAACGTCAAAAAATACTTCTTTATTTTTTTTCAAAATTTTTTGGACCGGAATTTTAAATGGTACTCTTTTGCTATTTCTTATTTTTGTTTAAAACTTAAAAGGATACTCTTTTTTTATTTAAAAAAAATGTTTTTGCCTAAAATTTCAAAAGGTACTTCTTTGCTTTCTAATTAAATTTTTTCATCCAAAACTCCAAAGGGCATCTATTTTCTTTCTATATAAATTTTCTAGCCAAAACTCCAAGAAATATTTATTTGCTTTCTATCTAAATTTTTTTGTCCAAAACTCTAAGGATTACACTGTTATTTTCAATCTAATTTTTTTTACTCAAAACTCATACGGTACCCTTTTACTTTTTCTCTAAATATTTTTGCTTTAAAACTAAAAAAATGTATCCCTTTACTATTAATTAAAATATTTTTGTCCAAAACTGTTTACTTTTTGTTTGAATTTTTTTGTCTAAAACTCAAAAGGTTTCGCTTTACTTTCTATCTAAAGTTTTTTGCCGAAAACTCCAAGGAGAATTCCTTTCTCTTTCTCTAAACATTTTGTCCAAAACTCATAGAGGTAGCTTTTTGTATTTTTCTTAAAATTATTATTTAAAATATTATTAAAAATATATATTAATTATTTTTTAACTTGATTTTATTCTAATTTAACTTCCATTAAACCTTTGACTTTTGACCATCTATCTATTTTCAGTTTGATATCCTATTCGGGTTTAATTTTCAAAAAAAAAAACAAATTATTTATTTTGCCTTGTAAACACATGTTTAAGCCATGCAATTTCTTAGATACTTAATTCAAAATTTTATTTATTTTATTTTTTTCTTAATTTATTTATGATTTTTTTACTCTCTTTTGAATGTGATATTAATTTATTTTTCAAATGTCATATAATGTGTTTTTTATTATTTTTATTTTATTTAGTTAATCATGTCCAAGAAATAGAGTAAAAAAAAATCGTGCACAAGATTTTTGAAGTTTTAACATTTAGGATTAAAGTATGGAAACAACTTCACAACTTTCAATAACTAAATTTAACAATTTTGATGCAGCAAAAAATTTAAGAGCTTTGAAAAAAGATTAAATTTTCCAATATTTTTACGTAAAATTAATACAAACGCCTCATTGCCTTCAAGTTTTGAAAATGTCATAAAAAAAAACTCAAATGTTCAACAAATAATGATTATTAGTGGTTAATTCATAATTAGTACTCTTATTTAAAAAAAAAAGGAGGAAAAGGTACTAAAATACCTTTCATGTTCTCCTAGATGAGGCAAAATGCTTCTGAATTTTTTTCGCAACAAAAATGCCACTTAACTTATAAAAACAGTACCAAAATGTTCTTTTGTTAGTCTACAGTCTACTTCAAGGTAACAGTGCTGATGTGGTGTTACATAAATGCACATAAGTGGACGATCCACCATTAAATATTTTTGAAAAAAAGTATTAAAACACCTTTCATGTTTTCATAAAGGGGCTAAAATGCCTCTAAAATTTTTTAGAACAAAAATGCCCATAAATTTATGATATTAATACTAAAATACCCCTTCGTTAGACTGTCATCCACTCCAAGTAACGGAGCTGACATGTCACATTAGTAGGATTGATTGTTGCTGTCATCCACTTCATTAAGCTGTCTCATTCACTCAAGGGAAAGGATATTATAGTATCAATTTTATAAGTTTAGAGGCATTTTTGTTCTAAAAAATTCAGGAAAATTTTAGTCCATTTGAGAAAACATATAGGATATTTTTGTACCTTTATTTAAAATTATTTAAAGTGGATCACTCACTTACATAGCATTTATGTAGCATCACATCAGCGTCACATGAGCACCATTATGCTGAAACAAATAATAAATTAATGAAAAAATATTTTAGTACCATTTTTAAAAGTTAAGAGGAATTTTTGTTGTAAAAAAAAAAGGAGCATTTAAGCCATTCTGAGAAAATATAAAAGGCATTTTAATACATTTTTTTCAAAAAAAAATCTTTAAAAATTTTAAGAAGAAGAAATATTTTCTTTTTCTTTTTTTTTTTGATAAATAGGGGGATTAAGAGGTTGTTTACTATAGACAAGTACTAGAAAAAAAAAAAACTTAACCCCATATTAGTTGCACTTTCCATGTTCTAAATCATAGAAATTAAAACCAATTTCAACTAAATTTTTTCTTTAAGGCTTTCTAATTATGTTAACCAATTATTTTAAATGGCTAATTAAGGCAAATGATGCAAATACTTCCCAACTGCCTCTAATACCCAAAAAGCAATTCCAAAAACTTAAAGTTAGTTACTATTGTTGCCGAGGACTGGTTCTAAAATGAAATAACAACTCAAATTTTCAGAAATACAACATTTTATGGCAAATTAAAATTGTTATGATAATGCAAAACAAAAAATAATAATAAAAATTTAAATATACTAAAGCTCATATGAAGCATGAGTTCATGCAAGGTGGAATCCATTGGGTAAAAACTTTAAGCACTTAAGTTTTCATGCAATATGTCTATCTTCCTTTCTCCATCTTTCATTTTGGTTTAAGGGTTACAGTAGATATTCGAAAACAAGATTGTCTTTTCTTTTTCCTTTCCACCGTTCTTCATCAATAATTTTGTTTTAAGGGTGTTAGCAGATATCTCAACTTGAAAGGGTGCTAATTAATATCCGAACTTGAGAGCTCTCAACCTGGAACAAGGCTGTTTTTTCTCTTTTCCTTTCTATCTTTCTCCATCAATAATTTTATTTTAAGGGTCCAAGTTGATCTTAAAACTCTCCAGTTGCTCTCTCTTTCTCTCCACATCATTTAGAAGCCAAACTCAAGAGCTCTCAATTTAAAACAAGATTGTTTTTTTCTTCACTTCTCTAGTTCAATGTCTGGCAAAAGAAGATTGTCTGATATTTTTATACCTATAATATTTTCTTTTGCGGTGCTATCTTCATTAACTTTTCTTACCATAACAACATATCAAACGGTAAGATATGGACCAAGACAAGGTTCTCTAGGCCTCCAAATATCATCCTTAACCCTAGCAAAAACATATGTGGGAAGCTCCCAAAACCTAATAGTTACATGGAATGCAACCTTAAACATTGTGAATAGACAACCCAATCTCAATGTTACAATCCTTCCATTTCATTCTTTTCTAACATATGATGGCCTCCCTATCTCTTGCGGGTACATGAGGGATAGATTCAGCGTTGGGGTTCATGAAAAACGAACTTTTGAAATTCGTGGGACATCTAGAGGGTGTGAATGGGCGAGATTGTTCACCCTAACCTCTAGTTATAAGAGCTTGAAGATGGATTTGTTAAAAGGAAGGGTCAATATGGACGTCCAATTGAGTATAGTTGCTTATTTTAGGCATGGTTGGTGGGGTTGGGATGTAATGCTGAAGCCTTATTGTCAAGATTTGGAAACTGAACTGGAAACTGGTTCTGGTCAAGCCATTTTTAATGCTGTAGGAACAGCCAATTGTGTAGTTCCACAGCCATTGTGGTATCATTAGGTTTTACTTCAAACGCATTTATTTTGCACATTTCTAATGAAATGCACTAGAAAAGCACATTTGTGATCAAATTTTCTTGCCTTCTTTTCTCAAAATTATGCATAGAGGACAAATTAAAAGGAAGATCGTAATATAACTGTTGCCTGGGTAAGACTTGAAAGAAAGAATATCTTTCAAACATGTCGGAGCAGCTATAGTAAATTTCATTAAAAACCAATCAATCTACACAGCTCAAGTTTGTGGTTTACATTTTCTGCTGAAAAGCCAATCACGCTACACAGCTCAAGCCCTCGAAATCGAGGATTCTACTTCCAGTCAATACTGAGTGCTTGACGTTGTTCGTAAATCCAATTTACTCCAAAAGATTGAGTGATGTTTAGCCGCGAAAGAAATTAAAACTCAAATCAATATTCACAAGTTACAACTAGTGAAGAATTGATACTCGTGAGTATCCATTACGTTCTGTATCTATACCCATACCCGAAATGTATCGATTGGGTTCTTTACGTCGTAGCCTAACGCAAGGCAACATGAGTCTTCTTGCATGGGAGTTAATAGATATGAGCGGTGCTCGTCACCATAAGCCATAAAATCCGCCATAAAATCTCAATTCCATTTGGTCTTGCTATCCTGTTTAGCTCTCGAAACCAATATTAAATACCTGAATCAAGCCAAACTGAAATCAAATTGACAAAAGATCAGTTGTCACCTGCCTAGATTAATTTTCAGATGATATTCTGAGAAATTTTAAGAAACCACAAACTAGATGACTTCAGTTTTAGGAATGAATTGAAAAAATAAATAAATAAAGAGCCAAGTTCTGATGAATTCAAGTATCCAAAAATTGTATTAAAAACTAGGCAAATTTTAGTTAATCCTTGACTAGTTTACTCTAGACGTATGTTTCTATCATATTCATCATTGCAAATGCTTACTGTGCATGTGCAGTAAAATTCTAGTTCCATAGCATAAATCCTAAACATTCGCTAACAGAAAACTTTGCGTGCGTGTTAGGCATGAATACAAATGTTGGCCAATGTTCTCTACCCTGCTTGTTAGCTTCATGACAAGCAGTTACCCAACTGAAGAATACTGCAGAGATACCTTCTGGAGTTGTTAAAGACTAATTTTAACATATATTGGCATCAAAAGAGCTTTCAGTCCACAGAAAGAAAAGAAAAAATAAACTAAAATAAAAAAGAAGAAAAGGATCTCATCTTCTGCTTAGAAATCCTAGAATTTTCACCGCCAATTGTTCAGAAACAAATAAATTTCCAAGAAATAAAACGTCAAAAAAAGAAATGCCTTCCAAAGAGATCTTAACTTGAACTGTGTCGGATAAAAATTTTATGAATCCCTCGACAAATGATCTATATACAACAAATAAATAGTATAGTCTTTACATGTACCTTTAGGTACGAACCCACAGTCGTTCCAAAGAAAATCGTTTCTCCTCTCTGGTACGGGGAGCTGTAGTACCAGGTGGAGGTGCATGCACGGTTATAGGGAGAACCCACTCGCTCTTTTCTCTACCCTCGACCAGAAGGGGATGTTCATATCTGAAATTGGAAGACGAGGAGAGTTATAACATACCAAGGATGGCAGAACAGCTAAAAATCATGTAACCAAACCAGAGGTATGCATCTGCAAAGTAACAACTTTTCCAGTGTCACCAACAATATAAAGAAACAATTTGAGTATGCAATGTACATTTACATCCACATCATTTAAGCATGTGAATATGGACAAATGGGTTGTTTCTCATAGCAGACAGAGACCGGAAATCAGCAGAGCTACTAAATGAAAATCTAAGAAGCAATAAAAAGAGGTCGAGGATAGAAATTTATCAAAGAGTTGATTTCTATTAACTTGATTGTCATTATCTACAAAGAGTTGATTTTGCAAATTATTTTTATGCTATCTACAGATGAATAGGATATTTATGGCCAAATATATAAAGGAGTTGATTGCAGTATTCTGCAAAAGAGTGCTGGAGCCTAAAATCCTGAGAGAAGTCAGGCTAAAAAGAAATAAAATGTGAAGTAATAAATATACAGGCCGTACTTCATCAAATCAACAAAAGGTCTTCAGAGCACAGAAAGAGTGCAGACTTCAAAATATTAAACTGTTCTAATAATACTTGGTAAACTCTAAAAGACAAAGCTATTAACAATGACTATAATGAACCGCAATATTCTTTTCCAAAAGTGCAACTAAGAAACACATATTTTATACGGTTTTTTTTTCAAGATAAATATGAGAGGAAGTTTGCAATCTTCTCTCTTCTGGGAAAGCATCCAGAAATTCCAAACATGTTGGTTCAGATGAATCTGGTAAAGTCCCCATAGTACCATTTTCCATTGAAGTTCATCAGCTACATTCTAGTAGATTGAGGAATTTCTAGACTAGTGGTGACAACCTTTACCAGTGAGCTCACTGGATAGAGGCTTGTCATATGCTCCTTTACCAAAAACCTACTGGATATCAACTCTCATGACTCTGGTAGCATCACATGGAGTACAAGCACCTAAGGAATGCCTCTAAAAACCTATGTCATGGACAAATAATATCAGCCCACAAGATGTCACCTGGAATTGTTAATTGCTTATGTTTCAGTCAACTAATTTAGCAGGCAAAACCCTCTCACAAAAAACGTAATGTTTCTATATTAACAATTCGGTAATTCTTCCCATATTATAATTATATATGTATCTAAGTATTCCTCCAACAAAATTTTGCGTTAACTCATCATCAGAAGCAGTACCCAGTCCAAAGACATTTTTGTCTTCAAAGATAATGACACAACAGATATTCTTTAGTACCTGCCACCTTCAGTGTGCAATTAGTGAAAAATCCATTTATAAAGATCAAAAGAACCTTTGCAGCAAATTCTCCAAGTAATATCATATGGAATACCTTGCCAAATCCACATTCTTTGGACTGGTAAAAAATTCAAATCGCAGAGCCCATTGCACAGAGACATGTGAAGTGGTAAATGACATGGGCCCATCCATGGGAACTGAAAAGAGAAAGCTAGTCTGCACTAAATCTGCCACAACCTCATGATAATCACTCTGCACCTACAAGGATAATACAGCATAAATGCCATACATAAGATTTATTGTTTCACTTGGCAGATAACAGAAAAACCATACATTTTCACCAGGCAGGTTCTATGTTCACTGTTGAAGTCCGTGACATTAAATTAGCCAAAAAAAAAATAATTAGTGATGGCATAATAATCTGTTTAATAGGCTACTTCAAATTGGCCACCGGACTGCTTGTATATTTGAATTCCAGCAATCATAATTAAATTATAGTTACATAGATTGACACAAGTAATTTTTCTTCCACTCATTTTTTTCTTCTATTCATAGGAAAAAGAAAAAATTTGGCAGACCGACACATGTAGAACATATAGGTAACAAAACTCTAAATGTAAATCAATATATTTTAGAAAGCTACAAGTATAAAGGAAAGTACAACTAATTTACATTTGAAAAAAGTTCTCCATGTTCACTGGCAATTTTTAGGCCAAAAAGGGTATATACTGATAAGTTAGATATTTATCTTTTTTCTCCATCAATCTCAGATATTGTGAAAGTGCCTTTTATTTGATGGCGTAAGGTAATAATAACTCTTTATCACATGGACTAATTACAGCCACTTACTCAAAGGACACCGCCAAATAAGAGATTAAGTGCAATATTCAATAAACATAGATTGCCGGTTCATTACTCACTGTAACTTTGATTTCATATATTAGATGCAACATGATTTGTACATTTCCTTCTTTATGAATTAAAGCATTCCATACTTTCTAGAAGCAAGATGATGTATATGCAAATATGACATACTACTTCTTGTGAGTTAATTATCAATGGGGGAGGAAAAAAAAAAGTAATTCTGCACATCTCAAAGAAATTAAATCAGTCAAATCGTCATAGTTACTTTAGTTTTTCAAAAAAAGTAACTTATGCCGGAAATGATATGTTTGCTGGAGAACTGCATATGCCTATGCATTGTACCTTAGTAATTGTTGGGGAATTCCTGCGAGAAGGATGGACAGAATGCCGATCTATACTCTCTGAAGTTTCCAGTGTTATTGAGACCTACAAGATTCAATCTTTCCAATTAGCCTCAAGAGTATTCGCAAGAATAGTTCATAGTTTGATCCCTCAAGAGACCAAGGAATGAGTTTCTGTTGATGCTCACCTCAAGGACTCTTCTGGATCCTTCATGAAAAAATGTGAGAGTTCCACCAATCTGTCACTAAAATAAGTAAACAGGAGGCAGAAACCAGGAAAATAACATGAAGCTTAGATTCTGAAAGAACAACGTAAGACAGTCATTACCATGTCACTGAAGTAATACGTAGAATCGGAATTCTTTGGGGAAAATCTCAGCAGAACTTCATCATCCATCCTGATATTGTAAGACCTTCCTCGAATAAAGCTTTCTGCTGTAGAAAATGCTTGTAACAAATAAATTTGCCAGCATAATACATTAACCAACAAAAAAAGACCTAAAACCCATGAGAAGCAATTACAATCTTTTTTTTTCTTTTTAAAAAACAGTTCCAGTAATTTACATGCTGCAGGTTCATTGGTTCCCATTCCAGGTGCAGAAGGTTCCCCTACAGTATCACCCACAGATGAGGTTCTCATGATCTTCTCCTGCTGATTTGAAGATACAATGGACGATAATGTTTGGGGAGGCGAAACGTCTGTTTTAAAAGACAATCTACAATTCAGAAAGTTATTTCTTCCACCCATTAAGATATCACCTGAAGTTCTGTATTGCATTGACAGATGATACAGAAATTGCAAAGCAAGCACTGGAATTAGATGACAAATATAAAACACAACCATTATTGCTATTTTCAAACTAAAAGAGTTAAAGAAGATATAACTAATTTTTTAGCCATCTTTTCTATTTCCAAGAACCTTGGTGACGGAGAGACTAATGATCTTCTCCCACTGCATGATATCCCTAATTCCCTTTGTTTCTCTAGAACATGAGATAGAAATATTCCTGAAGCCCTCTGATTGAACCATCAATCTAATCAGCTTCTTAATCATAATTGCTATATTCAAACTAAAATAGAGGCAGGAATATAGCTAATTTTTAGGCATCATTTTTATTTCCAAGAACCTTAGTGATAAAAGAGACCAATGATCCTTCTGCTGCATGATATCCTGAATTACTTTAGTTTCTGTAGGACACCAGATAGATATATTTGTAGCGTTCTGTAGTCAAACCATCAAGCTAACCAGCTTCTCAATCTTCTAAAACAAATCTTTCTTAACCTTCTCTTTTAACAGGTTTAATTCTAACCATTTTGTTTGACAGACCATATCTGGAGAATTGGGAATTTTGAATTTTGGCATTTTGTTTCCATTTTTCTCCTATCTAAATAAAAGCCCTTCTTAATTCTTTTGTCCTATTATTCATTCACATGAGGAGTGTTAAAAAGTGATTTTTACTATATATAATGAATAGGTTTAGCCTAAAACGTGGAAAGAAATATCATTGACTCCACCTACAGGCTCTAGAAGGACAGGAAAAATGAAAATCCTTCAGAAGTGTATGAAATCCATGAAGGACTCATGTGCTTAGCTAGAATGAAATTCCAGATTTAAGGATCAGTATTTTCCTTTGCAACCAAGATAATTGTTTCCCTTAACAACATCATGAATTTGAGTCTTTATATAACCATCAACATCCAACAAGATTAAACAGGTTTCTCCATTAACATCTTTGTTTCTTTTCCACTTCTATTTAGGAGTCTATTCCACCATACAACATCACATTTTCCTTCTACCTAGATACACTATCTCTTTTAACCTTTAACAAAAAAAAATACCATACAGGATATAAGCACTAATTCACTATCCACTTACCTGCACCGGAATCATACAAGACCTCAGCCACAGATATTTGAGGAAGTGCAAGATTTGATGATAAACTTGTACGGCCTTCAATGTATGAAGGATCCTTAGTCAAAGACCTTCCTGAAAATGATTGCAGTGACAAAGAACTTCCAAAGGCCTTGTGCATATTATCTTTGGAGGGATTGTAAGAAGAAACTGAT
This sequence comes from Excoecaria agallocha, assembly GCA_037975025.1. Classification (NCBI taxonomy): domain Eukaryota; kingdom Viridiplantae; phylum Streptophyta; class Magnoliopsida; order Malpighiales; family Euphorbiaceae; genus Excoecaria; species Excoecaria agallocha. Next base: position 70,687,944 of record CM075810.1, read on the forward strand.
GAGATTTCATCTCTGGAACTGTCATAACCTTCCTCAATGACATCATCTGCGTCATTTGCTCTGGCCTGTTAGAAAAAAGAAAAAAGATGAATAACTAAATCATATAAGTTCAAATAGGTAGCATATGACATCGCATAAATAATAACCATGTTAAAATTACATAAAAAGCTTCATGCATCACAAGTATACATCCCTTCAGAATAGACTCCATGATAAACTACATACCCATTCAGAATCTCCATCCATCGCTCTCCAGTATGCATCTAGCTGGAGGGTTGTCGTGGGAACAATCCCTGATAATATTGAAGAAACCATACTGACATTAATCTCAAAAGGATATGACAACACATTAAATCCATATTACTTGGCACAAACCCATCTTAGCATGCAAGACTCCATGATAATCTGAGAAACATAACTAGAATACATAATTAAGATTAAACTCATAAGCAAGAGTAACAAAGAACTGTAACTTTATGCAGTAATGAGTATTTTTGACGTATCCATTGTTTGTCATGAATAAAGTTGAAATAAATATTTGATGGTTCAAAACTTATGAAATTAGTTCCTGCCAAAGGTCAGGAAAGCTAAATACAATAGATGCCAAAGAAAATAAAATTAAGGGTTTACAACAAGATCAGACAACATGCTGTGGATGAACTATTGACTGCCAATATAAATTGTACTGAATGGTAAAGTGCATAAAACAGCATAGCACTCCAGCAAGTGATTAAAAGGAAATTCTCAATCCAACTAACAGAATAGTATAAGTCTGCATGTCCTTAATACAGACATCGAGGCCAATAGTTCTAAATTATGTTAACTGCCAGACTATTGACCGATAAATCTGAACAGTTGGACACACTGGAAGTTCTATAGAATGTTCTATCTACTAGCAGACAATCCAAATCTCCAACAAGAGTGAACTCAAGTTTCAGGATATGCAAAATTTCCAATTCTATGCCAAAAGAACTTGTTCTACAAATCTTTTGCATGAGCAGCTTCTCAGCTGAGTTAAGGTTAGCACACAACAAGTCGTCCATGTCTTGCAATCGAACACAAGCTTTCAAAGCTAGTAATTAAGAAGTTACTAACCATCATTCTGTCCTTCCATTAGCAAGCCATTGCTCTTCTCAGTAACCCATATTTGCAATGGAACACGATCTTCCTGCAAAAATGATATTCAATTCCATTTGGAAACAAACGAACTAATAAATAGCAAAATAATTACATGTAGAAAGGAAGGAAAAAAAGAAATAAAGAAAGAAAATGAATGTATTAGCAAATTCAGCACCAATGCATGCGTAGCAACTAGTGCACGCATAGTTGCTGATGACTAGCCCCCACTATATTTAATTCAGAATACATCTTGATGAAACCTTTTAGATTTTTCTTACTTGACCAAACAAAAATAAAATAAAGAAAGAAAGAAAGGTAGGAGGAGACAATTTGACACAGCAACCATTTCATGATTGAAGCCTAAACCTCAATTATGCAGCTTGTATGACACAATGATAGTATTATACAGCAAAAGTTTAGAATATAAGATAACAGGTATTAATATAGAATTAAGCTCATGTCATCGGAACATTTGCCATGGCACTTATTGACAGCATGCATATTTAAATATTGAGAGCAACAGATTTTGGATTTCATTAAGCTGATGGCAAAATTAATTTGGAAAAATGTAAATCAATACCTACCACCCCCGTATCAGCCACAATAAGGCGCATAATGATTTCAAGCTCAAATGAAAAGAATGAAATGCATGATCTAGAATGTATGAAAACCAAACTAAGTACATTACACATACCAGAACAAAGGTGAGAAAAATTACAAGCCATTTTGATGGCTAATAACAGAATTCAGATGCAATAAAGAACTTTCATGAGGGTTAAGGGTGCAGGAGAAGGGTTAGAGTTCAGAGATAGGGTGACTCATCAAGTAACCATCAACCTTCAATGCAAATATAGTTAAGCAAACTGACCAATTCAATAAGATCCTTTGAAGACTCTCTACGAGAGTGGCCATTTTCGAATATCAGCCATCTACCACATAATGTACCCTTCACATAGTAAAAATAGCGAATGGCAGAACCACGATAAGATGGTGGAATAATGCTAGGCAGCACAGCTCGCACCACGTCTGCACATTGCATTGTCTAATAAATTAGTACATTACAATTAACAAAATAGCATCAAATAGCTTGGAAAAGTTATCATAGTACTCATTGGGGCATATCAAACATTAATTCATACATTCAGAATCACCTGCACAGAGTTGCAGGGACTTATTGAGCACATGAAGCACTTTATCAGTCACTTAATCACCAGTATTGAACAGAAGGCAAAACTAGTAGTAATGAGCATAAATTCAACAGTTTAAGCAATGAATGCCTTTTTGGTTACCTTTTTCAAACAAAATGGTATTCATTCATATTTATCAGAAATGCTTGAACCAATTTACTCATTTCAAGATCTCAGTCAAAAGATTAATCAAGTTACATAGTCTCAACATTGAATACCACTAAAAATAATAAACAAAAGAACCATTCTGAGCAAGTAATTGTCAAAACCTAATATTTAGAGGAATACGTTGGATTGAGAAAAACAAACACAGAAAAAACCTGAGCTTACATGTTTTTGTTGCACCAGACGACAAAATCTCATTTGAAGCTATTGATGATGTTGAGCAGTCCATGAAAACATGTTCACCTGAAAAGATATCAGGAAAATCACCAACAAAAAGGTGGCAACTATAAAAGGAGATCAGAAGAAACTGCAGAAAACAACTTCTATCTTCTCTTTCCTTTAGCGTCTATGCCTATAAAATCTATCAATCACACAAGTCCAATAATGGAGACTGCAGCTAATATAATTTGATGGGTACAATTCTAAAGGGCTTTTCGACATCAATATCAAATATGTTGGCAACTAGATTATTGGAATGAAAATAAGCTTACAACAGATAGTGGCACAAAATATGATGAATGATAACCCAGACTGCATGAAGAAATATGCCCAAACAATTGAAAACAATAACCACAAAGATTTTTCAATATCCAATTCAGCATAATAAATTAGTTTCTACTAGGAAAATGGCTTTCTGATTCATTATAGCAAATCAATTTTCATTGACAAAGTAGTTTCCTTGATGTCATATAAAGTATTTAAATCGCAGAATAGTAGCATAAATGCATAATTATGATAATAATTAAATCAACTGATACTACTGCAACAAAGATATTTTATTTCTGCGCATGGTTATTTGCAGGTCTGAAGCTAATCTAACATTCCAAGTTTGAAATTATTCATAAACCAGGTCATGATGCAAATTGTTAGGCGTGCAGCAATTTCTAGTACAACTGAGTTGCAACCTAATCTTTACTTTCTGCAAAATTCTATGCTTAACAATTTTATGAATTAAGAGAATAACCAACAACTTCAGTTATTCAAATAAAATGGCAAAAACTGAAACTTAATAGGCATATATACAAACCTCTCCGCTGTCTGGATCCAGGAACCGGCTTCTGAGTAGCGAACCACTGAGGATCCAACTTTTCAATACCTCTAGTTTCAAAGCCAAGCTTTTCAATCAATAGAGAATACTGAATACTTTCCGATGCACCATTGTTAGGGGTTGAAATCTCAATAGTAATGAAAATGGAATCACCAGGTCTGTACACATCTTTATCGGTTTGCAGTTTAATTGTTGGCGAGAGCTCACTCTTCCCACCATCCGAGGAATTGTTAGTCTTTGTTGAGCCTCCACCCCCAAAAATTGAAAATCTACTTGTAAACATTTGTTGCAGAGTAATTCTGTTTCTTTCTAAATCAATTTAAGATCTTAATACAACAATGACGACATTATCCTCTAATGGTGGTCGGATCAAGCCGAGAGGAGTAGCGAGTGTCGAGCTTAGTGAACTCGTTTTACCTTCGAATTCTCAATTTCCCAATGAAAGAAGATGCGGTTGCGGATCATGCACCGGCGATGGCCGACGATAATTGTGGTAAGCTAAAAGAGGATACTCCGGCTGTGGTTCGAACTGGGAAGGGCAACTATGGATTTAGAGTATAGAGCGCTGGGGATTGGGGAGGAGATCGGCGGTAGATCGTAGATAGAAAGGGAGATTTTCTTTCGGTGTTCTATTACGCAACGGTGTCGCTTTGGATGTGAAATTTTATGAATTTTTACTTTTTAATTTTTTCAATTTTATGAATTTTTTAATGATATTTTTAAAGAATTATAAATTTGGAGTATATCAGATTTTATTTATAAATTTGACATTTTTCATAAAACAGCTATATGTGATAACGGTTTCGGTGTTCCAATCAGATTTGAAATCACTATCTTCTATGATAATTTCAGATGTAACAGTGACTTTAAAAACGCTATGACAAGCATCGATTTCAAATTTTATAGGGGACACTAAACCTGTTGCTGTGTGTAGCGGGATCAAACAAAATTCAACTTTTCCATGATTAATTCGTTGAAAAATTTTTGAGCGGACGCTTATATAAATGTTGCTTTCGAAATGCTGAATTCATTCGGTGTAAATTGCAATACATTTTGCAATTGATTGGATTTGGTAGTATATTTTTCAATAATATTTTTTTGGTGTTATCGTGCAATATCGGTAAAATCTATATTTATTTGTTTTTAATTTTATATGTTCAATTTTAATTTGCTTTTATAATGATATTTATTTTATTTACTAAAATGTAGAAGTAAATTGAAGTTCTCAACCAACGAATTAAGAAGACCACGATTGCAGAGCTATTACAATAAGATATTTTATTAATTTTTATATTTTTATTTACTTTAATATATATAGGTAACTATTGAAAATATAAATTAATATGTGTTGTTATTATTATTATTATTATTATTATTATTATTATTATTATTATTATATGTAATATCTTGATTATGTTTATATATTTTATATGAAATTATTATTATTATTATTATTATTATTATTATGTAAATTTAATAAAATATTTTATTATTTTTTTTACTTGTAGGTAATTGAAAAATGTCGACATATATCGATTTTCATTTATTCACAGGAGAAGAAATAAGTTATATAGCGTCAGCTTTCAATATGATGTATCTAGTTAAAATGTCATTACAAGAAGATTGAAACTTAAAAACAAGCCAACTTTTCCTAAATTGATCCATAAAATTCACGTTAAATTGGTTTAAGGTATCAATAACATGATTTCTAGAATTATGTATAAGCGTCCAATGTACAACCGAAAATCGTTATATTGGACGTTGGTTGATTTGGCTGGTGACGATGATATAGATGTAATATATGATAATTTAAGAAGATATATTGATTACAACTTGGTGGAATTAACAATTGTTGTTGGTGGGGGAGGTGCAGGAACTAGTCGACCCACATATGCACACGAATCTCAATTAGAAGTGAGGCATTGCAGATGGAAAACATTGAGAAAGGTCATCATCAACGTGTCAATGAAATTGGTCATATTTAGCCAAGGTAGTCCTTTAGTCGTCAAGATATTGAAATATTCTATCAATCTAATTTTGGCGAAGATACATTACAAAATTTGGATGAAAGTGCACAACGATAATCATATAGCTACCGAGGTGATGATGTTTTCAGTCAACCAAGACAGTCTGTCAGTCGACAGGATAGTGAGTTAGTTGGAATCGAGGCTAGTGTCAATCTAGAATAAGATCATTTATGTCAATCAGTTAGTCAAGTACCTCCTATTTGGTTGAGTCAATCTAGACGGTCAATAAGTCAAAGGGTTGGTATTTTTTTAGTAAATTACTTTTTAAAAATATATTGGAAAGTCATTCCACTGATAGGAATTTTATTGAGGCAATAGAGTCTATATTTGGTAATTATGTTGAGTCTTATAAAAAATTACCAGGTTTCTTAATTGCTTTACAAACTTACAATTCCAGAATTGTTTATGAGTTTATGGTGAGTTAGTTGGAATCGAGGCTAGTGTCAATCTAGAATAAGATCATTTATGTCAATCAGTTAGTCAAGTACCTCCTATTTGGTTGAGTCGATCTAGACGGTCAATAAGTCAAAGGGTTGGTATTTTTTTAGTAAATTACTTTTTGAAAGGAATTTTGTTGAGGCAATAGAGTCTATATTTGGTAATTATGTTGAGTCTTATAAAAAATTACCAGGTTTCTTAATTGCTTTACAAACTTACAATTCCAGAATTGTTTATGAGTTTATGGTGCAAAAATCTTAAGACCCCACTGTTAAGCAATTTCAACCAACTATTGATGGATTGGCTTACTGTAAGTCGATTTTGTTGATCAATGGCACCTTTTTAACTGAAAAATTCCACCAGACACTTCTTATTGCAAGCTCAATTGATGATAACAGCATGTTGTTTCCGATTGCCTTTGTTGTTGTTGAATTTGAGAATAAATCCAGTTCGGTTTGGTTCATGTCGATGCTTAGAAAGCATGTAACTCAACGTGTCAGCATTACAGTAATATCAGTAGAAGGAACCTCTATCATTTCAGAGGTTCTGTTCGCGATATTTCGTCAGTAACTATAACACGCACCACAAGAATGCAACAATAAAAAATCTGCTTATTCAAATCCATTACATTATAATATATTAATAATCCATACTTGTGTTGATGCACAATTTCTAATGCGCAAGTTCGAGTAGCTGATGTACAATATCAAAGAATTTGATCAAGATTCTATTACTAGGCAATGAGGATATCCTTAGATCTAGGGGTGTGTAAAATTCGAACCGACCCGATTAACCCAGATAACTCGAACCGATCCAAGTTATTCGGGTGAGGTTATTCGGTTTAATAGGATCAGTTCGGTTTGGAAAATTCATAAATTTTTAGGTTCGGATCGGTTCGGGCTAAAATCCTCATAAACCCGACCAAACACATATATATAGTGTTTTTTTATATAATTCTGGCCTCCCTTCTCTCTCTCCTCCCTTCAATTGATCTCTCAAGATCTCTATCTCCTCTCTCACTTTCTCCTTTGATCTCTCTCTATATGTTTCCATCGATCTCTCGCTCTGCTTTTATCTCTCCCTTGATCTCTAGATCTATTTTGGTTGTTTCCATCTCTCTGTTGATCTCTAGATCTATTTCGATTGTTTCCATCTCTCTCTCTTGATCTCTAGATCTGTTTCGGTTGTTTTCATCTCTCTCTCAATTTTTGAAGCTGCTAGAATTGTACTTAATTTTTGTTTTTTATTGTTAGATAATTGGAGGAGACGAAGATGATGAAGATGGGTATAAGAGATAAAGAAAGGAGATAAAAAAATAGCTGTATAGATTCAAATGCAACTTTTTTTTTGAATTTTTTGATCTTAGCTTTCAAGTTTTACAGATAAATGATTTTTTTTTAAAAAAATTTCTTCCTGTGTTAACTAGATCTAGGTAATTTTGATCTTGTTTAATATTGTTTTCTAAGTTGTATGGAAGGGTACCTTCAATGTTTGATTAAAATAAACAGGGACAGTAGCAAAAAAAATCCATGTAGTTGAAGAGAGAGATTTAAAGGATGTGATAAGGTTAAAACTATTGTTGATGAATCCTCAGCTTTTGTTGTTGGGTCAATAAGAGCTTGGACTAGAGCTTTGCTTTTTTAATATTCAAAACAGTTCACTGAGGCATGGGTTTGATGAAAGCTAAGAAGCTGAGAAAAGTGGTGCCTTATGGTGAAGCCATGGATTTATGCAGCTTGTTAGATGAGGCTGTGTTCAATGCCTTTTAACACATAAGTTCAGGTGATGAGATGTATTGCTGATTTCTAATCTAGTTGAGTTGATTATCCTCGCCATCATCACTTTTACACACACACACACACGAAGACAAATAATGTTGTTCTTACTTTTATTGATTTGTTGCATTTTCATCTCCTCTATTGATATGTAGTTTCTTCTGTTCCAAATGAGTGCTTTATTATTTCCTTGATTTATTTATTTATTTATTTCGGATTATTTGGGTCGGGCCCCAAAAAAAATAGGATTAATCGAATAGGGATCCAAATATTAGTTAGGATCAGTTCGATTGTAGAAATATCCAATATTTCGGGTCTCATTGTTTGGGTTCGGTTCGGATTGACCCGAACCCGATCGATGCACACCCCTACTTAGATCATTGGACACTGTCCAAGAATGGTAATTATAGATATGGGCGCACGGCAATAAATATTGCTGAAAGTGTTAAGAGCGTTTTGAAATTATCCGATTTATGTATTTAACTCTCATATAATAAAATAACAAAAATGAAATATTCTCCAATCATCTAGCAAATGACCAATTAATTATTTAATTATAAAAAAATTGTACGTAGTACATGTATATCAATTATATTATTTTTTTGGTTGACACCTGATACTTATAATATCCTTTTTTTTTTCAAGGAAAACAAGTTTATATGAAAATTACTTAAAATCATCTATCAAATGATCAAATAATTATTTAATTAAACAAAAACTATATCTTATCTTATGATTTATCATTTTGGAAAATAAAATTTTTTAATATATGATCCTCTTTTAGAACAAAATTATATTTCTAAACTATTAAAAAAAATAACTGAAAACTAAATGTTACAACTACTAAAAGAAGAAAGAAGAATAAGGAGAAGCTTGCCAAGAGCATGAATGTTGAGAGGCAGCAAGGATGGGCAAGAGGGTGGGGCAGTAGGGATATTGTAGAGTATATGTACTAAAAATTTAATAATTAAACTTTTTTTTTCGGGTCAAAACGAAATGACAATACATTCAGGGGACTTTTCAGAAATTCTCACAGTTCATGTGGATCAAAGCAAACTTTTACTAGTGATTTCAGGCGCTGCAGGCACATACTGCTTTTGATCAGATATTGACAAAATCGTTACATATGACAGCAATTTCAAACTAAAATCCCAATTTCATAAATATATTTTGATACACTTCAATTTTATAATTTTCTTTAAAAAATATTATTAAAAAAATGTCCCCGAAGATACTAGATTTTTCTAAGATACTTTTAAAAGTTTGATATTAAAAGTTGACATTGAATTATTTTATCACTCACATTATATTTTTTTTACGACATTAATATATACACTTGTTAATTTAGTATAAAATTAATTTAAAATTAACATAAAATCTATAAAAAATAAAAATTTAAATAAAAGTTAACTCATTACTTTTTATATGTTTAAAATGAATATATATTTCAATAATTTTTTTATATTTAACAAGTTTCATAATCATTTATAATAACCTAACAAAACATGTATTTCAATTTTTTCAATTTCGTTTAAATTATCATTTGAAATCAACTTTAACTTCACGTTCACTGGCAATTTTTATTGGTAAAAATATTATCATTTCTAATCGCCAAAATGACTCAACAAGTGATTTAAAAAAGACAGATCACTTCAAATTAAAAAAATAACTATCAAATTTGATGTAATAAGTTGCCAAAAAACTAGTCCTTATGATTCATAGAGAAAAAGAGCACAACATCATAACTATAAAAAAAAGAGAGATCTAAATCTGCTTAGCTTGTTGGCAATCATGTAAAATGTGAAGGACCAGTTCATCTTCAGACCTGCAAATAGAACAAACAGCCACATAACAAGATGTCTTCTCTAGCATTCCAGGTTAATGAACAACTCTACCACAGTACCAGATCAGATCCAAGGTGAACCGAATAACCAAGTTATCGGTTTATTCGAGAAAATCTTGTTACATAATTCGATTATCACTTTGCATAATTTGCATATCTTTAATTTTTAAACATCTTATTACATATTTATATTTGGCAAAAAAAAAATATTACCGCGTATCCACTTTATCATACTATTTATAAAATACAAAAGCACGTATTATACATAAGCATTTGACGTCACATTTTACTAACTTTTCTTTTATACTTTTATATCTTATCTAATGTTGAAAAATTTATCTTCCATTTCTTACCTTCAACAAATTCTTTCTTTCCGATCTCTTTTTCTTTCATTTTTATTTGGATTCATCAAAATCATTATACAAATTAAATTCTAAAACAATATAAAATGATTTAATAAAAAAACATAGCCCACATGCCCACCACATCTATTGCGAATAATCTATCCTCTTTCCCTGAATTCTCCTGTAATTGAGAGTCTCGAAGGGATGTTTGATCTTGTCCTCCTTCTCGAACCTGAATTTGGTGGAATCAATTGAAACAAAAGAAAGTGTGCCTTTGTTTCCTACCTCGAAGTAGAAGTCCAGGAGTAGAGACATGCGGTGCTTAAATTCAGATTCATCCTACACTCTACGCAGGTATAGATCAAAGCTATTGCTATTGGAATTCAGTTTTTGTTGGGTGTAGAGGATGAAGAAGGTGAGTTATGAGAACTTGTGCTCTCTCTCTTATTTTCATTTTGAATTTCTTTGCCTTAATGAAAACAATGATAGTTGATGTTGAATATTGTATTGCATGTCATCCGCGTAAGATTTTTTTTTTATTAATGATAATAAGGATAAATATGTTACTGATTAGAAAAGATAGTATCACGTAAATGTTGATATATCGTATATTTATTGGTTGTCTTTAAATCCATCTATCATATGGACTTTCAATCCAAAATGAGGATAAATTTTAATAAATAAATTGATTTGAAGGGTAAAAATTGATAAAAAATAAATAAATAAATAAATAAGACTATTTCCACCCCGTTTATAAAAATCGAGGCAAAAAAACACCGTTATCCCTGCATAAAATTACAAACACAAAAAATACAAAAAAAAAAGGTCTTAAATACAATGCCGAATTACACAATTACCCCTCTAGTGCCTGATTTCAGTTGGCTCTCTCTAACTGTTCTGTTATCATAACAACAATGGCGGGATTGGAAGCTGCGTTTTCTCCAGTCCTGCTCTATCTTTTTTTTATTATCCAAAATCCAATCTTCTTCTAAGCCAAGGCCACTGTTCCAAAAACTACATAGTTCCAATTCTACCCTTGTGCTTTCTCAAAATTTCCCACTGTCTCCTTTCATTGTCAACCACCCAGGAACTAGGAAGCTTTCGTTTGAACGAAGCTTCGCTGTACAGGAAATATCAGCAGAGAATGAACCAAAGCAAACTCAGGAGGAAACTACCCAAAAGAAGAAACTTTATGTGGTGAATTTGCCTTGGTAATTTTCTGTTGCTGATATCAAAAACCTCTTTGGCCAATGTGGGACTGTGACAGATGTTGAGGTTGTCAATTCCCATGTATATTTACTTTAAATTTTGAATTTTTGTGTGTTTACAAATGTGGGTTTTTGGTTTTTTATGTTGTGAACTGTAGATTATAAAGCAAAAGAATGGAAGGAGTAGAGGCTTTACTTTTGTGACTATGGCTTCTGGGAGTGAAGCTCAGGCGGTTGTTGATAAGTTTGACTCTCATGTACTCTTTTAACTGTTTTACTTTTTACTGTTGGCTTATTGTTTGCTGTTCTTTCTGATATTTTAGTGGGTAATTGCCACTTTTAGTAGAGAAATTAACTTGAAGTCTAAATTTTGTTGTGTTCAATTTGTTGCCATGAAGTATCTTGCTTGTAGTGATGCAAGGCTATCCTTTTTGCTTTGCTTATTATAGAAATTATTTGAATTTGGGTCTCGAAGTTTCTGGGAATTGAATTCATCAATGAATTTCTTGTTTCATAGGGAACTTTGATGTTTTACTTATTTTTGTTCACATCTTGAATTGCTAATCCTTGCAAAGTAGCATTTGACTGTAATCATAATAAGATAGGTATAGATTCAATTTTGCAATTCCTACTTCATGTGGTAGGTTACTAGCAAGATGTTTTTCTTGTTGTGACTGCAGGAAGTGTCAGGGAGGATCATTAGAGTAGAATTTGCAAAGCGATTCAAGAAACCTTCTCCTCCACCTCCTCTAGGCACTCCTGCCAAGGAAACATGACATAAGCTTTACGTGTCGAATCTTGCTTGGAAAGTTAGAGCAAGTCATCTGAGGGAATTTTTCTTTGCTAATTTCAATCCAGTTTCAAGTAGAGTTGTCTTTGATAGTCCTACAGGAAGATCTTCTGGCTATGGTTTTATCTCATTTGCCACAAGAGAGGAAGCAGAGGCTGCTATTTCTGCTTTGGATGGAAAGGTAAAAAAAGCTAAATCAATAGACTTTTGATATTCACTTGGATGGACTTTTGGAGCTTCTTAGTTGTTTTCAGTGGTTGAATTGGTTATGATTTGATGAGTTGGGGAAGTGATGACTCTAGTTGTTTATATTCTGATCTCTAATTTGAGCAATGTGAAAATTATATTGATCTCTTTTTTTTATAACAACTAACTCAAATTGAACAAGAGCAAACTGTTATAGACGTCCTTTTTATGGTAGAATGAGGCTGTATCTTTCATCTGCACTTGTTCCTGAAGTTGATTGATCTATTTATGCTCATTAGCTAGTTGCATTCTTTAATTTTAGTCAATTTCCATATGGAAATTTTTGCATAGTATGAATATCAACAATATAAACTTGGTAAAGGAAATATATTTTGGTAGTTGCCCAGTTCGGTTTTGGAGGCACAAGGTATTTTTTTATACTGGTTGTAAAGGGAAAACTCTATTGTATTTTTCATCTTTACAGTGGAAGTTAACTTTCTATCCTTGCCCAAGGAAGTAAGCATGATTGACCGAAACTTGTTAAATCAATATGTTTTATTATTCTTCTCTATATTCTGTGTGTGGCTATGTGGAAATAGTAATTTCCATTAAAAAAACGATGTGTAGGAACAGGCAACAGTTGCCAAATTTGATTGCCTTTTTCTGCCAAACAATATATCAATGATCCTCCCCTTGTATCTTCTACAGGAACTGATGGGTCGACCACTTCGACTTAAATTTAGTGATACAAAGGCAGATGAAACTGAGAGCAAGGAGCAAGAGGAAGAAAATTTGGAGAACCAACCAAAAGAGTGAAAAATTACCTGTATTTGGTGATCTTTTCCTTGATTTGCAGATTGACAGTACAACTATAGCAGCAGTGGAAATTCTAATCTCACCCAAGAATGAATTTGATTGAAGGAGTTCTGTGGTTCGCTCTTCTTTTTCTTTCTTGGCTTCTTCTTTGCTTTTTTCTAACAATTTTTTTGAGTTCATTGGACTAAAAGTTGCATTGTTCTTCTTTTCTTTTACCAAATTTGTACAGAAGTGGTACATGTAAATGCATTTACCGACACTCCATTAACTGCAGAGTTCTTATGCTTTAGTTTACAACTACTTATTGATGATATGAAACCTTTTCTTTACAGTTGGTTTGGCACATCATGTGGGTATAATGCTCTTAAGAACAATGCACATGAATGGTTAAACCATAAAACTTGGTAAGTGACAAGTATGTTGTGGTCTTGCATTAAGGTAGCAAAAATAAAAAGAATATTCTGATATTGTGCTTTACCAAGATTGACTTGGATTTTTGCTTGTACACATGAATTCATTTCCCACTTCTTGCTGTGGGACTCAGCTTCCCATTTTCTCTCTTTTCTTCTTCTATAATTTTATGAAAATAGGTTGATATTACTACCTCCGTTCTTTTAAGCGTCGTTTTTTGAGATTACTTGTCGTTTTATTTCAAGCGTCGCTTTTCAGAATTTAATTTATTTTTTATAATTTAATAAAAAATGTAATGCACTTCTCTGTTATATTCTCGTATTGATATTCTAAATACATTTATCTGATTTTGTCATTTAGATACAAAAACATATTGAAATAACTGTGTAAATGGCCTTTTCAGTTCAGAATAGAACCGAATTGGATAAATTAAAAATTAATATCGATTGAATCGATACAAATTAAATTATTTCGATTAAGATGATTTGGTTATTGGTTTATATATTTAAATATTAGAAAATAATTTTTTAAAATATATATAAAACACAAAAACAAAACATCATTTTTAAAATTCTAGCCGCTTCGGTTTTATAGTTTTTAAATTTTGAAATTGAATCAAATTAATTGAACCAAAAATTAAATAAATTGAATAAAAAAATAACTATTTGGTATGATCTTTTTTGGTTGGTTTTTTCAATTCGGTTGGATTAAAAAAAAATAAATAATGAAAAGAAGAGATAAGGTGATGACCAAAGTTGTTGAATCTTGTCTGTCACATGATGTACTTAAATTGACAGAAACTTAGGTAAATTCAATGTCATTTCTTTTTTACTCTCTTTATGCTATCAAATAGTTTCTTTTATTTCTGAAAAATACATATTTATCTTTAAATTTGTTGATTTTCTTTTTCCTATTTTCCTTTATTGAGTTCTTAAATAATATTAAAACGAATGAGTAAAATAATTACTTAGATATTCAATAAAAAAAATAAAGATTTAGTGAAATAAATTTATATCTTTTAATTCAATTTTTGAAATTCACTTTGTAAAAGTCTTGAAATTCAAATTTGTTAAGAAATTTAATTTTAAATTTTCAAATTAAACTAGACCGTGAATAGCTCTAATTAAAAAAAAAATAAATATTTTTAATTGAATTTCGTTAATAAAAATTGCAAGAAAAAGGTGTGTTTTTTTTTTTGGGAGAATATATGCTAATTTCTAGTGGAATCTGAAGACTATTTAATTATGGCCCACATAACAGCACTTTGATATATTTATCAATTATCAGGGACAATGGAGCACTACATGTTATTAAATAATTATGTTTGTCCACCAACAAATTCTCTACAACACCTTTTTCTTTTAAATATTTATTATACATTTTAATAAAAGCCTAACTCTCATGAAAATAACTCCACATTGCTTAGAAGGTAGACCAAGTGCAAGGAAAAGAAAAAGCAAAAATATTAATTACAAGAATAAGAACATTTATCTAAGCTTTAAGAAATTCCTAGTCCATTCATGTCAAATTATGAAAAAAGAAATTCAATTTTGGAAAAAAAAACTTTAATTTTCGTCATGTTATATTAAATCCTTAAATATTTATTTTGATAAATATTGGGTTTAATTTAATAACACGTGTATACATCTGGCAAGAAAATATCTGTCCGTATTTCATACAAAATTTTACTAACCGAACTGTCTTTTCAAAGACTTCAAAAAAGAATTTCGTAGAATAAAATATGATAATTTAACTACGTAATATGTTATAAAATACTAAAATAGTATTCAATTTGTTCAAATCCAACTTAATATTCGTCCCCCAAAGAATAATAAAGACAACCATAATCGCAAAGAATTGGACTCCAAATTCACTTGCACTAGTGTACAGCTTTTTTCTTAACTAATTGGTTAGTAGTTACTAATGTCTATTTGTCGGAGTAAATGAGAGTTCCGTCTTTCTTAAGCATGTTTCGAGTTTGATCTGCGAACTCGATATGTATATAAAAATTATGGCATTAGAATGATCGCTTTCGACAATAAAATTTTGTAGTATCTAATTCAGATTAATCAAATTAATCAAATTTGGATACCGAACGGATGTAACCTTCCAAAAAAATTGGTTAGTTATTAAGTTGCATTATTGAGTGCATTAAATTTTTCTTTTTTCCATTTATTTAAGTGAAATTCCCAACTGCAACTGGCTTGGAAATCATAAAGATATTGAATACTTTAATGAATTCCCAACGAACATCACTCGTCCTTTGGTCAATAAAATATAATTTTATTTATTTATTTTCGAGAAAGATAGAACCAAAGAAAAGAGAGAGAATTGAACAAGAAAAAGCAAAGAGAAGAGTTGAAAGAAGAAAAAGAAACAATTCCCATCAACACTCTCTGCTTTCCATGTAATCCCTTTTTCTCCATTTCTAATTATTCTCGCATATTTTCTTGATGAATTAATTTTCTCACCTAATAAATTCTTAATTTCTACATTCATGTTCTACCCTCTCCATTTCTTGATCATCTACTCTCTCTACTTTTTTTTCCCCTTAATGAAATCAACATTTCTTGATGTTCTTTTCAATCCAATGCTCATAAAAATTTCTTTTCTTCACTAAAAATTTTCTAGGAAAATTACACTTTAATGGCATCCTTAGACACCCCAAAAGCTTGGATTCCATATATGAACACTAAAGATTGTTCTCTAGGATTTTGTAGCTTGTATTGTCCACAATGGTGTAATATAATCTTCCCTCCTCCTCCTCCTCCTTCTTTTGATGATTTCCAAGATGATAGTTCAAGCTTTACTTTTTCCCCTATTATCATTGCAATTATTGGGATTTTGGCTAGTGCTTTCCTTCTAGTGAGCTACTACACCATAATTTCCAAATACTGTGGGAAGAATGGTAGGGATTCATCAAGAACAAGAAGGGAAAATCTTCAAGATCAAAGTAGTAGTGATGAGGAAATTGATCATCAAGACAATCACAACCCATCTCTCCATGAACCTTGGAATGTTCCCACTAGCGGTTTGGATGAAGCTCTAATCAAGAAAATCACAATGTGCAAGTACAAAAAGGGAGATGGTTTGATTGAAGGCACGGATTGTTCTGTTTGTCTTAGTGAATTTGAAGAAGATGAGTCCATTAGGCTATTGCCTAAATGCACTCATGCCTTCCATGTTCCTTGCATCGATACTTGGCTTAAATCTCACTCCAATTGCCCTTTATGTCGAGCTAGCATTGTTTTTCCCAGTGCTTCATTGCCTCCACCTCTTCCACCAGTGGAAGATAGCGTTTCAGCTGCTAACTCATGGACTTGGACTAGACAAGAATTTACTGCTAATAACACCTCAGTCACACCTGACACAGAGAGGGATGTTTCTGAAGAAGAAACTGTCCAGCAGAATGATTCTCTACTCGGAGATATGGTAATCGAGATTCGAGATGAAAGATGTCGACATGTTAGAAGATCGTTTTCGATGGATCATCCATGCCCTCGAACAACCCGAGCTTCGATTGCTGATATGCTGAGAATGGATCAAGAGCATGATTGGTTGTCAGAAGAAGTTGGATCATCCAAACATTTCAAGTCTTGTAGCCACAGAAGAAGAAGAGTTTTGTATGGTGCAGTGAGTCCTGTTTCAATGAAGAGATCATTTTCTAGTGGTAGATTCTTTTTCACTCGCCAAGGTAGGGTACGTACGTGACACTATTGCTAGCCTTGTCTAGAATTTTATCTTGAAAATCAAGATTTCATCAAAATTATTATGTAATGATGAACTGATTTTTAATGATAGGAAAAACACAATATTAGATCCTGAACTTTTATGGTTTTTTGCATTAAGTACTTGTAAAAAAAATCACACATTCACACTCCACCGTATAAGGATTGAATGTGAAATAAAAAGTAAAATGATCTAATATGTGATTTTTTTTTTATACAAGGACTTAATGCAGAAAAACCTAAAAGTTCAATAATCTAAGAATGTGTTTTGCCTTAGTGATATTGTTCAATTTTGTATAATTAGTTTATGTTTTGGCATTTTTATATGTGTTTATAGAAACATATCTAAAAATTATTAAGTTTTGTTTTATATATAAATGTTATTAATTAATATTTTACTCATAGATTTTTTTTTAATCGTCCGAGCTCTAAGTATAAATAATTTTATGGGCTTAATAATTAAGAGATTAATTGTTATTAACAAATATAAATGTTTTACCAATGAACTTAGACAATGGTACAATGGAAGATGATTTGCATTTGCTATAGGATTATCTCGAATTCGAGTTTTTGATATGAAATATTGAGAGAATATTTTATTTTTATTTATGAAATCTATCTAGATAAATTTAAATTAATCGAGTTAATATATTTCAGTAATTGAAATTAAGAAATTAAAGGAATTAAGTGGGAATAGATTATGATAAAGTTCAGAAGTGGATTTTCAATTCCTGAATTGATTTGTGACTAAAGGGCATTGGGGCCCATCACGAGTTGGGCCTAGAATAGTGGCCATGTGTTGTATTGCTCCAATTTCTTTTGTAAAGACCCATGGTGTTGTTGACCACCAGCATTCCAAGTAAATAAAATGATAATAATAGATAAATACAACAAAAATTAAAACAATTAATTAATTAATTAATAAAAATTATTCATTATTTAATTGGTTCACAATCAAATGTCCACATTGCATGAAATAAATCTTACTAATTAAAAATACAATAACAATAACAAAGAGAAAAATTGTTGTGAATTATAATCTAATGCATTCTCTAAAATAGTATAGGAAAATCATTATAAGTAGTTATGAGTAATTAATAGGTGGTGTATTACACAAATCTAAGTGTTTGTGTTGTATTATTTTATACGATGTATGTGAGATAATGAAATTTATGGTATATTATATTGTCCTAATATTAATTTTTCAAAAAAAATTTCAAATACATTACTTATATTAGCTTGTACTATATTATCTAATATGCAATTCAGTGAATCAAATGGTCCCAATTTGATGTAATTAGGCAGCAAAGTATAATTACACAAAAATCTTAAGAAGGCCGAACAGTGTTGGCCCATCTTCATTAGTCTTAGGGCCTAAATTCAATTGCATCCTATCTTCTATCTTCGAAGTAGCCCTGTGCAACAGGAGATTCGGTTGAATAATCGAATCGAAATAATTAAAAATCAAACTTTCAATATTTTTATCAATCGAATTGAACCAAATTTATAGAATAATCGAATTCAAATCAAATCAAAATTTTTGATCGGTTTGGTTCGGTTAACTGAAAAATTAAAAATTACAACTATTTTTAAGAAATAAAAAACTTGTATCTAAAAATTATAAATCATAATATTCTAAAGTAAAAATATCTAAATTATACAAAATAAAAGTTCAAATTAAAGATACAATCCCAAATATATATAATAAATAATACAACAAAACCATTAAATAAATTTTTCATTTAACTGATTTTCAATTTAATCGTCAAAATTCTAAATTATCACCTAAAAAATAGATATTAATAATTGATAAATGTACTCGTATAATTTACAACTCAAAATAAAATAATGTATATGTATAAAATAATTATTC
The DNA here is from genome assembly GCA_037975025.1 of Excoecaria agallocha. Classification (NCBI taxonomy): domain Eukaryota; kingdom Viridiplantae; phylum Streptophyta; class Magnoliopsida; order Malpighiales; family Euphorbiaceae; genus Excoecaria; species Excoecaria agallocha. Next base: position 70,706,902 of record CM075810.1, read on the forward strand.
AATTAAAAAATTAAAAAAATTATATAATTATATAGAATTTTGGTTTGATTTGGTTTTTTTACAATTTTTTCTTAAAAAACCGAACCAAAAAATCAAATTTTTTTAAATTTAAAATTGAAAAACCGAATCAAATTAAAAAAATCAGCCGGTTCGGTTTTTCGATTTGAACGAAATTTGTTCATCCCTACTTCGAAGGTATTGGTTTGTCCAGATTGCTCATGTCGACAAAGAAAAATAATTTTGTTGCTTTTATCTTAAAATTTTCAAAATAAGAAGAAAATCTCATCTCATGTATCAAATCGTATTTTTCATTTAAGTTTAGTGATATAAGATATCTATTTTAATAAGCTTATAGGTAAAAAATTACATATTTTTAAAAATATGCTTGCAAAATCTCTCCAATTTGAAATTTTGAGAGTAAGAATAATTAAAAAATTAAATATCAATTTTTAACCATTTTGAAAAATTGAATGGCAAAAAATGACTTTAATCCTTTTTTATTCATTTATTACATGCCCTTAAATTGTGAATTGTATTCATTTTTTCCGGTTGTGTCAAGTCACAAATGTATTGGTTATAAAACGAATCATCAAGTCAAATTTTGTTCAGATTTTTTTTTTCTTTTAAAAGCAAAAAGATAGCGGATTGAATCATTTAGTAGATCGTATGAATCAAATATGCAGGTCGGATCAAATTTTGACATATTTACTCGTAAAGTCAATTTTAATTTCTCTTAATTTATTTTATATTGCTACTTTTTTTATATTGATATAACAATAAAAAATAATATTTTTCACATTATCCATAAAAAGAGTAGTAGGAACCTTAACCTGCAACGACATTTTAAAATTAAATTTATACACGATTCGACAGTTCAGATATATATAAATAATAAGCTAAATACATACCCTAAATTAAATACTATAGAAAATGAAAAAAGAAATAGCCAAATAGGAATGTGCCAATGAGGTGTTAATAATAGAAGAATATCGTGGGGAGTGATGGAGGAGCACGTGGAAAGCAATTTGATATGCGCTGGTAGGTTCAAAAAGTTAATGGCAAATTTACTGACACGTGGCGTTGTAAAACCCGCAAACAGTCATTATTCAATATTGCACCAAAATAGAATGGACCAACAATACAGTCTAGGTCTAAGTCTGACGTGTCTCGGAACTTTTTTAAAAATAGATTATTTTAAAAATTTATTTGGATAAATGATATATGTATAAAAATATTTAAAAAACTAAGATAGATAGATCTATTTTCGCAATATTTAGAAAATTATTTGGCCCATTTAATTTCAATAAAATAAAAATATATATCCACGTGTCACTCTGTATTTATTTAAGAAAAAATATGTTTGTATTTAACTGTTTGGTCAAAAGTTTTAAAAAGCAACTAAATAGAAAATTACTAAAATAAAAGTGGGGTAATCACGTGCATCACATGTGACATTAAAATTGGACATTTCAATGTATTTGGTCAAAGTTGGGATTCTACAAATTGTTGAATTTTGCTCAGTTTTAATTATTTAAAAATTCGAAAATCATGATTTTCTTAAGAATCTTTTGGTTTGGTTATTAGGAGAAATTTTCATTAATAGAGACACATGTGATTTATATAAATTTCTATTTAAATTTTGTTCTATGTTACTAATACAAAGTTGATAGTTTCCAACTAACTTACTCGAATAGGAAAATTTGTTGCAATATCGATTAATTTCTCCATTAATATAAATAAATCCACTATTGAAAAAAGATTTTGGTGTGTGAATTTCTATTATCCAATTTGACTTTTTTACGTTTATAAAATCGATTAATTCAAATTAATATCAAATTTATAGTTAATGATTACTATTTTAATGTTTTACGCTTTACATATGAGATAAGAATTGATATTTCTTAAAATATCTAAAAGGGAGAGAGAATACCTGAATAGGAGAGCAATGATTCGATTAGATCGGTCAGCCAAACGAAACCTGCAAGAAAGAAAATAATACTCGATTGAACCGAGTAAAACACTCCAATGCTTAAGCTATTAAAACTTTAGAGAGAAAAAAATATATAGAGAGAGGATCTCAAGTGGCATTGTGTGTTATTTAAATGTGAGATGACATGATATTTATAAGAGCTGTTAATAACCATTTGAGCGATCTACCCAAGTGTTAAAGTAGATTTTTGGTGATATGATGTGAAATAGATAATGGATGGAATGAATGAGTATGTCAATAGATTATTGAATGACTTGTTTTGTCTGTCTGATTGGATGGTCTTATCTCCTCGATTTCTATGTGCTTTCATTCGCTTATGTGCCAGGCCCCATAGGCTCTAGGTTTAATCTATGTTGGCCCTTTCTGTCTGGTAATCATTTAGGTCGAGTTTGGCTTAAACTCAACAAAAGATAATGTTAATATTATCAAGAATTGAATTTAAAATTTGCTTAATGTCCAAAAGTATGAGACTAATTGCAAGTTTAAGTTTTTGTCCTTTTAATGGAAATTGAAAGTTGAGCAAATCAATTGTGACAAACACAAAGTAAGTACAAGAACATGATATTTTTGTTGTTTTTGTGTCTAAATGGCAATTTTATTTATAAACAATATCAAGTAATGAAAATAAAAATATAACAAAGTCAGAATTTTGTATCAAACAGATAATTAGCTCATGATTTTTAATTTAAATTCAGATTAAAAAATAAAATATATAGATTAACTAAACTACAAATAACTATTCAAAGTAAAATATAAAACTATATTTGTAAAAAATGGATAATAAGTCATAATTCACTGTCTAATCATATTCTAAAACAACATAAAGTTAAAAGTGTCAATAAATATTAATATATTAAAAATCACATGTTTTGCATTTAAATATTATTTAAATAAATCTTTTGAGAGTAAAGTAAATAAAAATGTACTTATTATGAAAGAAGTATACATATTTTAGAGAGAAAGTATATAAGAAAAATTTTTGGATCTCAAAAATATATATACGTATAAACAGTATCTAATTAAATGTTATGTAACATGGTTAACTACAATTTATAAATTTAAACCATAAATGAAAATTAAAAAAAAAGTAAAAAAAATATAATCCAAAATCAATGAATCAGTTAATTGAAAATTTTGATCCGATTTCGAATTGATTTTTTGATTAACCATTTTTCTTTTTAACACACCCTAAATAAAAATATTTGGAAAGTTAAAATATATTGAATAAATGGAGAGTCTTTAAAGATGGAAAATTTTGACACGATCCAATCTTTCTATTAAAAAATTGACCTTATTTAACATATGATATGTAAATACTTCATTTATGATATGTTTTGTTTGATCCTCAAAGCGATTATTTGGTTCGATTCGATCCATGATATGACTCATATAACTCAATCCATGATATGACTCATATAACTCAATCCATCTACTATAGGGTTGTTACCTATTTATATTATTTGTAATTTTATAATTTTTGTTATATAATATAAATAAAAAAATAATATTATTAATGAAAAATAAAAAAAAATTACTTCATAAATTTTGACAATTCACCAAACTTGGTTTGGGACAAAATTGAAATTTGGGTACTTGTTTTACACATGTTAATAGGGCATTTTCATTTTTCTACACCAATAAAATAATAATTAAAAAAATAAATAAGTCTCTAACATCCTAATAATATATTTATAATAGGGATGATCGTGGGGCAGGAACGGGGGCAAGGAGGGCTTCCGTTTCCACAGGAATTTTCGTTCCCGCATAAAAAATATTTTTATTTTTTTATAAAAATTAATTATAACTAAAATATAATATTTAATAATTAATTATAATTAAAATATAATATATAATAATTAAAAATATAAATTAAATTAAAAATCAAACTAATATAAATTTTAACAATTGATAAAATTAAAATTAAATATAATTTAAAATTAAATTATATAAATATAATTAAATTTAATAATTAAATTTTAGGGACAAACAAATTTTGAGACGAAAACCACAATCTTCATCTCTGCCTCGAATTCTAAATCGAAAAATACTTTTCTCAATCTTCGTTTCTGCGAGAGAATTTTTTGATAATTTTTCGTTCAATTCGGGAGAAATTCTCAATTTCTGTGCCGCGATGATCCTTAATTTACAATAAATATAAATAAGTATCTAATCAACGTGTGAAAGGGGCGGCTCACCCACCATAAATTCCGCAAATCGAGACACAAGAAGCCACCAACAGTGGCCTGACACGTACAAAATCCGACCGCCCTAGCCCACTAGTCAATGAACAAAGTGGACTTGGCTTTCTAAAAAAGGAAAATTGCAAACAAATATTACAATTTACAAGTAAAAATAAAAATCTTATTTTTCATTTCACATATAAACATCACATTCACATATCCTTCTTTCTTTCCCCTAATACACTTGTATACATTTTAACAGTCTTCTGCTCTTAAATCTGCAAAAAGATTAAAAAGAAAAGAGACCTATATGTATAATTTCTTACATTAGAAAGAAGCATTATTTTTCAAAATTATTACCCAACTTTTTGCACTTGTATTTGCTTCTTCTTCTTCTGCTATGCTTCTATGTACACAGTTGCCCATTATTGGCTTCTCCCTCTTTAGTTCAAAGAGGTTCCAATATGGGGTCAGTAAAAGACTGATAAGGAGGCACTGCCATTGCTGTAATCATAACCTATATTTTGCTTCTTTTTTTTTTTCTCATAATTCAACATAAAGTACTGCTCATAAATAATTAATAATACTCCAACATCAATCCTCCCATGGGGGCTCGGTGAGGAATTCCCTTTCTCCGTTTGGCTGTTCGGTAACTAACCGATGTAGGAGGCGGTGTAGAGGGCGAAAAGCTTTGAACTTTGTCGCTACCATTGCTGTAGTTCTTGTTCTTGTACTGGCCATGGCTGCTGCTGCTGTATGAATCTTCTGAATCAGACATCATTGCTGTTTGTCGCTTCTTCTTCCTTTGGAAGTTCGATGATGTCCCCACAATCTGCATTCAATAAGAGCAATGTTCATCAAGGAACAAAATCAAATTGAGTTTTACACAATGTGCAAGCAAACAGGGTAGCTAGTGAACAATTTGAAGAAAAATGTCAAGAAAAACAGAGAACTGTCAAACCCAGAAATATAATTCAACTTCTCCACCATTGCAAAAAGTTTGGTGGACAAGAAAATAGTGAATTTTCAATGCTCACCGCACCTACCTATAAAAGTCAAACTAATAGTACTCTAGTCGAACAAGAAAGAAGACTTGATGCTATAGTAGATTCCCACATTTTCCACAATTCGCAAAAGGAAATTGAACAAACGAATATGAGCAATGTGGTAAATTACCTTGCAGCCAAGAGAGCAAAATCGGAAAGAATCGAGAAGGCTGCGCTCGCAGACCTCGCAGGTGTTGGTGACGCCTTTACCAGGCCTAGGCTGAGGCCTTTCGTTCAAGAAAACAACTCTAGCACTGTTGATCACATAGGTTTGTACACCAGATATGTCAAGAAACTTTTGTATCTCGGATACCCTTATCACATCATGGTATGAGGATCTCCTTATCTGCCATTCACATACAAAAAACAGAGTTAAAAAAAGTTTTGGTCTTCGCCCATTACATGACCAGTAAAATGCAAACATAATTGAAAATTAGGGATTTTGGATACTCAGAAAAATCAGTAAAAAGTTTGATCGTGTGCTACAAATGAAGAACTGGGAAGAAATACCATTGTCACTTTAGAGCTTAGTAAAGAGAAGGTCAAGGTGCTACAAAAAGGCAATCAAAATCTGGAAAGGGCAAAATTTAATTTCTTGAGATTCCAAATGCCACAAAAAGGATGGAAAAAAGAAATGGGAATCTGAACTGAACTGAACTGAACTGAACAGAAATGCAAAAAAGAAAAAGGAAAATAAAAAACCCAAATGGGTAAGAAAAATGATTGAAAGATTGACCATTACAGTACCTGAATCGCGCCATGATCTTTATGGGAAGCAAGACAGAGAGAACAGAGAGCACCATCCATACAATCCAAGCAATACATATTACATTCACTCTTGTGAGAATCAGCATGCAACTTGCATTGAACAAAGAAGCTCTCTTTTAGCAGAGGTTTCAACCATGGCGGCCATCTGTTATCTTCATCATCAGGTCCTCCAGCACCCTACACAAATTCAACTCACTCTCTTAGCACCCAAAACACAAAAAAAAAAAAAAAACAATAATCAAAACCCATTAAGCAAGCTCAAACAGACTAAAACAACAGATTCAAAATGAGCCCAAAAACAGAGAGCCATTGGATGAATTGAGGAAAACCCAAAAATTGCATTGTAGAAAACAAATACCCATTGTTTGAAATCAAGAAAAATGGAGACTTTAAACAAAACCCAGATAAAAAAAAAAAACTATCCAAAAGAATCAAAATTTGCACATCCATACCATGATTCTCCTGTTCCTGGGCTTGAGAGTGGTGTCCTGATTGTCGATCGCCATCTTGAATTTGCAAGAAATAATGAGAGCAATTTGCTGGGGCTTTAGTTATAGTCAAGACAGAAAATGCAGAGAAAGAAGGTGGGCGAATTGAAGCAAAGTGGAGGCGGCTGAGGAGAGAAAATGGGGTTTGTTTGTATGGACTATAGAGAGAAGAAAAATAGAGTGAGAAGGAAAAAACGAAGGGTTCGTTCTTATCTTCAAAAAGTCTACAAACTCCGAACCTAAGTCCGAACCCAAACCTAAGGCAGAGCTAAAGATGCGTTGGGTGCAAGGAACCGACCTCCTCCTTTCCTTTTAATTTCCCTTTCATTTTCATTGCATTTACATATGAAATTTTCTCCTTGGTTTTATCGTAATTTCCATCTTTCTAGTGTTTTGTTTTTTATAAAGAAATGTACTTTTTTGCCATCCATATTAAATTTATCCTAAAACTCTATATTATTTTTGAAATTAAAATATTTTCATAAATATCGAAATATGAAGTATTAATTCGATGCATTGTATGCGATATATATCATTTTATTCAAAGCATGTTACCTATTTTAATCAATCGATCGGAACATAAATAATGTATGATATATTTGTACACTATATATTATTTCATTGGTCAATTAAAATATATTATATATTTTAATCAAAAAGTATATAATGCACGATATACATATACATTACATACTGAATTGTCACTCTAAAATATAAGTATTTTTTAGCACCATTTTCAATAAAAGTAAATAATTTTTATATAATTTCTAATAATTATAAAGATAATTAAGAATGATTTTCAATAATTATAAAGATGTTAGTATTATTTTGAGAAATAACTTAACTAAAAAATTTAAATAATATTTCATTCATTATTTTATATAAATATATTGTAGAACTTTTATTGCCACTCATTATTGGGGGCAACCTAAGTTTAATTTTTTTTATTGGGATATTTAATGTGAATAATGATTTGTTTGAGGCAAGAAATATATATATATATATAGCCCTCCTCTTTCTATGTTGTGGATAGACATCTAATGTCATGATCTTTTATTTAATTAATTTATTTAATTTGCAAATTTTGAGGCTTGTGCTCTTTCTGTCTTGGTGTTACCTTCTCATTCTTGCCAAAATGCTCCCTTCATCTTTCTCTAATTATGTTTTTGTGTCTTGGGCATCAATTCCAAAAATATCTCCAAAGTTTTTATTTTCTTAGATCAAAATGTGTTTATGGCTAATTTAAGAGAAATGTCTAATTAGATTTTTATTGCAAAATTAATGTAAGGCTTCATGACAATATTTAACTATCACATTATCACAAAATAAATTAAATCAAATCAAATTGACTTTATAAATAGCTAGTGAAAAGAAAACATATTTTTACTTTAAAAATAAATAAAATTAATTTAGCAAGCCACCTATAGTGATGTAATTCTTTTTTTTTTGAGAAAAAAAATTCAAATTCGAATTTTTTTTCAATATACTATTGAAACGTAATAATTTGCTAAATATTATTTTTTATTTTCTGTCTTTTTCTTTTTTAATCTTTCTTTGACTTAATAATATGTGTATACATTCAATTAAACTTTTTGATTACATATAAAAAGTTTAATATCTATACCAATGTCAATCAAAGAAGAGAAAATATTAAAAGAAAGAGGCATTTGGGATTTTCTCTAATTCTACACCTATGGAAATGAGGTTTTTTTATTGATCCAAATTATTATTTGATTACTATACTATCACAAACTTTACTTATTTTTATATGGCTAAAGGTGCAAACCGGTATCTAAAGTTTGACAAAATGTACAATTTAGATCCTAAAATTACATTTGGTGCAATGTAATCTTTAATGTTTCAAAATTAAATTGTACACGTATTATTTTAGGAGTCAAATTATTCTGATTTTTAAATTTCAGTATGACATTATATTAAAATGAAATTTTAAAATTTAAATTATATTTTTTTACCAAATTTTAGAGATAATTTGTACCTTGGGCCTTTTTTATACACAAATGTGTATTCGGACACTAGTGGAAAGTGAAGCCAGCACCTCAGCCTCCCAAACTCTTCATCATGTGGAGAGTTACAAACTTATAAGTGCTAAAGTCTTATTAATTATTACATCAAATTAAGTTGGTTCATTACACGTTGCTCTAATGTTGTACTAATTTGTCATTCTAAAATAAAAAGTGATTAATGAATAATTTGGTTGGAAAAAGATATAAGTTTGAGATATTATCATCATTTCACAATATCTGTCGTTTTATACAATTTTTGCTTTCAAAATATCTGTCGTTTTTCTAAATTTGATGTATTAATTTTATCCTCATTTATTGTCCTTTTCAATTTTCTAATTTTCTTTCTCACCAATCATTATCTCTTCTTTTAATTAATCAATAATGCAGGAAAAAAGAAAAGGGTATTTTTAGATCCAGTCATTGCAAATTTATCCACAACAAAGCTAATTAAATGTATTTATTGGTTTGAATGTATAAATCTTAAACCACATATATTATAAGATAAAATTAGCACTTCTACTTAGAAAATTGAAAAAGTACTTATTGCAGCGAAGGATATAGTTGGAATAAAATGGCGTAAATTAATGGACACTTAAATTTATGTAAACTTTTTGTTTCATTTTAAAAAAAATTAAATATATTTTTTTAAAATTTTAAAAATAAATTTACAAATATATTCCTATTTATTATATAATTTATTAAATATTTTTATTTTTTATCACTATTTACTTTTAACTAAAATTAAATGAGATTTTTAAAAATATAAATGGATATTTTTATCAATAACTATAATTTTTTATAAAATTGAGATATTTTAATTATTTTCTTAATTTTTATAAAAAATAAAAAAATTACATTTTAAAATGAACGAATGGAATATATATTAGGTCAAATGAGCAAAAATACCGTTAATATTTATCAAAAATAGTAAATTTGCTTCTAATATTTAGTTACGTGCAATGTTATTCATAAAAATTATCAAAATTATGTAATTTTACTCATAAAATAATGAGATCGTTAGTTTGATCGTATTCCGTATTTTAACCGCTGATGTGAGTACATTATACCATTTTGATGAAACGACGTCACATTAACAATTTTATTATTTTAGAAGTAAAATTGTATCATTTTGATAATTTTAAGTATAATATAATATTGTACGTAACTAAATATTATAAGGTAATTTTTTTTTATAAACGTGAAGGATATTTTTACATGTTAAGCCTATATATTAACACTTATTTGAGGATAGAAAGTATAAACTAATTTTATCACTGGAATTGTAAGATTTCGTTCTTTTTTAACAATATGTAGTCAGTTCGATTTTATGTATAAAATATTATTAAATACTTAAAAAAAGTTACTAATTTAATATATTTTAAAAAGTTATTTATCATGAATGTCGGACTAATGAAAAGAAGATGATGAACTAATTTTGTTAGTATGTAGGCAATAGTTTGAATTTTGTTGAGTTGTGAGTGGCTTCAAAGATGAAGATTAGAGATGGTTAAAGACGACAGAAGACAGAAGTGGACTCAAAGTAAACGGCAAGGTTCTTGTGCGGGGTCTAAGGTTTCTTCAAGGACCCATTTAATTTTATACGACGCCGTTCTTGGCTTCCTATTGCAATTCTTGAATCGACTTTTGGGTCCCACCTCTATTATTGCTTATTTTGTATTGTCCCATTATCAAACTTGCTTTTAATTTCGCCGGCATTAATAATAATAATAATAATAATAATAGTAATAATATCTTCATTTTTGTTAAATAATGTTCAAAGTTTACCAAGTCAATGCAAATTTATAAAAAAATGTACTTGTGGAGCCCCAACTTTTACCTTCTTTATTTAATTTGTTTGTTGTATCTTATTAAGTTTTTAAACATCCATTTTATCACATATGAATGAGATCTAATCTAACTTTGAAAAATCAATAAAAGCTTTACATTTTAGCATATATTTTAAGTTGATATATGTGCAAATAAATGCTTAATAAATACTTCCTCTGTCCCATTTTAAAATGTAATTTTTTTATTTTAATTTGTTCCACTATAAATATCATTTTCGAAATTTAAGGGATATATTTATATATATGCTTCTATTTATTATACAACTTATTAAATATTTATCTTTGTTATCACTATATACTTTTAACTAAAATTAAATAAAATTTTTAAAAATACAAAAAGGTATTTTTGTCAATTACTATATTTTTTTATGAAATTGAGATATTTTAATAATTTTCTTAATTCTCGTGAAAAATAGAAAAGTGCCTCTTAAAATGGGACGGAACTAGTAAATCAAATGTAGAATTTAAGAATCATAATCTTGCCAAATTTTCATTTAATTTCTACAAGTTTTATCAAATACTTCCTCCATCCTACTTTAAAATATTATTTTTCCTATTTTATTTTATCTCACTTTAATTTTTTTTTTCAAAATTTGAGAAATAAATTTACATGTATTTTCATATTTATTATACATCTTATTAAATATTTCTCTTTTTTATCACTCTCAATTTTTAATTTAAATTAAATAAAATTTTTAAAAATATAAAATGATATTTTTATCATTGACTCCACTAAGCACATAGTTAAAATGGTAAGAATCTGTACTAGCTTAACCAATCATTTTGAATTCGAGTCATGAAAACATAGCTATGTTAAATATCAGGTGGGATACCTTTGCCAACTCTCAAAGGCTCAAACTGGATAATTTTTTTATAAAATTAAATTATTTTAATTATTTTTTTAATTTTTATAAAAAAATTATATTTTAAAATGAGATGGAAAAATATTTACTGTATAATTAAATTAAAAATAAAAAAAATCAATAAATTTAAATGTTCAAATAAATTAAAGATAAAGTGCGGCTTAAATCATAAATTTCCTGCCGATATTGACTTTTTAATGATATGGGTGGGGGAAATATGAGAAGTGCATTGAGGTGGTGAAAGTGACAATGTTAGTTTATTGGGGGTAATGATGAGAAGGATGGACATGAAATTCAGAGATGGAACAAGTTGCCATGAAAGTGGCAAATACTTTCCATTTAAACAGTCAAGCAACTTGTTTCTACCTTTTTGTCTTGTTTTGTCCCATTCACTCTTAAACTCATTTCATACTTATTTCCATTTCATTTCTTCCTACTTAAGCATTCGCATATCTTTTACCCCAAATTTCTCCTATTTTCTACTTTTCATTTCTTTATTTTTTTTCTTTTTCCTTTATATCCGGTACATAGTATACATATACGCCATGCACTATAAATTGTTCGGTCAAATAATCAAAACAATCAATATACATTTAATATCTAATTGAACGATATGGAGCATATAATTAGTGGCGAAGACACATGGTAGAGAGGGAGCAATTAATTTTTAAATTTTTTATTATATATATTAAATAGATAATTTTGCATGATTTATATTTTTTGCCATCTCGATTATATTAAGTATTTTTTAAATATAATTTATATTTTTACCTCTCTTATTTATAAATTTTACCTTCGTCAAGGCGTGTAATCCTTCCATGAACTGTACACTATTCATAATATATGCTCTAACTATTTAATATTATTTTACCATCATTTTTTTACTTTAAATATATTGATTAAAGTATTTATACAAGATTAAGTCATCTTTCACTTTGGCTGGACATGTAACACCCTTATATCACTGTATCGAACGTAAAGTGATTAGATGTCACAACAGAAATACGATATCAAATATGGCTATACTAAACAATCTGTTAATTTTTTTTAAACACAAATTCATTCATATCATAATATACCTATAAGGTGGACATAACCATAATTAAATATTACATAAGTATAATTCATACGCTATATCTCCAATATACACATATATACATGTCATGCCTACTATCATCCTTGAACCATGCTTTGTTCTTGATCATCATTGTAGCATCAGCTACCCATCTTTCTATCTTTATAACCTGTGCGCAGTTAACAAACTATGCGTTGAGTATCGAAAATGCTCAGTGATGGATACATATCCTAAACTTTTCACAAAAAAATATCATTCAAACATATACATACATGTATGCATAGGCACATACTTATACACATGCATGCTTCTGTGAGCATTATTTAACATTAACTAATTATTTACCATATTGATGTGCATCCTACATTCATGCACACATGTATTTAACATGAAAAACCGTCTCACTCATGTAGTAGAATACAATTATCAACTTTATTCTTTAAAACACATCATTTAGTGTAGTTGTCATTTTTATATTTATATTTCATTGATTTATAATATTAACCTTCAATTATAATTAATTAATTTAATATCATTAATTGAACTCATTTATGCACTTTATTTACTGTTCATTATACAATTTACAATTTTGATTCTTAACATACTATTTTCTTGCCACTTTACACTTTAATACCAATTCTTTTCACTCTTTACAAATAAGTTCACTCGCATCCCATTTTCACTTGGGAATTGATCGTCATTCTCTTATTCATTACATGGTTATTTAGTCATTCGGATATACATTCACTCATTCAGTTATTTAGACATTTATCCAATTGTTTACTTTAAAAGAATCTTCTTATTTCTGTCATACTTACTTTTTAAGGCTGAATTTTTTTTCTCTCTTTTATTTTTAATATATGTTATGACATGAACAATTACGATTTAGTCCCTATTTTCACTTACGTGTAAAAATTACACTTTAAATTCTTATCTTACAATATAATAGAGTTCATTCACAGTTTTATCTTTCAATTAACATTTCACTTGCTAAATTACAATTTAGTCATTGCACTTTCGTTAAATTACAGTGGTGTTTTCTTTTATTATTTATTTACGCTAATTTCACTACTTATTTTTACTTTCACACTAAATTTCTTATTTGACATGTAACTTATCATTTTATTTCAAATACACCACTTTATGAAAAATTATGTATGGATCCCTAATTTTCCAATAATTACAAAACTATCATTTTTCCATCTCATTTACAATTTTGCCATTAGTTCACTTATTTTCATTCTAAATCCATTATTTGGCATGTAAATTATCAATCAGTCCTTATTTTATCATTTTCGTGTCAAATTTTATTTTAGCCCTCTAAGACTATAAAAGTTTGCTTTTGTCACACCCTTCTCGAAACAGTTTTTTCCAAAGCGAAACTTAACCGAAACTAATACGTTTTTTTTAACAATACGAAACACTTAAAATACCTTTCATTAATTTCAGAATCAAACAACAGTCTTATAAACAATTAAAACCAACATCAAACATCATACCAAAAATATTATCAACATACAATTAAATCTTTTACCTTAATAGTCTAAGTATATACATGCCAAAAGCTTACACCAATTAATACAAAATTCTTCTCTTCCGATCTGGACCTTCAGTGTACTATGCTTCCGCAATACTTCAAAATTTGCACGCAGTAAACACTACGTGCTGAGCATTAAATATGTCCAGTGGTGACTACTAATCCAAAAATTTTCCAAAATAAAACATAATTTCATCATTTATGCTACTATTATTTTTATTTCATTAATATTTTCTTTTACCTCGGTTAACATTAATCATGTTATTAACTTGTATTTTGGTAATCATTATTCTTTAGTTTTCAAACTTTCAACTTACCTTACAATATCTTCTTAGGTGGATCGATATCAGATTTGCTATTACCTTACAGTATTTTTCACTATAACTTTTACTTTTATCATTGCTTTCGTTTTATCTTTTAGTTACAACGATTTAATTATTAATTTATTTAGCAATGTGTATTGGTACTCGTATCTTTAAGAGCACCAAAATCAACTATTTTTAATTCTTAATTCTTAATTTTACAGGTCAATTATTCAATCTGTATTCTAACTACACTTTTTGCTAATTATTCTTTTACTTTACTTAAACTTTTATCTAATAAATGCATTACTATTTAAAGGCTTATAAGCTTTATTGCAAAGCGATACAGCTATTTCGGGACACTTTACAGTCAAATTTTCTTTCCATCTTTTATGCCTTTACTTATGTTCAAATATTTACTTTAAAACTTATGTCTTTTATTTTTATTTTTATTTTTATTTTTCATTTAACAGTTATGTGCATTCTCATCGTTTTACTTTTTATTTAACTTTTCTTTCAGAAATATGTTACTTAAGCATTAAGTTTCACTTAATGTCATTACTATCACTTTTTAACATTAAAAAGGAAATTAATATTATTTTTCAAACTTGTCACTTTTTTCACTAGCAATTGGTGCAGGAAATACCAATTAAGTAAATTTATCTTTTTCATTATAAAAGCCTAACTTAATTTTTATTTTACATTTTATTCTTATAAAATCTCTCTTTTTCTTTTTCTTATTAATTACATTTATTTTTTGGAAACCTTTACAGATTTATTTTAACTTTGCGTTTTCTTCCAAACGAATCGTTTTTCATTATAACTTTTATATTTAATTCATTTAAACAATACTGATTTATTCATTTTGATGCGCCCCTAGTACAATATAACAGAATTCTTAAAAAAGATACTCGGGACTAGACCCGAAGGTCTCACTGAACAGATAGAGAAATGATCTCGAAAGATCAAGTCTCACAGAGCAGAAAAAAGATACACTTTCACTTTCAATAAAGCTATGGAGATCAAAGATCCCACCCATAGCAAAAGAAGTCGCCATGACTTGCACCGCGGTACTAAGATGTTCCTATGGCTAGCCAATTATATCCTAAATAAGAATAATAATACCTGCATATTGTTAAGGACAAAATAATCAATCATATTTACAAACGTTTTTGAACATTTAAAAACCTTTAATTTCTTTCTTTTATTTATTACTACACTTTATTCTGATCAAATGCACTCTTTTGTGCCTTTGACTATTCGATAACTTTTTGTCCCTTTTTATTCACTTTATATTTTTCAATCACTTTTGTGAATTATTCTTCGATAATTCACTCAGATACTTAAGTTTTTCGGTCTTTTATGCAGATTATAAATTATGAATTATGGCATTATAATTCACAATTTTCTCTTATTCTTTTTATATAATTCTTTGCGAATTATTTTTCAATAATTTTAAACTTGACTGATTACACTTTGTTTTTCTTTTTGTCCAAAATTTTTTAATTATTCGCTTAACTGACTTTTATTTCGTCAGCGAAATATTTTATACTCTTTTACTACTTTTTATCGACTAATTTATTTTGATAAATTAGTCACACCTTTATTTTACTACTTTTTACGCAATTAGAAATTCTAGTAATATAATTTATTATTTTATGACTCAAAAATGCATAATTTGACTTTTTTATGGGATTATTTATGTCAAATACATAATTACAATTTTTTCATTATAATCATTTATTTCTATTTTTATTATACCATTTCTTCCATTATTCATCGTTTATTATTTCTTTTACCATTTTTGGGTAAAATTATATTTTAGTCCCCATACTATGAAAACTTTATCTTTTGACACAGTTAGGTCTTCGAAATTACTATTTTGCCCTTGTTAACTTTTTCGTACTTATTTTCACTCATTAATTACTCACTTTGATAAAATTATCATTTTACCCCATAACTTTTATTTTCTTTCATTTGAGTCCTTTTTTCCATTTAAAACTTCATTTTGTCTTTCTTTTTATTTACTTATCAATTTATTTCCATCATTTTCATTTATTTTATAAATTATTTACCGATAATTGATTATTCTTATTATTTTCACGACTTAATAATTATTTCAAAAAATTCATCGGTTGACTTTTTATTTTTTATCATTGACATTAATTTAATTTCATATTTATTCATCACTTTAGTCATTTTTATACAATTATGCATTGCTATTTCAATTATTTTCATTGTACATATTCATATAAAAATTTTAATAAAATCTCAATAATTTCAATAAATTCCAACAAAATTTATTTATGTATTATTTATTATTTAACATCATTTCTCACTAAAATAATCAATTATTTCTCATTATTTCACATTTTTCACTATAGGCATAACCAATACATAGGCTTTAAAATTTCAAAATAAATTCCAATAATTCATTAAATATCAATGGCACTAATTATCATCTCTATATTCTATTTAGGCCATTATATATTATTTTCATGCAAAATTTCACATATTTCTCTTAGGGAATAATTCGGCCACCAACAATTTTTCACCTTAAAGTTTTCTTTCTCTTATTTTCACTTTTCATTTATCTTTTCTCTAGTCCAATTACAATTATCCTATCATAATTACATCAATTAGCTACTTTAAACATTTTTACCTTAATTACATAATTAAGAAAAATTCATATTAATAGGAAAACTAAAGGATTTTGTAGTCACTTATCTTTTTTCATGCTTTAGCTTCCTTAGGCTTCTTTTTTCATTCCTTAAACCAGAGAAATTCCTCCATTATCATGAAAAATCCATGGGAGCCGAATTCTTCATCAAAGAAAACACTATGATATCAACCTTTTTAGCTCAATTTAACCACAAAAATAAATTTTAGGCACCCAAAACTACTCATAGGTACCTTCAAACAAATTTAAAACCTTGAAAATCTCTTACCTCAATTTGACCCCTAAGCCTTTTCCTCTTTATTTCTCTTTCTTTCCTCCTTCAAATCAAAGGCTTGAGGCTTGATTAATTATCTAGAGGGATGAAACTACAACTCCTAAGTTGGAAGTTATGAGAAATCTTGAGTAAATAAGAAGCAAGAGAGAGAGAAGAGAGGGAGAGGCTATTTCGGCCAAGGAAGAAGAGGAAGATGGTGATCACTTTTTCTGGAGTTTTCTCCAGATTTTCAGCCCTTATATACCTCTCTAATGGGCCAAAATTTGGGCTTAATGAGTGGGCTTTGCCCACTTAAACATTAAGGCTCATTTAGACCTTTTTAAAGCTCAATCTAATTTCTCTCTCTTTCTTACTTCAAATTACTTCAATTTTAATTTTATCATTCTTAAAACATCAAAAATAGGTAGTACGTAAATTTTCGGCTCAATCGGAGTCCGTTATCGATCTGATTCAAACTTATCGGTCCGATTCGATAACTGCCAGTATCACCGAAAAATTTCATTCTTATCACCAAAATATTCTACATAAAAATTCATGTAGGCACGCAAAATCTGGCAATATTTGGAGTTCGTTTACTATTTTTAATTATTTATGTAAAATTAAGTCTCATTTTCTATCAGGGAAATTGACTAGCTAACTTTTTCATATTTTTGACTTTTTGAGGCTTATTTGACCTCAAATTCACTTCAAATTTCAATCATAGGCTCACCATGACTATTCCTTTCCAATGGTCCAATAAAATATTTTTAACTTTCGGATGTCCTTTCGGGCCCGAAAAACACTATTTACTGTTGAAAAATACTATTCATGGCCGATCCTGTATTGAGACCATTACAGCTTTTAAGCTATTCTTTCACGATTTTATTATCATTATTCATACATTCACGATTTTATCATTTTTATCCATTAAATTTATTATTTTGGTAAATTATCATTCTAACCCTAAACTTTTCATTTTCTTTCATATCAGTTCTTTTTCACTCTCATTTTCATTTACATTTCACTTTTTTCACTTTTAAAGTCAGTTTTACCATTATGCCTCTAGTATAATTTCAGTAAAAAATTTCAAACCAGATATATGGGATGTGGATCTCACGAACCCATAATAATGCAACAGGGGATGATCCCGAAGGATCAATCCACCTCAAATCAGAACAGAACAGTCAGAACTGAAACTATGGAAGATTATTACGATCTTATCATAGCAAAGCAAGTTGCCATGACTTGCACCGCGGCATGGGTATCCCTATGGCTAGTCAATTATGTTCTGAATTAGATTTTAACCGCCTGACTACTACCAATGGCAACATTCTTTGCTCATTTCAGAATCACTTTTTATGTTTCTGACATTTTCATTTACTTTTTCATTTTAGTACATGGTCCATTCAATTCTTTCTTTTCATTTCAGTACATTGTTCATTTAGTTCTTTCATCACTTTTACACATCTGACTTTTTCACTTGCTTTTGCATTTCAATACATTAGCCATTCAACTTTCCATCACCTTTGCACATATTGTGAATTATCTCATTATAATTCACTATTTTTACTTATTTTATGAATTATTTCACCATAATTCAACAATTTCATTTTAAACATAATACAATTTCATTCTAAAAAATATTTATATAAATTTCATAAATTTTAAATAAATTCATGGATACTTTTTTCCATATTTAAATTCATTTAGGCAGTTACCCATCTTATACCCACACATTATGCCTTAGTATATACTAAGGGTTCATTTTCTTATTTACTATCTTTATTTTTGATTCCGTCAACGGCTTTAATTTCAATCTTTGCAATCTACTTATTTACTTTTCAGTCTATTTATATTTTATTTCGGTCCCTACTCTCTTTATTCTTTTTTCACAAAACTTATTAAAGCATTATTATTGAATTATTCCTTATCTTACTTACTTAAATCCTTGCTGCTATTAATATTTTCACATCATTTAATTTTATTTATTAATAATTTAAATTAAATTTCTTAACATGATTTAATTTCTATTTAGCCCCTTGCAATCCCTTAAATTATGATTTTATCCTCCACATGTATTTTTGTGTAATGGATTACAATTGTTTCTTTTTTTTCACACTTAAACTTTTATATAAGGAAAAATTATTGTTTAATTCATGAACTTCATTGCTGTACAACTTTATCCCTCTAGTTCATTCTTATTTGCAAAATTATTATCGGTTCTATACTCTATATTTTTAATTCATTATACTTTTATGCAACTACAATTTAGTCCCTAGAACAACTGAATTACCATTTTATTCTTTTTTCTCAATATTTTGCAAAATTACAATTTGCCTTTGAACTTTCAATTTCTTTCATTTAGGTCATTTATCACTTTAACTATATCATTTTCTATTCTTTTTATTATTTTTATTTCATCTTATGTTAAACACTATTAACATTTATTATTCATCAATATTTGGCAAATTTCCTAATTTATTCTTAATATCCATCTGGCTTAATATAATATAATCCATTTTAGTCATCTTTATATCAATTTAATTACTTAAATCACTCACTCTCATTGTAACATCCTCTATACAATTTTTAAGTTCGTATTATATTATTAATACTTCTGTTACAATTAATTTATTACTCAATTTAAATAAAAATTTAACAGTACGACGACTTAAAATTCATGCTACCCAAACTGTAAAATTCAAATTTACACTCTCAATATCATTCTTCCAACTCCCAAAACTCCAATCAACACACAACACTTCTATAATTTTCTCTCAACATACGCATTCTATAGTCATTCACATTCATGCATAACTCATACACCATCCATTCACCTCATTCATCAAGTTTACAAAATACTTATATTACATGCCCATTTACAATAATTCTCATAAATTATCACAGGGTTTATACATAATTACATAACAAAAAGCAAAAAGACTATCTTTTGTGTACATGCCACAACTAGTCCTTCCGATACTGATCTTGAGTTACATGTCCCTGCGCATAGTCACAATAAACTACACACTAAGCAACATAATCGCTTAGTGGTTGATACATTTACATAAAATTTCACTCAATTTGTTTTACTTAAATTATTTAATTCATTATTATTTTAATTAAAATTCTCATGGATAAATAAATTCCTAATTTATTCTCTTTATATCAAATTTCTCTTTTAATTATTTCAAAAATTATCTTTCTTATTTAATTTCAATAATTTTTCAGTTCGGAAGTAAATTACCATTGTACCCCTAAGGTTTGATTTTTTCCAATTTTGACCCATATTTGACCATTAAAGTTGACTTTTTTCTAGTTTAACCACTTTAACTCCAATTTTGATCCGTTTGACTTCCTTTGACTCTTATTTTACTATAATTGCATAAATTACATTTTACTCCCCGAAATTTTTTTTAGATGAAAAATTATGATTTAGTCCCTGTAACTTTTCCTTAATTACGATTTTTTTCCTTTTTAATCAAATTGACTATTTTGACCATATTAACCATATTTTTATCATTAATTGACCATTTTGTCCTCGATTTATTGCATTATTATATTTTTTCCTTATTTAACATATATATCTCATTTTTTATCTTAACTCATTCTTATTCATATTTTTAACATTGTTAAAGCCGCAATTACCCTTTTTACACAGTTTTATAAAAATTTATCATTTTACCCCTAGTTGTCGACAATAGAAAAATCATGAACCGGATAAGCAGATTAGTAAATCCAGTGTATGGTAGGAACCACACCACTAGAGTATGATGCTACTTCTCAGTATATCAGTAAATAAGCCGGCTAACGGTATAATATCACTTTTTCAGTATAGTAAATAGAACACCGTGGGGTAAGTGCCTATATGGCTAGCCATACTATCTTAGGATTATGGGCCACCCACTGAACACTAAGAGCATAATAAATAATCATAATCTTCATACTTTAATTATTCTTATCATAGCATATAAATCTTATTATGACATAAGTTACTTTCACATAGGCTTAATTATTCCCATCATATTATTTTAGTCACATTATATCAAAAAATGTTCTCATATGAGTTTATTACTTGATAAATCTTCACATGTACACATTTAATACCATGAAATTCAACTAAACCATATCATTCCCTAAGTGACACCATTCGGCCACATGGACAAGTCACACTTCCGAATTCTTTCTACCTTCAATTTCATACCATCCATGCTTTAATATTCATTTTATAACATAACATAGCAAATGGCCTCAATTTCACTTAAACATCTTTAAGTTACCATGGTTTTCATCATTATGTAACTACATCATACTTAGAAAAAAATCTCATATTTTAATTTAATTAACAAAATTTTATCTTTTACATGTTAATTTAGCCAATTATCATTAAATACTTAGTTTAAATGTCATTTTACATTAAGATACCCTAAGGTACCAATTCGGCCAACCTAGTGTCCACTCCCTTTTATTTAATTTCTCTACATATTCAAGCTTCTAATGGTTTATTATGTCATTATTTCATGTTATCCTAAATTATTTTATCAATTTACACTATTATGTATAGTTACACAATGTAAAAATTAGGGAAAATTCACTAACATAAATGAAATTAAATATAAATTATATTTGTTAATCTTAATTTGGCTTGATTTTCACCTATTCTTCCTTTTCATTTCCCTTCCTTTTTTTTCTCTTTTGGCCGAATTTGAAAGAAAGAGAAACACAAGATTAATTCATGATTTCAAGAAATTTAAAGTCACTACTATAATTTTCTAGTCCATTTCTATATGCTTATGCAATTTCTCCTTCAAATTCTACCTAAAATTCATGAAATCATAAAATTATACATTAGGGTTATTACCTTAATTCCTTCACTTCCCCTTAATGGGAATCCTTTTTCAAGTGAAAGAGGATGAAATTCTGAGTGTTAGGTTGCAATTAGGGCTGGAGATTTAGAGAGAGAAAACTTGGAATGAAGAAAAATGGGAAAGAGAGCAAACAAGTGAGGGGTTCGGATTTTTAAAGAAAGAGAGAGGAAAATGCTGTAATTTTTTAAAGACTTCTATAAGTCTCTAATCCCTATTTGATGGCCTATTTATATGCAAAAGAAATGGCTACGATTCATTCATTTATTATTGAATTTAAAGGCTTTAAATTTGGCCACTTGTCACTCATTCATGCACTTGGGCTTGCCCTACTGATCTAAACTCACTCACACATGATTATGGCTCTCTATTAGTAACTCATGTATCTTCTTCGGGTCAAATTTCTGGATTTAACCCTCCAAATGATCCGATCTCGATTTTACATCCCGAAATATGAATTTTCGTTTTCGAATCAGATTTTCCTGAAATTTTTTGCAGATTGTCCCTACATATTCAAGAATACATGGTAAAAATTTTAGCTTATTCTGATATCATTTTAGTATACTTATAGCTTCGATGATCTGTGCAGTCGATCCGAAATCCAAAATTTCAAAACTGTCGAAATTACCGTTTTTCAATTTTTTGGGTGTATTTACACTATTTATAACATGTGTGTGAAATATGAAGTTCATTGAAGGTCTCTAGGATTTCCAAACTGTGGTCAAAATTTTGGTCAAACCTACACTGATCCCGTAAAATTTTTCTTTGTTTGCCCTTTTGGAGGCCTATTTGACCTCAATTTTTGCTCAAATTATATCACTAAACTTCGTTTAACATGTACTTTCATAATTTTTCTTTAGCTCACACTACCCGTCGGGTCACCCATCCCTTGGTTTCCCTGGCTCGGGCACGTTTAACCTTACACTCTTTTCAAATTTTCTATCCTATTTAATCCCGATCACTCTGAAACCTGTCTTAGGGTAATTAATCATACTCTATAACAAGTCATGTATGAAAAATGCAAATTTGGAAGGTGTTACACTCATGTTCATTATCATAAATCTATACTTAATTAACATAAAAATTACAAAATCATTAAGAATTCTCTAAGCATACCATTCGGCCATAAGAGGTATTCTACTTAAATTTATTTTCTTCTACCATTAAATCATTCAAAATATCATTTTTAATCCTTTTATTCATTTCTATAGCAATTATTTCAATTATTCATGTATTAATCATATACATGCACAACACACATAATCACAAATCAAATCAAATCAATGAAAATTAGGGGATATGGTATCCACTTACCTTAGATTCACTTTCTCCACACTTTAATCTTCCTTTCCTTGGCTTTACTCCATAAATCATCATCATTTCCTTTAAAAATCCTAAGTGGCCAAATATGTAAAGATATAAAACCATCATTTTCTTTGCTCCAAAGTTAAATCTAGCATAACAAATGAGCTCTACATATCTTAATTTATCTATATAAACCTTTAAATCAAATTATAGAGCTTGATTTCTCATACCTCATTTTTAATACATAACTTGATAAATTTTAATTTTTTTCACTTCAATCACTCCAATTTGAGCTTTGATAAAATCACAATGTAAAAGAGAAGCCTTGATTTGCTTGAGAAAGTAAAATTTGGTGGGAGATTTTGAGTGAGAAAATTGAGAAATTCACGAGAAAGGGAGAGTGGCCAATTCAGCCATGAAGTAGATGGGAGAAAGCTGTGGTGAATTATGAAAGCTTGCAGATTTTTAGACTATTTATAGAGCTGATTTGGGCTGTGCTTGATTCAACCAAAGTGGTTGGGCTTAATTTAAGCCCAATTTGATTTTTAAGCCTATTTAATGCATTATAAATTATTTTTCTCTCTTACCAATATCAAATTCACTCAAAATCAATTTCATAATTATTAAAATAATAAATTAAGCCTCCACGAAAATTTTTAGCTTAATCGGAGTCCGTTTCTGATTTGATTAACTCAAATCGGTCCGATTATCCAATTTTCGGTGTTACCGTAAAATTAATTTTTCACTATCAAATAATTCTAAATACTAATTAGAGCCCAACTGAAACTTCTTGCAATTTTTAAAGATCATTTGCTATTTTTAAAGCCTCAGTCAAATCTATGGTCAACCGATTTCTATTTAAACCAAAATTATTATTTTTCTCTTATTTTCTGAGTTCAAACCTTCCTAAAAATACTTTCATAATTCTCAAAATATATTCATTAAGCTTCACGAATATTTTTGAGTTAATCAGAGACTGCTTTTCGATCTTGTTCACTTTTACCAGTCCGATAACCTAATTTTTCAAAGTTATCGAAAAATTAATTTTTCATTACTATATAATTCTAATCATCAATACGAATGCATCCATATTTTCGGATTATTTTTCTGAGCTCCATAGATCCAGTCAAACTAGTAATATTCCAAATTTGAAAGTGACTTCATTTTCTAATGTCTTTTCGAGGTTCAAATGATATCTGTTTGATCTAAAATTGAAACCACAGACTCCTGCTGATATATTATTTTCAATGATCAAATTAAATATTTTTCGACTCTGAAAGGTACTATTCATTCCGTTGTCACTATTCATTATCGAAAAATACTATTCCCGATTAATTCGGTATTTGGGCCATTACAGGACATGTAAAATTATATATATATATATATATATATATATATATATATATATATATATATATATATATATATATATATATATATATATATATATATATATGATGATCAAGTATTCATTACAAAAACAGTTCATAAAACGAACTTCAATCCCGTTGAAAAACATTATTATTTATTTCTAAAAAAAGCCACCAAATAAGTTGAACTTGAAAAATAAAATATATGTAAAAAATGTTCTTCATGTTAACTTAACAAGTCAACCACTAACAACCTTTGTACAAACCAAGACTCCAATTACAGAATGATCAATAATTATATATATATTTTTAATGAAAACAAAAGAAAATAAAAAGATTTAAAATCGAAATTAAATTAGCATACCATTAAATTTAAATCAGCATATCGTGGAAATGTCTATTTAAAAGTTGGTGAAGTTAGTGGGCTCACTTTTAAAAAGACCATATAAACACTTAGAGCTTGAATTTCCTAATATTTTTATGATCCAAGAAATAATATTTTAGATACTTTCTCTTATTTTGGTTCAACTTCCCTTCTTATTTTTCTTTCACTTATTTTTTATTTAAATTTCCAATTTGTTGATGAAATCACTGTGGCATAAACAAAATCTCCACATTTTGAATATATTCATATTGAAAATGTAACTATACGATCCGACCGTATAAACAAAATCTATTCTACAGATATATTCAGTATAAATTTAGACTAATCAAACTAACAGATTTTAAATATAAAAATAATTTTTTTTCAGAAAAAATAAAAAGAAGATGAGGAATGGACTAATTTGAAAAAAAAATATGACACTTGTGAAAAAAAAGGGTCATAATTAAGTTGGTCAATTTTAGAGTTTAAACAATAAAAAACTATTAGGTTTTAGAATGCTATAACTATAAGATCATAAGCCCAAATAAAAGACTATATGTTAATGATATCAACCCATAAAATCAAGAATCCAAATTTACAATTTGGACTTTTGGGCCTTCTAAAGTGGGCTTTGTTGAAGCCCATAATTTTGCTACAAGACAGAACGCAATGAAATTATAAAATTCAATTTTCTAGTTTTCAAGGAATTTTACAGTTTTCAATTACGTCCTCCACCCTCACCAACATTTTCCTCAAAAACAATGAAAACTAGTTAATCTAAATTCGAGCATAATTAAACTTATAATTAGAGTAATTCTTCTAATAATTTACACTCTTTACACTTTATATACGGGATAATAATTGAATTTATAATATTTTTTAAGCAAATTCGAAGTTTTTTACTTAAGTGAATCTAAAATTTCTAAAGAACAGTTAGCTACTCAAACAAAATACTTTAATTAGTTGCATTATCTTTTCAATTTTCTTTTCTCCAAAATTCTGCACAAAAATGAATAAATTTGAATAGAAGATTAGCGGTGTGCAAAATCTGGTCCGATTAACCTGATGCATTCAGATAAGGTTAATCGGGTCGGTTCATATGTTAGAATTAGAGATGATTACGGGACGAAAACTCTTCGTTCCTGGTGAAAAACTGCTCCGAATGGGGCTGAAAATTCCCGAAAAATTCTCCCGTGAAGACAGGGACGAGGACGGGGAAGGGAAAGGGAAAAAAGTATTTTTCGACTTAGAATTCGAAGCGGGAACGGAAATTGTGGTCCCTGCCCCAAAATTTTTTCGCCCTCAAAATTTAATTTCTAAATTTAATTATATTTATATAATTTAGTTTTAAATTATATTTAATTTTAGTTTTATTAATTGTTAAAATTTATATTAATTTTATTTGTAATTGAATTTATATTTTTTAATTATTAAATGTTATATTTCAATTACAATTCATTATTAAATATTATATTTTATTTATAATTAAATTTTTAAAAAAATAAAAATATTTTTTATGCGAGAATGAGGACGGGGGAAATTTTTCCCCCGAAATACTATCAATCCCCGCCCTGCTCCTGCGTAGGGCAGTAGGTGGGGAGGCACTGCCCGCCCCATGATCATTCCTAGTTAGAATTAGGTATTAATCGGGTTTGGATCGGGTGAAAATCCCTCTAAATCCGACCTAACCGACAACCCGATTAGCTTAAAAAAATAAATCAAAAAAAATCTAATTTTCTCTTTTTCATGTCCTATATTGTTAGTGTTTAATTATCATGAAATATATGTTTGTTGTAATTTTTAAATTGTTAATTTGTTGTATTTTATGGTATTTAATATTATTTATTTGTATTTTACTTTAAATTTTAGTTTGAATAATTAAAAGAAAATTAAAATTCGAATACATCGGAAGAATCGGTTTGGAATCCAAAAAATATTGTGTTAATCGGGTAGAAGCCCGACAACTAAGTAGGATCAAATTTGGTAAGAATAATCCTTAAATTTCGGATTAATTGGATCCGACCCAACCGATGCACACCCCTATAGAAGATAATATATAACAGAAGCTAGGGGTGTTCAAAACCCGACCCTACCCGAACAAGAAATTCGGATATGATTATTAGGGTCGGGTAGAGTTGGTGATTGGGGGTTTGTTCGGATTCGGGTCGGGTTAAACACTCATTAACCGAACAATTCCAATAACAAATATTTTCCTCAAAAAAGCACTGTTTCATTAAACCGGTCAAGTTCGGATCGAGTTGACCCGACCCAACCAACCCGAACATCCTTTTTAATAAATTAAAATAAAAGAAAAAATAAATTTGGATTGTTCAGGCGGGGCTCGAAATTTTGAGGGTTATTCGGATAAGGGTCCGAATTATTTGTATGGTAGGGTAGGATTGGGATATATGGTATTGTTCAGGTCGGATTGACTCGAACCCGCCTGATGAACACCCTTAACAGAAGCCGTTTGAGTGGCCAAGTGGATCTAATTTTCTAATAATTAATTGTAATGTAATTTTTTATTGGGTTTAGAAGAAAAATGTCAAAAACAAGATGCTGTAAGTGATTTTCTGAAATAAATTATAAGAATTGAACATTATAAAGTACATAATCCTATTAAATAATTTAAAATTGGATACAATGGGCTCGTGGCTTGTTTAATTGAAGTGTATTCTTAATGAAGTCTTTAGAAAAAAAATATAAATTGAAAATAATAAATTCAAATGTAAATTTAATTGGATTGTCTGAACCGTTGATCTTATTATTAAGAGAATACATGTGCTAAGATTCCACACATTTGCATATATAATTGCTTCAATTTCTACTAATTTATGACTCAAGCACACTTTTAGATTCTCTGTCCAGCTATTACCAACTATATAATCCTGGGGCTTATTTTGTTTTTTATTATAAAAGACAGAGAAATTTATTTTTTATATATTGTTTTTACCCTTAAATTATTTTTAAAGTTTTTTTTTTTTAAACAAGAAGAGAGCAAAGCCAAGTAAGAGAAGTTCCAGACAAAAAGGAAAGTAAAACTAAAAGGTTAATTTTACCAGCATTAACTAAAATTTGTAGATTATAACATTATGGTCATCATAATATGATTTGTAATAAAAATAATAATTTAAATTTTATTTTATAATAAAATAATTATAAAAATCGATAATTTGCCCACCGGAAAAAATAATCTAACTTTTATTTTGGTTGCATTGATATTATATAAATCGAAAAGCAATTGAATTGATATTTTATAAACTGTATCATTAAAAAAATAAATAGATAAATTAAATAATGAACCAAAATAAAAGTTAGATTATTTCTTCCGGTGACTAGATTCTCGATTTTTCGATTTTTATGATTTTTCTGTTATAAAATAAAAAATTAAATTTTTTTTATTATAAATTATAATACAGTAAATATAATGTTACGATCACCAAATTTTGGTAATAACCGATGAAATTATCCCAAAAAGCAAGGCGGAACATGGTTGCCATGGGTGGCAAATGAGCATAGACAACAAGTCAATCAGCACTAAATTACTTTCTGTATAGACATGAGAAAACCGAACTTTTCACTCACGACGGAAAAGGCTTTCAATGCTGCAAATTAAATTACCTCAGCAACCAGAAACGTCACACTTCTGAATTAAGGGAACAACATTACGACTATTAGGGGTGTGCAAAAACGGACATGATCCGACCAACCTAATTAACCCGATTTAAATTAATATATTCGGACGGAATTAATCGGATTGGTATAATTGATTCGGTTATTGATATTGAATATTGATCGGATTCGGGTGAAATCCAACTAACACGAACAATCCAAAATTTTTTAATATATAAATAAAAAATTTATAATTTTTCTATAATATTAATTAATATATAATATATATTTAATGTAATTTTGAGATTATTAGTTTGTTGTGTTTTTAAAATATTTTTTATAGTATTTAATATTATTTATTTGTATTAATTTATAATTTTAATTTAAATATGTAAATTAAAAAAACTAAATTCGGATTGTTCGGATTGATCCCAAAAAAATATCGGATTGTTCGAATAGAGGTCCAATATTTATATAAGGTAGGGTCAGATGAGGATAATATATAAATTTTAATTTAATCGGGTTCGGGTTGGGTTCGGATGATGCACACTCCTAACGACTATCCATCACAAGAAGAAGAGCTCGTCTGTGCGCATACTCAATTACAACAAGGACCTTTATAAACTCTCCAAAGTTTATCTTTCGCAACAAAGGTAATTTAGTTTTCGTCATTCAGAGTTCTGTAAATTTTTACTCTATAATTAACTGATTAAGTTATCTTTGATGATTTAGCATATACGCAAGTTTTTTGGAGCCTTGAGAGAACCATAAGTATTGAGCTTGGTCCATTTTTTATGTCTGTTTGTGGGAATTGGGATTAGTAGGCCCATGCTTTGGATATAATATATCTATGATGACAGATGCTATAAATAAATATTAAACCATTACTTCTCTATGCTTTAAATATGTTTTTCAATTGAAGATATCAAATCATTGACAAACAGAGACAGTAAGAGCAGCCCTTAAAATTACATATTTCAGTCTTTGTTAATCTTACATTTCTACAAAGAAAATTTGTATGCAATTTAAAAATAATAATAAGAAAAAATCTAGTCAGGGTTTCAAGAGAGCTGAAAAAAATCAATCGAAGGTCTAACCTGTGAAAATATATTTAAAAATAAATTAAATCATAAATTTTCATTTGACATATAAATAGAATCACCTGTATTTATCTATTATTTTTTTATTAATCATCCAGTATTCGAATTTTATTATACCGACTAAATTCGGATTCGAAACATCATTGCAGGTTAAAGTTCCTTGTCCCTTCTCATGGGAGGTGTCGAAAGTCGATCCTGAGATCTCTCATTTCTAGCCTAACTTGCATCACCGTCAGACCACCACCCTATGGATACCGGTATTTATCTATTATGATGGTCAATATTAAATTAAAAGTGTGAAAATACTATTATAAAAAAAAGTATTAGCGACTAAAATGATTGAAAGTAGACAATTTAGTCGCTATAAAGTATATTAATGACCTCCAAAAATGCTTTGATGACTTGACGTTACTCATCATTTTAATTTTTTAAAAAAATTAAAATAAAAATTAAAATCTAATTATTTTGATAAATTTAATATAAAATTTTAACTATCTTTACAAAAATAATAAAAAAATATTAATTTATTTGGTAAGATTATACGATTTCAATAAGTCTGTTGTGCATTTTTTTTATTAGCGTAGTTAGAGTCTTCTTATTTTAATGGCAAATTTGAGCCAATTATATACTAATAATAATAGTTTTTATCCAAAAATATATTTAAGAAACAAATGTATACTATTTTTAATATTTTAAAAATAAATTTAACTCGAAATATTTTTAAAGTATAAATATATACTATAGAAATTCAATATGTTAAGGAAAAATTTAACCTTTATTCCTTTGGTAAATTTTCAGTTTTTTTTCTTCTAAATTTTCATGATAGTATAAATTTCGAATGAGAATTAAGAATGAAGCAAAACATGTATATATTCATAAATGCAAATTATGAAGGGAAAAAAGGGTAAATGATAGGAACTTTTTTTTTAGTGAAGATGGACCCACAAAATCATAGTGGAAATCTACAAGAAGTAAAAATGCAATTGAAGCTAACACAATAATTGGATTATTTGATAATATTATTTTTATAAATCAATGTCTTTAAAATCCCACAAGTTAAAAAGACATTAATAATTATTGTAGTGCCTGTCCTACCCTTGTCATTGTCCTAATTCTTTTCATCTTTATCAAACTTACAAGCCCAATCACTTCTTTATAAAAACAATAGCTCCCTCCCTTTTTTTAGTATTAAATTACTTGATTAAAAATAAATTCGATTAATTTTAATTTTATTGAAAAAACATAAATTAAAAAAATAATTTTTTTTAAATAATGGATAAATATAATTTTAATTTTAATAAAAAATAATGGATAAAAAAGGGAGAAAATATTTCTTTGTCATATTAAGTCTAAACTCACTTAAGCTTCTACACTTTTGCATTAACAAGTATCTACATGTGAAACTCCACACTTGTAACCACCGCCGTTTAATCTTTTTTGACTTCATGATTGTTAATATTTCATTAAAAGTGATAAAAAACAGTTTTAAATTTAATTATTCTTTTAACCTAATACTTACTTCGTCTTATTTTAAAAAATAATTTTTTATTTTTTACGAAACGTAAAAAAATAATTAAAATATTTTAATTTCATAAAAAAATTATAATTATTGACAAAAATATCTTTTTATATTTTTGAAAATTTCATTTAATTCTAATTAAAAATAGAGAGTAATAAAAAAAATATTTAACAAAGTTTATAATAAATGGAAGTATTTATCTAAATTTATTTTTCAAATTTCGAAAATAACATTTAAAGTGAAATAAAATAACTTGTAAAAAAAAGTTATTCTTATCACAATTTTGTATACCTCTATTTAATTTTAAAAACTCTTATTATGTTATAGTATAATCCTAATCTTATTTCTCTTTATCAAAAATCTTTCCGAACATATTAATTATAAAAAATAAAGGTCTAAGTGTAGCTTCTGCATTTTCTTTTTCGTTTTAAGTGTTCAATTTTAAAATTTAAGAGATAAATTTGTTATATATTTTCATTTTACCTTCATGCATTTATATTTTTTTTTGTAAAGTCTTTATTAATTAATAAAAAATAATTTAGTTGTAAATATTGTCTTAAAAGAAATTAATAATTTAATCATTACGTGCCAGAAGCTAGAAGCACAATTAAATAAGAAAATAAAGTGGAGTTAATGGTGAAAATAGAAATTCTAAAAGCCTCAAAAGTCTAAACAATGTTTAATTAGCTACAGTTAATCCACTATAAAAGTTTGCTAAGCAAAGTTAGAATATAGTAGTAGAAAATTAGAGCTAATTATTAATTAATGTTAAATTCTTCAAGACCTTTCGTTTGCAGGCAATTATCAGATAAAACATACTCTGTATTGAATATGTTTTTTGTACTTTAAAATTGTATCAACCTGAAACCACATGTCCAGTGGGTCCAAATTTTATCTATCAATGAATTATGAGGCAGTTAACCCTCCAATCTTCTTACTATCATCAAAAATCAAACAAAAACAATGCATTAATTCATCAAAAAATCCATTTGCATAGAGAATTTCCTCAATTATATTTCAAATGAATAAAATAAAATAAAATAAAATAAAATCCTTCCCTTGCCCAAGCATTCCAGTTCAAGAAAAAGAAAAAAATAATCATAATAATATCAATTATTATTTTGTTTAGCAGTTAATTATATGTTGTTTTATTATTATTATTATTAATTTTTTTTTTAATTTTCATTAATATCTACAAGAATCAACCTCTGTACAAAGGCCACCTCTCTTGCACCATTATTCCTCTGGAAATTGATTGCTTGAAAGCCTTGATTGGACTCGGAAAATACCAGCCCTTCCCCTTCGTTGATTTCCCGTTACCAGGATATGAGGTCACAGCTACCGACCTTGACTTCCTCATCATCATCTTCCTCTCTTCTTCTTCCTTCTTTTTCAAATCTTCTTGCTCCAAAACTGCGCCGTTTCTTTCAACATCTCCTCTCTTACTCTTACTACCGCTTCCGCTTTTCAGCCGAGACCATAACGACGATCCGCTCTTTGAACTCTCTTTTCCGTCGGAGTATTCATGGTCAACAGCTGGCTTTGACCGGAGAAAAGGAATTGCTAATGACCTCGATCGACGGAACGAAGGCTCGCTCTCTATCAGATTAGAAACGAGGCCGACTGTTCCGATTCCCGCAGCGGTGAAGAAGCGAGCGAAGGAGGTAGAAGAGGAGGAAGTGGTGGCGGCGGCGGAGCAGCCACAAGGGCGTACGTGAGCGCAGTCAGGGCAGAGAGAGGAGAGGCGATCCCGGAGACAGACGTGGCAGATTCCAGTACGTCGCCGTTTCGATGGATGTTTGGCGCATTTCCAAGCCTCTTCCTCATCTATGTAAAGCGCCATTTCTTTGCTTCTCTCTCTCTAAACGAGCCCTTGCTTCTCTCTTAATAACAGAAAAAGAACAGTTGCTTTGTTGCGTTGCGTTTTTCCTTTTAATTTCTGGGGGCTGTGAAGGTATAAAAAGGACCAGGGAGACATTTAACTATAGTTAAGTATCTGAGGACTACAATTTAACCATGGTTCAATAATAGAAGACTTATATTTAACCATGGTTTGAAACAGTGCCGATTAGTAAACCCTGGCAGCCTAAACGGCCGCGTTTTACGGGAATGCCTAAACAGTAGTATGATATTTATTTTATGGGATGAAATATCTAAATATATTATTTAATTTTCATTTTATGCTCATATTTCCCTGATTTGATCTCAAATTTTCATTTTTTGTACAATCCCATTTTGATGAGTTTTTATAATGTCTATAGATTCACAAATGCAAAAATAATTAAAGAATAATAATACCTACTCGTCTCAAAATCATGGTTTCATAACATTTAATTTCTTAATAATTAATAAATTTCTTTGTACAGTTTTTCAAACAAAACTTTAAAATTAAAACAATGTGATGTTTAATAATTAATATCCTAACTTTACATATTTTTATTTTTATACTTCACTATAACCAAATTGATTTATCATACTTTAAATTTTCAATATTATATTAATTTTAGTTATTATTTTGATTTGTATATATAATGATAACAGAAGTGTATCTCATAAGTTCGGTTAACTGAGCTATTCAATAGATATCGGCATTAATGAAAATAATTGTAACAAGAGTTATACAATTAATGCTCAACCATCATATCTGTTATGGAATATTTATAGCCATGTTGTCCAAAAAATGCTATATAAATGAATATAATTCTTTACGTAAACTCTTTATACTCTAATTTTTGTACACTAATTTGATTATTGGGATATTTTTCAATGAAATTTTTTCAAATATATTGTGCTTTCGGGTAATTCATATCTCAAAATATAAAATGTTACCATACAACAATAATTATGCATGATATAAATAAAGAGTATAATTAGTAAATTATACTTATATATGAAATCTAATTTTTATTAAATGGTGTGTGATAATCCTGTAAATGACATTTTTTAAGGTCCAGACAGTCGGTTCACTACACCGGAGATGGGCCAAAATCCATTAACAGATGAGGTCAAAGCGTGAGCTACAAGATAAGAATAAGGTCATATCATGTCCGACCTGATTGATACGACAATACTTCTCAGTTAACCCACTAACACAAGACAAAGCCTATACCCCTCACCTACTCCTTGTCATCTCGTCGCTCACCAATTCTGACAGCCAATTATCATATCACAAGCACTTAAGTGCACCCCTTCTCCTTCTTATAAATAGTTCAATGCACAATGACTTCAGTTATTGAACAGCTGAGACTCTCTTTCTAGAAAGCTAGTAATTTAAGTTTCGGAGTGCTTACGCCTGGTCCAACTAGACACTCTTTCTTGCAGGACTCAAGTATCCGATCGGCACAATCCAGCTAGCTCTCTCTCTTTTTCAGATAAAGATATTTCTGGTCTTATTAGTGTAAAAATATAAATGGGACTATTATTGTTTAGGAAAGAAAAGAATACAAAAAAAATAAATAAATTTGAAATAAAAGAACTATCTACAAAATAGAAGACATATATATATCAAATGACCAGAAATTAGAAGTTGCATATTGATTTTTTGCTAAAGATGAATTACAGCAATTTGTTGACTATCAAAAGTTTGAGGACTAAAATGAAATTTATTAAATTTTACAGGGAGTAGTCATGTTTCAACAGCTGGGGTGGGTCCTAAAGCAAAATGTATGTGCGATTGAATAAGATCCATGAGAGGTTTTGTTTTGACGTTGACTTTTGGGTTTGGATTTGTTTTGATATATATATATATATATAGTAGAATTTTTTTATTCAGCAGTACAAGTATTTTAATAATATTGAACGCAGAAAAATTCCAAAATAATAAATTTTATTTTTGATATGGGAATAAGTTCACACGTGAAGATTAGATTGCAGTTGAAACGGTAATTAATTGGAATATTTTTGAATTTGTCATATCCATTAATTCTGTGGTCAATTCTTATAAGAGGGACTGACGCGTATTTAATTTAGGTGATTCTGTTTCGTCTTCCGGAAACTAGGGACAATTTTTTAAATAATGTAATTTAAATAATTAATTATTAAATTGGGGTGTATGGAAAAAATTTTATCAAAATAGGATTGTCAGACGCAGTAGGAGGGACAGAAATTCTGTCAAAGCTGAAACCGCTGGTCCGACCAGCAGTTTCAGCTTTGGCAGAATTTCCGTCCCCTCTTGTCTTGTCTTGTCGATTGGACCTGATAATTTTAATTTTTTTTAAGGGCAAATGTCCTATAAATTAAGGGAGTGACGGATTTGTGGTCCTCCCACTCCCATTCTCTTCTCATTACTCCTAAATCTCCTTCAAGAATTTGGTAAGTTTCATTTCTTTGTTTCATCTTTTTTTTTAATTTATTTTATATTTCATAATAAGCATGTTATATTATGTGTTATGTTATATTTAATAAAATAATTATAATAATTATAATTACAAAAAATGAAATAGTAATTATTTATAAATAATTAAATAAATAATATTAAGTAGATAATTAAAAAAATATAATTAAAGTTATTTTGTAATATTATGATTTTAGTTATTTTGTAATGTTAGGGTTAAGTATGCAAATAAAAAAAATTAATAATAATTATTAAATGTGAAAATTTTATTTGGTTATTATTTTAATATGGTTTAAAAAATTTATTTTGTTAGTATTTTAGCATGTATTTAGTAATTTATATTAATATGATTTAATTTAATTAATATAGCATGTATTTAGTTATTTGTTTGAGTATTAATTTGATATTATTTGAACGTAATAGACATTTATTTAATTGGTTATTAATTTAATATGTTATTAATTATTTGTTTAATATGATTTTTAAAATGATTATAGAGTTAAATAAGTTAGAGTTAATGAATATGAATTAAGTTAATTAATTTGTTAATATTTTATACTTTTATAAAAGATAATATGTTTTATTTAGTTCAACAATTAATGTAAAAAATGATGACGAATAAATTAACTGTTAATTTTAGTAATTTGTGGTATGAATAAATTTAAAAATATTGTTAATGGTGTTAAATAATTTTTGACAGGTGATATATATTACGCAGTTGTATTTTGATAAATATTTTTGCGACGAACGGAAAAAAAAAGGTAAGATTTGTATATAAGTTAAATATTGAAAATAAATTAAAAAAATAAATTTATGTGTATGTGGAAAAAAATAATTATCTATATTGTTCTAAAAAATTTAGGTAATTAATTTATGCGTATGTGGGAAAAAAGTAATTATCTATATAATTGTAATTGTTATACCAATAGTCAATTATGAAATATTAATTTGTTACATACAATATTAATATATTGTTATATTATAGATAATTATTGAAGGAGATTTAGGAGCAAGGAGGAGAATGGGAGCGGGAGGACCACAAATCCGGCACTCCCTTAACTTATAGGGCATTTGCCCTTAAAAAAATTAAAACTGTCGGGTCCAATCGACAAGACAAAACAAAAGGGAACAGAAATTCTGCCAAAGCTAAAACCGCTGGTTTGACCGACCAGCGGTTTCAGCTTTGGCAGAATTTCTGTCCCCCCTGCCGCGTCTGACAATCCCATTTTGGTAAAAAATTTTTCATACACCCCAATTTAATAATTAATTATTTAAATTACATTATTTAAAAATTTGTACCCGGAAACCACAGCACAGGATTTATGAAAATTGATTTTCTCAAAAAGAAAAAAAAATCAATTGTTTATATAAACACATAAAATGTCAAGTATTACATATTATTGTTTATAAAAATTAAATATTATTTATAAAAATTTAGACAATTCTCGTCCTTCAAATTATTTTTTATAGTTAAATTAGATTCAAGTACATTTTAATAACATGATATTAAGCCACCAATTAATAATGAGCATGAACCGATTAACCGATCTATTAGCAAAAAAAATTAACCCATCCATGCTAACCTGTTGATACCCTCAACCTCAAGACATGCCAAGACCTTTCTATAACGGGCCCAGGTTGCATACACCCAAGTTAAGAGCAAAACCATCAAGGGGACAACCAGCAGTGTCATGAAACACCCCTCGACTATGCCCCAGCCAAGTTCTTCTTAGAGGCTCTGTCTCTAGTAAGTTTAAGCAACGTCAGCACTCACTTTCATTCTCACCTGAGAATAATCAAAGGCTCGCTGGCTGCATCAATTTGAAAACCACCAAAGACCAGAAGAAAAATGTAACTAATCATATTAAATCTCAAAGGATATGCTCAGCAGGACAAGCAGAATATCACTTGCACTATAGCCAAGAAAATGCAAGAGACATTCCATATACTCTTGTTTCATTTTCAGGCTAAACAAAAATTCAGTCAATAGATTCAGAGTATACAGATAAATTACTTGGTACAGTCGTATAGCAATTTAGAAATTAAAATTCAAAAAAATAAGCCTTAACTACAATGATTACGTTCTTAAACCGTGGTAACAACGTTATCCAATAAAACTTACTGATTCACCAATCAAATTCATATAAGTTTGAGGTTTAGCAAGAAGAACTGGTACTTCACCAACAAATCCTGAGATAGATTGAAAAGAAAAAAAAAAAAGTTACGAACCTTACACACAGAGGGTAATAAAGAAACAAGAAGACAAACCTTCTCTAAAGAGAGCCAAGTGATTCCGCAAAAGTGTCAACCATCTCAAACCCTACCTGCAGAGGAATTTGGACTTTAAAAAAAGGAGAAGTGAGAAAATGAAAATTAGAAAAAGAAGAAGTTTGAGAATACATTGTGGCGAGTTCCTTTGTATTAATCGCCGGGATTACCCAAGCCAACAAAAAGCCATGGCCGAGCAGCAGCAGTAGAGGTGCAGAAAGAACGCCTGGAAAATCTGTTTAGCATCTCATTTCACGTCTTGTGATTTTTCCACTTAGACCTTCACTAGGATGAGAGGAACTCAGATTTTTCAATTTTTGGGTTTCAAGAGTTCCAACCTTGTTAAACCAAGTATGAAGGGGCAATCAGGTGCCTTGTATTAATTTATTTTGGTTTTGAGCAATGTTTTCAGAGATGGCGACTTGGCATACTAGCTGCAAATAACAGACAAAAGAGAGGGAGATCGTAAGTAAGATTTCTAAATAATAATACATTACCACAAAGATCGGAGAACAAAGAGCGACAGGGGTAGAAGATCGGAGTAGAACGGCCACCGGTGTGAAGGAGAGGGGAGACAGTGTCGTGAGGAGAGGCAGATGGTGTGAAAAATAGGGTTACTCGGGCTTATATATATATATGTTTAAAAAAATAAATTAAACCAATTGGTTAACCGAAATTGACGATTTTTTAAAATCGTGGATTGAAACCGAACTGAAAACCGAAAATCTATATTTTTAAAAATCTTAATCATTTTTTTGGTTCGGTTAACCTTAAAAATTCATTTGATTTCGGATCGATTTTTCAGTTAACTATTTTTTCGATT
The DNA here is from genome assembly GCA_037975025.1 of Excoecaria agallocha. Lineage (NCBI taxonomy): Eukaryota > Viridiplantae > Streptophyta > Magnoliopsida > Malpighiales > Euphorbiaceae > Excoecaria > Excoecaria agallocha. The sequence goes on from CM075810.1 coordinate 70,745,514, forward strand.
TATTTTACTCATCCCTACCACCAATTCTGTAATATTAGATCACCCATACAGTTAAATTATTTTTTAGAGTTAAATTTTGTTTATAATAATTACTGAATTTAACACTTATATACATAAAAATTATTTTGACAGATTTTAAGTAAATACCCAGTTGAAAAATACTAGTAATAGCCATGTAGATTTAGCCAAAAATTCACTTTCATTTTAATTGGTTATTACGTATGGTCAAGACCACAAGACCATATTCAAAGGGCACGGGAACGTGGCATCACACTACTTCAACGGGGTCAACGTATAAGCTGACATGGGTACTGTGCCATGTGGCATTAGTTGAGATGCCATGTGTGGAAGAGCTAATGGTTGGACGTATCAGTTAGATTTTCCAACCGGATCTTCATTTGAAATCAGTTAAAATGATTTTCTTTAAACAAGCATTAAGTTTAGTAATTATTATATTATTTAAAAACAAGTTTAGTGTTTATTACAAATAATTTTTTTATATTATTTTTGCATAATTTGACATAAATTTGATTATTATAATTAAAATTAACCAAACATGTCGCTAGTATCACCTGTGCAAACAATGCTGACTTAACTTGCCAACTATACTTTTTGACATGAATTTTCACCAAAAATTGATTAAAATTATTTTTTTACGTAAAAAAACTAAATTCAATTACTTTTTTGAGATAATTTTTTTTTTATTATTTTTGTATAATTTAGGCATAAATTCAGTAATTATATATAAAATTAATCCAAACAATAATTTTGTAAGTAACATATTTATGTGCAGTTTATTGACAAAAATAAGAAAGAAAAAAAACTATGTGCAATTTTGAAATATTCAGAAAATGATTACAAAATCTTCTAAATCTAGCCGTATAGGCATAAATTGATTATTAAATTATAGGGGTAAGTAAAAAATCGAAAATATGATTAACCGCAAAATTAATTTGAAATTAAATCGATTTTTACTATTAATCGATCTGATTTACTCGGTTACTGTTTTAAATTTTTATATTTTTTATTAATGGTTACGGTTTATATTTTTAAGTACCGGTTTATATATATATCTTCAATTTTTTCTATTTCTCTCTAAAATTTACATAAAATAATAATTTAAAATATATTTAAATTATTTTTTTATTTTTATAACTTAATTTTTTATATTTTTCTATAAAATTTATATAATACTTTAAATTAAATTTATATTATATCATTCTCTTTAATTATATAGCAATATTTATATATAGTATACAATTAACTTTTATATATGTTTTTTTATCATATATTGGTGTTCATATTTTACTTAATAGCATTTAATTACATTATTATCCAAAATTTTATTTGACTTAGAATCCAATATAGTAATTTTCAATAAATATCAAATCTATTTTATATATTAGCTATTAATTTATAAAATATGAATTTCGGCTAGTAAATTATGTTTATATCGTAATTTTTATATTAAATTACTTTACATATTAAAAATTGAATTAAATTTTTCGAATTTTTTTATATAATTTTATGTTATAAATTTTAATGGTTAACCAAATCAGAAAACTGAAATTGATGGACTGGTTAATCAAAAATAACATATTGATTAATAGTTAATAATTTTAAAAATTGATATTAATAAATTGATTAATTTTTTTACTAGTTAAGGTTCATGCTCATCCCCGTTAAATTAAAATGTATCAAATGAGCGCTTCATTAGGCACGTAACTGTCATCGTTGCGCTTCCCTTGTTAGTTGTTGCCAACTACATATCGATACTTTCTTATTGAATTTTCGCCAACCGTATCGAGAGAGGGAGAGACAGAAGAGAAATGAAGAGATCAAGAAAAAGAAAAAACAAAGAAAAGGAAAAAGGAAAGAGGGAAAAAATTGCTGAGGGATATAATTGATATATAAGTAAAAATTATTTAAAAAATTGCTGATAGTTAAAATTATCTATATATATATATATATATATATATATATTTGAATCATCGAATTGTATTTATTAATCTGATCGTAATAGATTTACACAAGTTTTATTAGAATTTTGCCTATCTTCTGCCACTGATTGAATCTCCCATGAGGTATCTTAAGCTGATGAACTCCATTTACTGCCTTAATCAGCACAGACTCACCCGCATCAGAAGACTAGCTTCTGCAAGTAACGCAAAAATGGATTTTATTCTCCTAGCCTATCTATTTAAAACCCTAAACTAAAATTCAATGATTTTGGTTGGTCGATAAAACTGCAAGATCGAAAGCCTGCGATACTCGAACTTGAGACTTTGACACTTTTCGATAAATATTATCGTTTATATGCTTTTTTGGAACATCAAATCTCAATTTTATATTAAATGACAACTATATGAATATGTTTGCCTTTAATTTTCTCACTTAAATGCAAGTAATTGTAGATTTTTAGGATCTATTTATTACTCATTCCATTCCATTTTAAAAGATTATTTTTTCTATTATTCTTTATCCCGCTTTAAATATTCTTTCCGAAATTTGAAAGATAATTTTACAAGTATACACCTATTTATTATATATCTTATTAAATATTTCTTTTTTTATCACTCTTCACTTTTAACTAAAATTAAATGAAATTCTTAAAAATATAAAATAATATTTTTGTCTATAGGTAACAAATGGGTGGGTTGAGCAGGTTTGAATTGAATTATTAATAGATGGATCACTAATAGATTAAATCATAAATGAATCATAAATGCATCAATATCCAAATGTATTGGACAGATTTGGATCGATTTATAAATTTTTTTAATTACAGTTTACCTCAATAATTCAAATACAAGTTTAGTGATTAAGGATTACGATTTTAAAAACCAGATGCATTTCAGTCACACATATAGTTTACACTTCCAGAAAATTCAAAAATTGTTGTTGGTTAACAATAAGATTTAAATGATACTCCCTCTATTCTTTTTTATCTGTCACTTTGAGATTTTTAATGTAACTTAATTTAATTTTTCAATTTAATTTTCTTTTTCAATAAAATTATAATAAATCAGATTTGATAATTTAGTTTTAATCACATAATTTAATAATAAATTTAAGTTTATTTATTATTTCTTAATTCTAGTCAAAATAACAAAAGTGACTGATAAAAAAGAATGGAAGAAGTAAAAATTAAGATAAAAAATTTAAAATTCCAATCAATAATATTGCATATTTATAAAATTAAAATTAATTATCTTACTTGAAATTTTATTATATATTTTATTTATAAATTAAATATAAATCTAGTCATAGGAAAGAAAAAAAAAAAAAAAAAGCTTTCTTATTTTGGATACGTTCATGTGTTGTGTAGCATTAGTCACACACGACGCAACATAACTATACGGTCTCTATCAACTTAGCAAAATTCAAATTCTATAGGACTAAAGGTTCGTTATGCATAGTACTTCCAAAAGGAAATGATGTTGAAAGAACAGTATGCTCCTTCAAAATAATTAATAAAATTAAAATAATGAAATTATCAATTCTAATTTCAGTTTAGATCTGATAAAATAGAATATAATATCTTTTTGTAGATATGAGTATTTCAATTGGTAAATTTCCCCGAATGGAAGGAGTAAGAAAGAAATTTTGGGAAGAGACGAAAAGGAGGAAGAAAGAAGGATTTTGAAAAAAATACATTGACTACAAATTCAATGGATTAAAAATAAAATAGATCAATTTTGGATTGATTAAATGAATATTGGGTTGGATTGAAGAATAAAATAGATTAATTTTGGTTTGATTAAATGAACATTTATTTGGATTTGATTGAATTTGTATCATTTTTTTGAATGAATTTAGGTTAGATTTTAAGTTTGGATCAATTTTATCACCTCTATTTTTGTCAATAAATATATTTTTTTTATGAAATTGAGGTATTTTAATAATTTTCTTAATTTTCGTAAAAAATGAAGAATTATCTTTTAAAATAGGACGCAAGTAGTACTTTCAAATTAAACTCTCACACTTAGACACTAATTTTGTCCATATGATATTATTTATTCACTTTAAATTAAAGGAAATTTTTTATTTATATTCAGCCTAGATACAATACATAAACTAAATTAATTGTATATTAACACCTATAAATGCTAATCATCATCTTATTTTTTTCAACTAACTTTACATATATATATATATCGTTTTATCAGTGTGATTTAATCCATAAATTTTGCCTAAACTGAATTTAGACAAGACTTTTTCCCAAATTAAACCTCCAAATATATATTGACATGCAAATAAATTATGGAAATGCTAATTAGATAAAATATCTTTAAAAAAAAACTAAATATAATATTATATTTTGTTTCTGATTAAATTAACTAATCACTGAGTCATGGCATATGAAGTGCATTTAATAAGTTAATCAAACACGAGATGTTTTAATACGATAAAAATAAACTTCATAGATATTTTAATCACAATATAAGCAAAATTAATTAAATATACTTGAATTAATTATACATGTATTTGTACTAACACGCACTCTTTCTCCCAGAACAACAATTTCATCGAATAAAGACTCAATTAGTTAATTAGTTTATGCTACATGATGTAGAAATTATATGATTAATTATACATAATCACTATCCAAATCAATTATAAAATGAAGTTATTGGTTAATGGAATTGAAGCAAAATCAGAGCCAAAACATTGTTGGTAGGGGTGTGTATAGGTCGGGTTCGGGTGAACCTGCACCGAACCCGAAATCCGAAATTCTTATATTTCCCTCACCCGATCCTACCCTATATAAATATCGGGTCTTTACCCGATTAATCTCCTTTTTTTGGGCCCCGACCCGAATAACCCGAATTTTATTTTTGAATTTACATATTTAAATTAAAATCCTAAATTAATACTAATAAATAATATTAAATGCCATAAAAAATATTTTAAAAATAAAACAAACTAACAATTTCAAAATTACATTAAATATATATTATATATTAATTAATATTGTAGAAAATTTAGTTTTTTATTTATATATTTAAAAAATTGGGTTGTTCGGTCGGGTTCGGGTTAGTCGGGTTTTCACCCAACCCAAACCCAAAATATACATAATATTAAAAACCGAACAGACTCTATTAACCAGATTAACCCCATCCGAATTGATCGGTTCGGTTTGGGTTGGTTAGATCGATTGGATCGGTTCGGTTTTTGTACACCCCTAATTGTTGGGCCTGCAACATGGGAGATACTCTCCAAAATGGGCCTTTGTTGGGCCGGTGGTCATTGTCTTCTCCATGATACCAACTTCTTCACGACCCATTGGCGTTTAGAATTCAGTGAGCCTTACAACCACCAGAATACACATTAAGCCTAACATTCCTCATAAACTCGTAGTACTGCGGATATCTAAATTTATCGAATATTACAAAATATGAGTTCAAGAAATTACATTAATTAAGTCCCAGAGGAAATAATTAATTTGGTTATTTTGATCGCATTATTCAAACAATCGGAATTTTAATTATCGGTTCGGTTTAATTAAAACCAAAATGTAAGAAAAAAATAAAATTAAACAGAATTAAAATTCAGTATTCAAATTGTCAATTATGGTTCGGCAAGTATTAAAAATCAGTCCGGTTTCTTATTTTAAGTATATATATATCAAAAAAATACTTATAAGCTCCTGAAATTTTTGAATTTTTGTTATTAAACTCTTGAACATTTATTTATAGTATGGGAAAAATAAATACAAAAAAGGTTATAACTAGTTTAAAGGTTATAAATAGTTTAATTTTTGTTATTAAACTCTTGAACATTTTAATCAAAACCTATCCTCATCATATTATTCTAATAAAGTCTGATTCTATTTATCAAATCATATTAAAAAAATATCAAATTGGTCCATTGTTAATATTTTTTTTCATAAAATTAAAATTTTTTATTTATTTTTCTTAATTCTCGTATTAAAATAAAAGTAACCATTTAAACTACGATTATACTAATCCCTACCAACCTCTAAATTTCCTCAAGTGTACCTACTTTACCCTTAATTGATAACCTCGACGCCTGTTGGTTGTCTACCTACTTTACAAAACAGTAGATGCTAATCGATGATCCAAATAGCCATTTACAGTACTTGCGGCCTCTAATAGTGTAAAAGTAACTAAATAATTTTTCGTATCGAAATTATTATTAAATTTAGTATTATTTTACGTAAAAATCATCATAATCAGTTTTCGATGAAGATCAATACTGGAATGTTGACGTAACACGTCATGTGTGTACAAATAAGCTAACGTGTTACTCCATATATGCATATGCACAAATAGATGACATGGCATGCCACGTTAGCATTCTGATATTGATTTTTTATCAAAAATCGATTATCATAATTTTTACGTAAAATAGTACAAAGTTTAGTGATAATTTCGACACGAAAAATTATTTAACTATTTTTAAATTGCTAGCTATAAGTTTAGTGGCTGTAGGTGATATTAACCCTCTAATTTTCCTACGCTAGCTATCTACTAAATTGAGCTAAGTTTTAAAGAATCCAGACGTGAAAACTCTTCCCGCATTGATCTTTTATTTTACAGGAAATGAAATAAGTTTGAAGCTGCAGAATAACTTGAATTAATGTGTGAATTTGGCACCACATCAGGCACCGCTGGTAATTTTGAGCAAGGGGTTATGCATGTGCTGCAGACGTCACAAATGATGCAGAGGGAGAATTTTAACAGTTGCATCCTCAAGAATATTAAACAAAAATAAAGGAAAATTGAATGAAAGAAGGATCCCACTACCTCAACAGATTAAGATGGATTGGTCCCACCTAAAGGGTGGGATTGCATGTGATCTCCCACTATAGTTTTTGCATGCTTATTTTCTAAAGCTGGTAGCCATATATATATATATATATATGTTTAGAAGAACATAATTAGTTGTTAAGATAGAAAAAAAGATCAGCATAAGATAAAGTAGAATACGCAAAAATGGGGAAGATCAAGGAAAGAATAACATTCAACTGGTAGATTAACTCTATATAGGCATGCTCTAGCTATATTGCTAATAATAATAATAGCAATAATCATTTTGGAGCATTGGAATTTGGTTGGATGTCACTATATATATTTCCAGATGTAAGATATATATATCATGATATATCATGAGAAATAAAAATAAATACCTTTCGAAACACAGATCTACAAATATCGAGATTGCCCGCTTTTGCCATCACAGGTCTAGTTCTCATCCACGCCACGCAAGCTTCGGGATGAAAACTTTTGTGCCACGAACTAAAAATCCTAACGAAAAGGAGAGAAGTACTCGAAAACAAATCAACAGAGTTTTGGTACGTATGGGATATTTTACTTGCATTCCAAGAACAAAATTCTTGAACTTTATATAGGGCTCCAATTAAGGTAACTTAATTCCCTTAGTTGGTGTAAATTAAATTGGTAGTTACAATATAATAAGTAAAGGAAATAATATCTCATTAATATATCACTTACCTAAATTAAATTAGGTAACTGTTATATTAATATACACTAATAATGACAGATTTTCTAATTAAGAGTATTTTCAATATGAAATTAATTTCATGTATATTATTTTTATTTTAATATATTCCCGTTTATATGAGGATCAATTTTTTATCTTATGAGTTATGGACATATTTCAAACTCCTCCGCCAGAAAACCTTAAATGAGTATATGTATGACGTGGACTGTTGATCACCTAATTAGCACACATTTAAGGGTACTAATTAAATCTTTATTTTTTTCGTTTATGACATAATAATATAAAAAAAAAACTATAAAAGAGGATAAAATTTCATAAACTAGTAGTCCTTTTCGCATTTCAGCTTCATCAGTGCATTTGTATGTGTGCATATTTGTTAGAACATGTAAGCAACAAGAATGTTGCACGTAATCTTTGTTTACTAACTAATTACTGGAATATTATTCTAATCCATTACATATATTAATATATGTAATAGAGATGCCATTGCATATGCATAACAGAATTTCCTTTTTCTTAATAGAGTGAAAAGGAGAGTGAGACTCGAATCTGAAATCACTCCGTACTTATATATAATAAATTTTTTGTTTGAATAACACTCTTTTCTTTGTTTATGAAGCACATAGAGAATACTTTGCTTCTTGAATTTATTCACAAATCGAGTAGTAATATAATGATACATGAAAAAAATACTTTTTAATATTTATTATATGAAATTCTGTGATTGTCTCAAGATATAACTAAAGAATAACTACGTTAAACTGCAGAAATATATAGAGAGAGAGAGAAAGGAGAGCAACATTTGCTCTATAACATCTTTTAATAGATTCAAAAAGAAAAAAGCAAGTCGGCAGTCTAAAAGTCTTGGATATAATTATTCCAAAGTTGAAACACAATAACATGTAGCCATTTTAATTTATTAGAAGCTAATTAATGTATATGAAATTCGTAACAAAATCAACCACCGAATTGAAAACATTGCTATTAATTAAGTTGAAATTGGCTGAAGAACTGTACGTACTAATTAATAAACAAGTAGTTGCTTATGAATTAATTGCAAAGGGTAGATGAGTCGGATATCACTAATAAAATTATAGGATAATAAAATTAGGTCCTTGTTGATTAGCCAAATAACAAATTTTAATGAATATATGTAAATAGTAAATTACCAGAAATGTGGGCGACAGCAAAATCACACTTATTGGCCTGCTATAGTATGAGTGTATATATGTAAGATGGACCACCACCAATATCTCATTTTCTTTTTCATGTGGACCAATCACTGTAAAAGAACGCGCTTTGGGACCCCAACCCCACCCTATAAAAACCCTCCGTTCTCCATGCATTTCTAAATCAAGTTTTGTGGGTTTTAAATATATGAATCCCATGGCTCTCTACAAAGTTTTTCTATTTGTATTATTGTGTTTAGGAATATGTTATGCAAAAAGATCCCTCCATACCTTTGATGCACACACTTATGGTGGTGGTGTTATTGGAGGAGGTGGTGGCGGCTCAGGTGGTGGTGGTGGTTCTGGATATGCTTCTGTAGGAGAACATGGAGTTAGTGCCTATGCAGGCGGTGCTGGTGGTGGTAAAGGTGGTGGTGCTGGTCATGGCAGTGTTGTTGGAATTGGTGGAGGAGGTGGTGGTGGTAGTGGAGGTGGCAGTGGTGCTGCCCATGTTGGTGGTGCTACCGGTGCTGGATATGGCTCTGGGGGTGGTGAAGGTGGAGGTACCGGCTACGGAGGTGCTTCCGGAATTGGCGGTGGCGGCGGTGGTGGTAAAGGAGGTGGCGGTGGTGCTGCTGGCTATGGTGGTGCTTCCGGAGCTGGTGGTGGTAAAGGTGGTGGTGCTGGCTATGGAGGTGCTTCTGGAGCTGGTGGTGGTGGTGGCGGTGGAAAAGGAGGTGGAGGTGGTGCTGCAGGTTATGGTGGAGCCGGTGGTGCAGGATATGGTAGCGGAGGTGGTGAAGGTGGTGGTGCTGGATATGGTTCTGGAGGAGAAAAGGGAGCTGGATATGGTGGAGGTGGCGGTGGTGGAGCTGGTGGAGGAGGTGGAGCTGGATCTGGTGCAGGTGGCTATGGTGGAGGTGAAGGAGCAGGATTTGGGGGAGGGTATGGTGGTGCAGGAGGACATGGAGGTGGCGGTGGTAGTGGAGGTGGAGGCGGAGGCGGTTATGGTGCAGGAGGAGCAAGCGGAGGTGGATATGGTAGTGGTGGAGGAGAAGGAGCAGGTCATGGAGTTGGTGCTGGAAGTGGGGGTGGTGGAGGCTCAGGTGGAGGAGGAGGTGGTGGCAGTGGCGGTGGCGGTGGCGCACATGGAGGTGGATATGGAAGTGGTGGTGGGGAAGGTGGTGGACATGGAGGTGGATATGCTCCTTAAGCAAATCTTAATCATAATTATATTATTAATGTGGAAATACAATTGCGCATCATCATCCTTTATAAATATTGAGAAAAATAATGGGCATCTAAATGAGGGGATGCTTGTAACTTATACGTAGTGCATGAAATTAAATGTTACATACATCTATCTCATTTAGTAAGCAATATATCAAATTCTATTTGCATAAGCTAATTTTTTTTCCCGTTATTTTCTTTTTCTCGATATAATGGTGTTATAACTCAAAGTTTGATGATGTTTTGGTTAGCTACATGCATGAAAAGCATGATGGAAAAATACTTTTCTAATAAATGCATTAATTACTTGGGAAAGAAATTTGTTCCGGCGAGGTTTATGTACGCAAAACTTTATGAATTTAGTCCAGATAACAAGAAAAAACGAATTAGCTGTTGCATGTATAATTAGTTAATCAAGCATATATATATATATATATATATATAAGAAGAAGAATTGATACATGACTCTAAATTTGAAAAGTAAATAAAATATTTTTGATACCAAATATATCGGTTACAAAAATTATTTTTTATACCGAATATGTCAATTATAAAAATTAATTGTTATATTAAATACATCAGTTACAAAAATTAATTTCTATATTAAATACTTCATTTACGGAAATTAATTACATTCTTAATTAAGAAAAAAGCTCTATTAAAATAGAGCTTATAATTCAGATTTAAAGTTGATTTCTTGTTTTTCATAAGAAATTTAGAGATAATTCTTTTTTCTAAAACCTCGTTTCTCGGTTTCTTCAAAGGGTATTTAAACCGTCAAAATATTATTGCCGTTATTCCATCCAAAGGTTTGTGAATAATAGCTGTACCAGTAACTCGAAACAGAATCATTTGCTTCTGCTTCTCAAAAGATTTTGCGCTATATTTCCCAACATATATATATATATATTTGACACTTGATTATTTACAATTATTTAAATACTTAATTATATAAAAATCATCTGACTTAACTCATTGTGCATTGTATGTGAATGAGTTGTTTTTATAACACTTGATTTACAATTCTTTAGATACTTGTATAAAAAAATTTATGGTTAAATATATGATAAAGTAAGCAAATTAAATTAGTTAAATTTATAATTAATTTTAAAAATAAAATATCATATTTAGTAAAACTAGCATAATATCTTATTAATTAAATTTGCTATAGATATTAAATAATTTTAAAATTAACAATGAAACAATTGCATAGAAGTAAGAAACTCATAATTAGCCTAATTGTCATATCCAAATGGATTTTATAATGACAATATCGTATTATTTTTATCTTTATTAGTAAAATTATATTTGAAAATTACAACGCATAGCCCGAGTGGCCAAGAATATATCAAACATTCCCAAGACATCACGAAACATATCAAATATTCCTTCCATTTATTTATATACAACTCTTTTAAATAAAATTTAAATTTTATTTATCTATCATTTTTTAATTGTATGTGTGTATCAGAACAAATCCGTACACTGAACGAGTAGAGTGATTAATTAGGAGTATCCTTCCAATAATCAGGGATGATCAACTGTGATTCCTCTAGAACTGAGTCTCCATTATCCATCATGGGTTGCCCTCTTATCATGTCTGCTTCTCCTTTTTCATTCATCATTACCATGTTACATCCTATTCTCTTTGCAAAGAATTCCCTGTTCCTTCTTTGATGTCTGGTTAATTAATCATAAAATAAATAAATAATAATAATAAATAATTAAATTAATTAATTAATATTTGTTGATATTATATTATTACCTATCGAACACCACACATGTTGCTTCAAGCCTTGCAATTTTTTCTACCACCTCTGATTTCAATGGAAACCCCATTATTACTTCTTTTTTTAGCACAACCTACAATTAATTGCTTAAAATTTTTTCAGCATGACAATAAAAATTGTTTAAAAGTAGTAAAAAATTTGATATAGTTTTTTAAATATATTAAATAATGAACATACCCCAAATCTTTTGCAAAGATCTACAATTGCTTGAAGCTTCAGATATTTGGGGTCCATGTTTGATCCACATGTTGCTTGTACCATTGCTAATTCTTCAAACTCCACACACCATACTTCAGGAGTTTTTGAAGACACTACACAGCACATTATATAATGTCAATCTTTAAAGGAGCTGATTTCGCATGCCTACGTACTATGAATACGGTGCACGTGCATCTGAATCATGTGACCGTGCGTGCACCACCAATCAGACGGTTCAAATATGCATGCAATCGCACCGCATGCATGTGCACAATCCAAAAAAAGTTAAAATTACTCACATGGAATATTGAGCCAAGGCATGATCCCAAGAAGAGTGACAATACAACCAGAAGTAACAATATTTTCAAGAGCCCATAAAAGAGGAAGAGTAGAATAATCTCTAAAAGCATCCATAACTATGACTAAATGTCGTGTTGAGGTTGGAGACTGTTGAGGTTTTAGAGCATCTTTTAATGATTCCTGATTGCTAATTGCCATTGAACTTGAACTTTTATTCCTCAAACTACTCTTTCTTCTTCTTCTAAATGAAGTAATCATATTTCTCAACCTTAATTATTATTAATCTAAAAGAATATTTTTGTATATATTCTTTTATTTTTCTTTTTAAATAAAAAGAAACTCCAGGAAATTTTAATGGATATTTTGTTATCCTTTTATAGAAGAAGTTTGGGATCGATGGGACCTAAGTTTTATGTTGTCCTAATTATAGATATAAACTAATTATTCTTCAGCTATGCTATGCTGTTCAAATTCTGCCAGGAAATTCCCAAGAAATTTTGCAATCTTGTGCTCATTCCATTCTCTTTTATACGTCGCTCTAAAGTAAAATTTAAATTTTATTTATTTGTCATTTTTAAACTTTTAATTTAATTTAATTTGATTTTTTAATTTAATTTTCTTTTTCAATAAAATTAAAACCAATTAGATATGATAATTCAGTTTTAATTATACAATTTAATACTAAATTTACGTATATTTATTATTTTTTAATTCCAGTGCAAATAATAAAAGTGATAGATAAACTATGATTGAGATAAACTATGCAATAATAATATGTAATTATCAAGATTGAAAGAAACTAAGTTTATTTATGGTTTAATTTACTATACGATATTGCCTATGAACTGCTACTAAAATCCAAATTATCATACCCCTAATTGGCAGTATTTACACTAATTTATTTTCCACGTGATTAATTTGTTTTTTATATGATTTATAATTTCTTTTTTTTTGACAGCATAATTTCTTATATTTTAATAAAGTATTTAGTGTAAAAACTATTATGGTTGAATTGCAAATATAAATGTAGCATGTGGTAATATCTAGGAGAAGCATACATATTATGATCTTATTATATGTCAAATGAAATTAATACAGTGAAGTTCTAAAAGGACCTGATGATTTTTCAAATAATTACTAAAAATAAAATTTCAATCTTATAGACAGAAAATACATAACCACTGTTAAAACAATTAATAATGCCGTATAATTAAACCAAGTAAAAAAATAATAATTCTAATTAACCAACTTGTTAACACAATTTTAAAATGATAATTTTGTACTTATTAGTTATTACAAAAGCCATTTTTGACAAAAAAAAAAATCAAATTTGCCCATAAAATATTGAAAATAATCCATATTTGCCACTTAAAGTATCGAATAATGACAAATTTATATCACTTTCAGTGCTTTAAAAATTTTTTAAGAAAAAATAAATTCTGAAAATAAATATGTATTATTTTTAATATTTTGGAGACAAATTTAACTCTTATCCCTTTTGAAAATTAGATTAGACTATAAGGAAATTTTAGTTTTTTTTTAAAAAAAAGTTCCTCTTCTTTGCACTTTTATGTAAAGTGCATCATGTACATAATTTATCATATTTATAAATTATACAACTTAATTTTTAATATAAATATTAAAAATATATTATAATTATTTTATAAAATAAACATAAAATAATTTTATTTAAATTAAATATACGTCGTGTACACTTTAATCTTACGTTAAATTGTAAAAGTAGTCAATAGTAAACAAAACGAATTAAATCATAATACAAACATAAGTAAATAAACCAAATTAAATTGCATTACTTGAAAATATGATAATAGTCACTGGTTTGATTTTGTTAGATGTGGCTTGAATGTCCCTTATCTATTTAATTAAAGAAAACAGAACTTTAAACATTGTAATTAGTGCTACTAAATGAGATTATATATCCAAATTCTTGATGCAACTCAGAGAGCAGTATTGCTGTACAAGTGATGATGAACTCCAAGTAGGAGTGTTCAACCCTCGTTAACCCGAAAAATAAATATTCTCCTCCCGAAACGCGGCGCTTTAATAATCGGGTCAGGTTGACCCGATCCAAACTGACCCGAATTCCCTTTTAAATAATTTAAAATAAAAGGAAAAAATAATTTTAAAATTAAAAAACAAGTTCAGGTTATTCGGACGGGACCCAAAATTATGCAGTTTATTCGGATGAAGATCCGAACTATTCGTAGAATATGATAGAGTTGGAATATAGGAGAAAGTTCAGGGTTTGGGTCGGGTTCATCCAAACCCGCCCTATGAACACCCCTAGCTCCAAGAGCAACACTGCATTTTCAACAGCAGAAAATATGCAAAAAACAGCTCTATAAAACAACATGATAGATCCTCCATTCTTTAAACAAAAATCTAACCTATTCAATCTGTACTGACCAAAAATTCATTAACCAGCAGCCATACAACTGCTCAACGGAAGACTGCCTCTCGACGAGGGAATTTAATGCGGGAACCAGGAGGGCTGCCCTGCTTACATGGAGATGATCTTATTCTTTTTTTCTGGTTTTCCCGGGGAATCATAGCTTTCAAAAGTTTCGCACTTCTTGAACTTGAACCAAGCGAAATATTCCTCAAGTATCTAACAGCTTCGGTCCTCTGATCCCTGGTGCTCTTTTTCATCTTTTCATTAATCACAGAACTGTCCAATTTCAGATGCTCCTGCAAGATACCATGTCTTGCTTCTGAAAAGAACCCATCCACTATATTACTTCAGTCCCAACATACGACTCCTGAAATATTAAGAGTAATTTAAAATTGAAAGAAAGAAATTGCCTTACCTGGCTTTACTCTAACATTCATATCCGGACTTGAAGAACCAGGATCAAGAACATTGTTTCTTCCAATTCTGTGTACAACCTGCCCACTGTTGTTTTCCTCGGCATAAGCCAAAGAGCCGAATTTCTCATTGTGCAAACTTCTGTTGCGAGATTTAGTAGCTTCAACCTCATGCAATACAGAAACATCATTCATGGGGACATCATTACTAGATTGGTTAACGAATCGAGATTCCTCAGCATCATTCCCAATTTGACTAGTCTGAGCTTGTTCAATCACTGGTGCACAAGACAATGGGGTTGAAGTTCCCTCAAGATCACCTGTATTTACACTGGCATTGCAAAGATTTATATTCTCTACATGAGGACATGCAGTGCATTCAGTGTCCATCTTATCAAGAACCGACTTGGGTGAGGTATTTGAACTTCTAGGATACATGCCATCCTTCTCCATTTCCATCAAACTAGAAAACCAGGGGGTGTCCTCTCTGACATAGAATAAAATATAAGCAGCTTCAGATAACACCATCTCTTCTTCCACCTTAATAACCTGAAACATATATGATATTTTAGATTTCAACATGTCTAAGAATTTGAATTATCACAATCCTTGCACAAAATCATGATATACAAAAAAGTACATTTTCTCTTATCAAGAAATGGTATTTCAACAGTCACTCAAAATCTAGGACAATATGGTTTCACAAAACATGAACACTAAATCTTGAGCAATTCTTTAAATAAGCGTTGCACAAACTAAATTCCTGAACAATAACCAATAAAAGTATGTAATGGACAAACTAGGACCAGTTTGTGATCCACTAATATACCTGTACAAGTAGCATATTGCATTTATACAGAATGGTAGAGGCCCTATATAATCAACGATCATGAAATGATTAGAAAAATGAAGGGCGTTTTTCAATCCTTACCAACTTGTTTTTGTTGCCTCTGGTAGAAACATGCATGAATAGTTTCAGAAAGTGCTAGAAAACCCAAATCAGGCCAACAATGACTTGAAAAAACTTTTATATTAATTTTAGGTATAGCAGAAACTATCATCAAAATTGAGATAATACTATCAAGCATATTATTTTTCCCAGCTCTCAATGAGAGACTTGGAACCAAAAAACTACAATCAATATCAAGTAGATATCAAATTTGGCAATTATTACCATAGAGTCATCCAGCTTGTGCCATGTTCCTGGAGAGGATCGTATGTAGGAAAAGTAATGCCCAGAAGTCGGTAAGAATCCATAATGCACCACAATAGCATACAGTTGATACTTCAAATCCACCTTTGTTAACAACAAGCGATACTAATTAGCAAATACTCAACAATTACAAGTACAGTCATATGAACATGCATTTCCAAGATCAAATTGGCCTTCAATGCAGATATTGCTTTTCCTAAACTAATATATGAAACCTACATTATAGACTGGTCAAATTGACAAGAAATCAAAATTTTGATTAAAATAAAATAATAAACCAAAAAGACCACCAACAATAGCTTGCCATTCACAATTATTGACCTATATAAAACTCATAGTTTTCTAACTTAGCAGTGACACATTTTTCCCAGTGAAGTGATGATAACCTGAAGCTCGTGACAATCTTCCCTAGCATTAGTGTAGGGCCTCAAATCTAACTCCAGTGGAAACTGCACATGCTGTCCAATCTTTTCAATACAAGATCCATCAGTCTTGAATCTCTTCAAATGAAAAGCAGCAACTGTAGGAGCCTGATCCAACATAAGTTGCTTCTCCCTAGACACTTCCTGCTCACAGTTTTCACATCTGAACTTTGTTTCAATATCGTCAATTTTCTCCACCTTGGTGAAAGATTCTAATGCACTTTGAAGAGTATCCACATCTTCAATCTCCAAACTCAAGTCAATTAGGGGTTCATATTTGTCAGACCAGTGACCACAATTGCAACATCGCAGCTGACAGATAATAACAATGAGAAAAGTTTAAATAGAGCAGAAAACACATTCTAAACATAGAATTTATACATACTTTGCTCACAAGGCAACCCCCAAATACCCGCTCAACTATGTTATAATCTTTCATGGATGAGGTCTCATTTTGATTTGAGTCCACACAACATCTTTCAAGTTTATCCAATAAGCACTGAAGAAATTCATGAGCATCTTCCTGATGATATCTATGGAAACAAGAAGAAATGTCTGACAATTGATGGTCAAGAATCACCATTTATGTAAACACTTGGGCAAAAATTGGGCTGTACAGAATGACAAGTGAACAAAAGGATACGATGCAAATTATCAACAACTCTTGAAGGTGATATGATCTTTCCGGAAGAAGCCATCGAAAGTTGAATATGATCACATAAAGCACAAACAACACAGAACCCTTCAAAACCACCTGGAAAATTCCAATTCAAAAATAGTGAATCCAATAAAATTTCAATTCAATGACATAACAATTCAGATTCAAATAAAATAAAAATGCAAGGCATACGTTTACAGGGCTTCGAATGATTTGAAGAATGAAGAGCCTTAACAAGCGGCACTGTATGGGTAAAGCATTGCAGAATTGCATTTAGAAAGCAAGTATTCCCAAGATTAGAAAGCCCAGCACCCTGTTCAACAAAGCTAGAGAAATAAACAACCCAACAATACCAAGAAATATATAAAACATCTATGCAGTAGGAATATTCTGATCAAACAGTGCAATATCATAATTCAAAAGATATATATATATATGTGTGTGTGTGTGTGTGCGTGTGTGTGTGTGTATGCAACAGAAATATTCTGATCAAACAGTGCAACAGCATAATTCAAGAAACAAAAGTTAAAGCAAAATTCCTCACATACCACTCCAGTTGGTTCAGGAAGCAACAGATTCAGAGGCCTATCCTCTCGGCCATACCCCCAGTGTTCTCTAGAAACATGCCATGGATCATGAAATGGCCGATAAGATTCACAGTGCAGACCACACGACCTACCCCATTGATGATTAAACCTGTTATAGCTATTGCAGTTACAAGAATGATAAGAACTACCAAATGAGACCTCGGAAATTGGATCATCAGTTACAAGATTGTGTCCACTATCATCAACATTCCCTTCATTGTGCTCTTCTGCAAGGAGCTCCCATGAAACCGGCAGACTTGAAGGATCTTCCTTAGACTCTATCTGCATAGCTGACTTGTGACCATTGCAATCTTCCTCAACAAGTAGGGTATCTCTAGGGCTCGGTTCGACCGGTGAAGATGGTGAGGACTCAGTTCCATTAGTTGAAACAACGGACTCACAATCTCGAGTCTCAATAGGCGTATCAACAGAAGATTGTTGATTTAAGACTCCTGAATTCGACGAGGAAGGAACCAAAGCCTGCCCATGTGGGATTACTGATGAAGACCCAGTTGAATCTGGCAGCTGTGAGTTTGAAAATTGATCGCCTCGGACTTCAGTATGTGCAGAAGGTGAAGACCCATCTAAGGCTTTATCAGAACCAGCTGTGGTGGTCGAAATTGAGCAAAACCCATTAAGATTTGATGGAGAATTGTCCATGGATTTTCTACAGACAACCTCATTAGGTAAAGAAGATGATGAAAAAACTGAAGGTTGGGCCTTTAGGGCTTCAGCGCTTGGAGATAGTAAAGACCCATCAACATCATCAATTGAAATAGCCATTAATTGAAGGAAAAGTCTGAGTACAGAGGCAGATTTGAAGGAGAAAGATAGTGAGATTGGTAAAAAGATTAGTGAAACGAGAGAACGAGAGAATATGGAAAGTTGGTTTTGCAGATCCAAAATCAGGGAGATCAAAATTTTGGAAATTGACAATGAAATTTGAAAAATAGAAGGTTTTAGGGCTATAACATTAGAGCGGCCAGAAAAAGAAGAGGGAAAACAAAAAGACAATGTAGGGATTTTGAAAAGGGAGGGAAAACTCGAGCGCCATCTGTTTTTTTTTGGCAGTTTTCGGTGCCGACCACCACTCACATCTTGAAATTTTGGAAAAGAAAATTGAGATAAAAAGTAAAGCAGTATAATTTAGATAAATAGTAAAGAGATATCTCTTGCAACTGCGGGCAGAAAACATTTTAATAAGTAGCAAAAGGTATAATTTTATGTGTTTTTAGCAAAATATTTAGAGGAATATCAAAGAGAACCTCTTGGAGTATTGAGCGAAAAAAAAATAAATAAAAAGTAAAGCGGTACATTTTGATTTTTTGATAAGAAAATTTAGGAAGAAAGCAAGTTTTGAACGAAAAAATTTAGATACAAAAATAAAATTATATTCTTTTGAGTTTTAGACGAAAAAATTTAGATAAAAAATAATTTTGAATATCCCGTAGAGTTTAGGGCTAAAAAATTTAGACAAAAAGCAAATATCCCTTGAAGCTAAGAACGAAAAAATTTATATAAAAAATAAAGAGATATCCCTTTCAATTTTGGATAAAAATATTTTGATGAATAGCAAAATGATACATCTCTAGATATTGAGGTAACATATTTAGAGAAATAGCAAATGAGTACAATTTAAAGTTTTGTAAAAAAAAAAATTATATAAAAAGTAAAAGAATGGAAAAAAATATTTTGATAATTTGAAAATGGGATTACCCTATGAGTTTTGGGCAAAACATTTTTATAAATAGGAAAGGGATATGTATTTTTTTGACAAAATATTTAAAGGAATAGCCAACGCATATTTTTTGGAATTTTAAGAGAAAAAATTTAGACAAAAAGTAAATTAATACTTTTTGGAGTTTTGGAAAAAAAAAAGTTACATAGAAAGAAATCGGATAACACTTGAAGTATTGGGAGAGAAAATTTAGATAAAAAACAAAATAGTACCTATGATAGTTTTAGGCAAAAAAGTTTAGAAAAAAAAAAAGTAAAAGGGTACCTTTTGAATTTTTAGACGAGAAAATTTAGAATAAAAAAAAAAAGTATAAGGAAAAAAGCAATAAAGTGCCCTTTGGAGTTACAGATGAAAAAATTTAGATAAAAATAAAAAAATAAAATTTGAAATTTTAGATGAGAAAATTAATACAGATTACAAAAAGATATTTCTTTGAGTTTTGGGCAAAAATTTTAAATAAAAAGTGATATAATTTGTAGTGTTGGTATTAAACAAAAATAAAGGGCTACGCTACGCATTTAAGTTAAGGACAAAAAAATTTAGAAAAAAAAAATAAAGAAGTTTCCATTGCAATTTTAGATAAAAATATCCTTAAAAATTTTAGTTAAAATATTTAGCGGAATAACAAATTAGTACTACTTAGAATTTTTGGTGAAATAATTTAGACAAAAAGTAAAAGTACACTTCGAAATTTTAAAAGAGAAAACTTAGACACAAAGCATAGGGCACCCCCTTAAAGTGTTGGGAGATAAGATTTTAAAAAAAAAAAAAAAAAACAAAAAACAAAAAGATCCTCCTATTAGTTTTAGGCAAAAAAATTTAAATAAAAAATAAAACTTTGGAATTTTGCATAAAAACATTTTAATAAATAGCAAATGAAATATTTCTATGAATTTTAGAGAAAGATATATCTTGATTTTTTTGTTAAAAAATTTAGACAGAAAGCAATAAGATATCTCTTAAAATTTTAAATGAAAAAATTTAAATAAAAAGTAAAAAAATAATTTTTGAAATTTTTGGTTAAAAAAATAGATAAAAAATAAATGGATACCTTTTATAATTGGAGCAAAAATATTTTGATGAATAGAAAAAAAAAACCTCTAAAATATAAGTATTTTAAGAAATAGAAAATGAATAAAAATATTTCAATGAATAGTCCCCAAACAGAAATATTTTTAGAAAGAGAAACTGATGACCTTCAAATGGACAAAAAGCTTAAAATGATATTTTTGGAATAATATGCAAAGTGTGAATTTTGGCTGCCATATTAATGAAGCTTAAATTTTTCATCATTTCAATTCCTACATCTCTCAGTACATTTCAAAAAACCTGTTCTGATTTTCTCAGCAAAATAACTAAACACAATGCAATCTCCAAACAAGCTCTAATACTAAATAGTAACACTTTGAAATCTTTTCATTTTTATTTTTCTTCCAAAAGAATTTTATAATGGACTCATTTTACATTCGCACTACACAAATATTTGCCTGGTAATGTAACAAACTTCTCCACGTAGTACATAGAAGCATCAGAGGATTCGATCTTGAAGATCCGTTAGCAAATTAGATGCCAATGAGCTAAGTTTCTTCCCTGTTTCTCCCGCAATGTTCTTCAGTGAAGAAATATCTTGTTGTGCCTGAAAAATTCGGAACATTTTTTTCTCAATAAATAGTCATCATTATGTTTCTCAATTCCCCTTGATTACTACTATATATATTACTAATAAATAAAGTAAATTAAAACTTGATTGAAACATCATTAGCAACAACCCATACCTGGAACGATAACCGGTTAATGAGGTCACTTGCAGCAAGATCAATGGAGTCATCATTGCCATGACCAAAGAGATCAGCACTAGAGATGGCCGATGAACCCTAGTATAACATCAAAATTATTCAACCTTAGCCATGAAGCATGTCTGAGAAAATGGTTTCTGAAAAAAATATTTTGCGATTATGGAAAAATACATTAATAGCATGCTTTCTGATCAAACTTTGTGTTTCTATTTGGAGTGAAATGCACTGGTAAACTAATTACTGAAACTGAAGCATCTGGATTGTTAAAATTTTAAAAACTGAAAGAAGTCACTTGGCTTGCTAGATACTGGCGAACAAACTCTGAAATGGAATAATTACTTAATGTGGACTAACACCATTATGTAAAACAAGGGGCAAGGAAGACCCGCTGCACAGTCTGATAGTAATTCCACCTCTGATTAGGTGTGAGGACGAGTAAAAGCTTTCTACGTATGTTCATCTTTTCATATATGATCCTAAAGGGAAGAGTCGCATGTTGCTTATTTAATTTTGTGAATACATTGACATGCAGAAATATTAAAAAATAATCCCACAGTAAATTAGACATAAAAAACCATTACAAAGCTATCAGTAAATAAAAATGCAGTTGATACGAATGAACATACTGAGAATTTCTGCAAGGAAACTTGAGAATCAATATCATTAGCTCTGCCCTGATCACCAAAGAATTGGGATGATGAGATCGACTTTGCATTTGAAAACTTCTTCCTTGCTTCATCTGTCTCCTGAATCTGATAACACAATGAAATGAGAACAAAGAACTACAGGAAACATGCATGCCAACCCATCATCGAGATTTGTCTTCAGAGTCCACATGTACCTCCCGAAATAAAAGTCAGAACACGTATAAGATTGAGAAAGCAGTGACATGAAAATGACATTAAGCAGTGTTAAAGCAAGATAAGAATAAGCAACGTCAAAATCCCTTTCACTAGAGTCAGACCCCAAAAAGAAAGATATAAAATGCTTAGAACTGCAACATGACAACCAAGGGAAGAAATAATTTCTTGAACAATGTTTGACTTTCAGAAATATAATATCCACAGGACCTTAAGCATAGGGCTCGCACATGTAAAAATGACTCAAGAAACCCAAATCTAACAAAGACAAGCATGCCAGCTTCCCTAAGTTCACATTGATTTTTAAAGAAATTCAAAATTGTTTGTATCAAAATCATTTAGTAAAATATCCCTGGAAACAGTGACTGAACCCATGTACACCTAATAGAAAGGTCAAACTGAATCAATCCAAATTTATATGGATTGGGATAAGTTGGATTTGGTACCTCTGTTAATCAACTAAGTTCTACCAACATGGATCCCCATTCAACATGTAACAGTAACAACACTATTTAAAGAAAATGCTTCCACCCCAGTTATCACCCCATGTCATGCTACGTCCCATTTAAACTACAGAATAGAAACACGGCAATTGTACCATGCATATCAGCAAAGCATCCATTCAGAAGTATATCTGCCCATTGTCCCAAGCAGGGCCAAACATTTCAGCCTCAACAGTAGCCACGCTTTAGCATATGATAAAATGGTAACTGAGTGAACAAAAGAGCTATTTTCATCTAGCATGAACTTAATTTAGCTTACCTGCACTTTTGACGAGTTCAAGCTTGATTTCTTCTGAAAGCCACTATCCATTCCAAATTCAGCGAAAAAGCTTGATGACTTTGGGGGAGATACATGGCTAATCACTTGCGGACCACCAGAACTTAATTCAGTAGATTGGATGCTATCAACATACTCAAAGCGAGATGCAAAAGATGTGCCAGCTTTTGGAGTATTGTTTGTTGAAGAAGGAACAGGAAGAGCTGGTTCTTCTGGTTTCTGGTCGTAGAGATTTTCACTGGGCTGCAAGTGCAAGGTAGCTTTACTCAGAATAGGGCATAACTCTTCAACAACCAAGTAACTTGAAGCAAGCAGTAAAAAGTTGAACCAAAACATCAAACTCATTTGGCAGATTTAAGTAGATTTTGACAAGTTGTCATGAAAATCATATCAATGTTCTCTAATATAGACCTTTTCTACCACTTCCCGTTATTTATTATGCATTTTTTGTCTTTTGTTTTTTTATTTCCCCAAGTTCTGATATTCTTCATTTTTTTTTGCTTGTTTCTACAATAAGCATTTTTTATGAGCACAACCTATCAAACATGAAAAAGAAAAAAACCAAGAAAAGAATTCAGCATTCAAATTTCTTTTGCAAAGGCCAAAAAGGAGCCCAAGAACTATTTTCCAAATATATGATGACTACTAACTATTTGCCAAATCTAAGAGCTCAAATCGGAGGCCGAAAGGCAAATAATTGATCATTTTGAATTTAAAATTCACTCCATTTAAGTTTGGTTTTCGATTTAATTCAATTTGATTATCTAGAAATACAAAAGACAAATATTTCAATTTTGGACTGAACCTATCACCAAACCCTGCTACAAGTAAAAACGGTAGTAATTATCCTCACAATAAATCATGCTTTCATAAAGGTAAGTGAATAAAAACCTTAGTAGTGAGCTTTCTAGCACCAAGGCCACCAGTTTTCCCTTTCTTTGCACCAAGAGGCTTCTTGACCGATGTGGTAATAACTGGATGAGAAACTTTTGGGGAAGGAGCAGCATCATGTGTTTCCTGCCTTCCTAAAGAACTTTCTGGAGCCACATTGGTTTTTATATCTGAAAGCCCATTAACTGCTTGAACTGACTGAGATGCAACTGGTGACGATGGCAGGCCAGCATCTTCCGCCATACTTTTGGCAACTTCTTTTGAAAGTATTTGCCTATACAATTCTGCAGCTCTAGATGTATACTTGGCCTCAATTTTTCCCCCATCAGTCCATCCATGCTGCTTGAAGAAAACTTGTGCGCGATTATTTCCCCCAAAGCTCATCATCCTCAATTGCTCAGGACTCCACGAGTCTAAATTTGTTGACCTACATTAAAAGAATAAATAATCTGCTATGATTACAACTGCTTCATTTTATTCCATTTTAATGACTTTGATTAAAAGTTTAATGTAGGGCACCCCAAGAGAAATTGCCCATGGCCATTCACTACCAGACAGTTTTGGGACAAGTTACTAAAAAGGTACACAACCAGAACAGAAGGGCATAAGAGCACAAACTGTACAGGGCAAAAAGAAACAGAAGCATGATTCACCGAGGGCTAGAAATGCATCAACCAATAGCTGACTCAAAAAAGAGTTCCACACAGTTTACAAGCAGAATTTTCTACCACAAGTTACTAAACCAGCAACCAGACAGGATCATAACATGTTGTGACCCAGGCCCTACATTAAACTTATGGGCCTAATGTAACCCTTGGACTTGTATGGGCAAGTCCGCCAAGGTGAGTGGGTGTGACTTGGGCTTATGGGGGCCTGGGTCACAACATAACACTACAAACAAGGAACAGGAGCATGAGTCACTGTACTTGTAGAAGACATCAAAAAACAATAGCACATGTTTCAATGCAGACAACTCTAACATGATACTACAAGAAGGGCCATAATCTGGCTGAGATTTTAGAAGACAAGTCAGGATCTTAGGCTAGAAATTGTGGATTACTTGTGCACGCATGCACAAGCAAAAGCACAGACAGGTATATATGTTGAGAAGAGAGAGAAAGAGAGATTGAGAACCCACATACAACAAACAATAATCAAAAAAATCCAAATTTAACTTTAAGTTGCATGATACCAAACACCAGAACACAAATGAGCAAAATCAAAAGGGAAGACATTTGGTCTAAGACTACAGAACAATTTACTATTTCATTCAAGTAGGATAATCAAGTTATCGATCCAGAAAGAAAGCTAAGGGGGAGAAGAAAATAATCATAAGCACTTGCAAAAGTACCATTACACCTTCAAATCACAAATATTTAACAACGCTGTAAAGAAATTAGAAAACATCAGGGAGAAAAATAAATTAATATAATTGAATCCTACAATCAAAACATATTATTTACTAGAACAAATCTCACTGGTCCTAACCACCCTCATTGTTTTGCGATACAAGTCAATACAAATTTCTATTTGAATCAATGCACTCTCTTTTATCAAGCCAGCTAGCTCTATCTGGAAATTTGCCTTACATCATGCAACTTACAGCCAATTCCTGCAGAAAATGAAACAATGTGTTCTTTACAGGTCCACTTTGTAATAATAAACACAGCGTAAGTTCTTAAATACAAATTTTAGAGCAGAAGGAGACATGAGACAATATGAAACCCTTTCAATTAAAAGCTGGAACAATGAACCCTTTGCCACTCCTCATCACAGTAACATAACAGTGATTGAGTTTATTAGCCTTAATCATAAGGGACCACGGTGAAAATTACATTTCAAGATCCAACTGGATCTCATTATGGACATTCTTCACACCATTCCAACAGAATCCAGTCAATTGTATGGCTGAAGAGGGAGAAAACTTCAACATTATATCTCCTAACTTCCAATATGGAAACATTACATACAGCAGGTAATCATTTACAATAAATTCCAGATTCAATAGGAAAAGCTACTGAGCATAATGTCAGTAACATTGATACATCCAGTATGAAGTTAATGACCTCATCAAACTGATCAGTAATATCTCCAAGTCATAAAATGGGAAACCCATAGGAAATTACCACTCCTTCATGAATAAATGACTCAAAAATTTCCAAGCCCTTAAAGACATTTGCACATTCTAGCACATCATTTAAAACTTGCTATTTCAGCTTAATTAGGGAACAATGATGTCATTTAACATATTGGTCCTCCAATCCATAAATTAAATGACAATTTCTACTTTTCTTTTTCTTTGTCTAGTTCCTCCCTATATCATTTTTCTTCTTTTTCCTTTTCATCTTTCTCACACCCCTTTCTCGCTTATCTAAATCCAACCATTTCTTTTTTATCTCCATTTCCATGCCCGACAGATTACCGTGCAATCCTAAAATAGACTGGATGGAAAAAGAACACCAAAAGTGGCCACTTCTTCTACCATCACAACACTGCAATACACATGTTACTTTTGTTCCTTTCCCAAGACCAGACTCGGATCACAAACAAACTATCTCAGCAACAGCAAAATAATGCACTGCTGGGGTCTTACCAAGATGAATCTCGTAGGAATGAACTACTATCGTTCTGAAGTGTACATCATGACAGCATAACTCAAGCAAGCACACAGACAGCATAATTCATGTGTGCTTCAAGAGAGGATATGAACAAAAGAATGTTTAATGTGAGAAGTGTGAATGAAGCAGTTCAAATTTTGTACCAGGCAGTAAGAGGTAGGAGACAGAAAATGGAGGACATGGGTAGCAGAGAGGTAAGAGAGAGAAAAGGAAGGGTATTATATGCAATATAGCATACCACACCAGCCACACGCAAAAGAGAAAAGGAAGGGTAATATTCTCACCATCTTCAAGTAAATAATCTCTCCCCAATCCCAAAACTTCCCTCACTCTCACTTAAGCTTTCAACTCTTTGGCCAGCCCAAACCATCAAGTAAGGATATTCTAATAAGTATATTCCTCATCTATAATTTTCACCTAAAAAGGTCTGAAGATATTTTTATTTTAAAAAAATAAAATAATAATAAAAAAGGAGCAAGTGGAACTTCCGTTTGGGATTTACCTACGGTATCGTACAATGATAGTCACCTAATGACCTGGAGCAATATGCTCGTTTTATTGACACCTATGGCAACAACAAATGTATCAAACGAAATCACGTTCGGAAGGAAAAAAAAAGAAGTAAATCATATAGCAGCAAAACCCATTAGATGATTCGAAACTGGACATTGGCCGTGTTTCATCACTAGAGTGTAACCTAGAGCAGATGAAGCCTAGAACCTAACACAGCTCTTTCTTAAGAGATCAAAACAACCTCAAATTCATCATATATTATCCCTCATATAGTATAACCCTTTTCCACGTATTTAACAAATTGAATACGAAATTAAGTTACGAGGATACGCAGCTAAAATAAATAAAACTCCACCCAAATGAACATATAGCATCCTGAATCAGCTAAATTAAAAACCCAACTATTATTCAAGAAGAAGGCAGAATATTACCTGACGAAGCTGATATGCACGCCGAGGCTCCGATGAACAGCGGAGCAATCGATGCAGAGGAAGATCCCATAAGTCACAGAAGCCCAAGTTGGATTCTTCGCATTACAATCAAAGCACATCTACAAACACCCATAACAAAATAAATCAACTTTTGGGATTAAAAAAGTGATGATTAATAAAACCCGTGATTGAAAACCAAGATCCAACAAAATAACAGCCAGATCCGGAATGGATCTAAGGAAAGGAGAACCAATAGAAACTCGAAACGGGAAGAACACAAACCTTGTTGTCGGATTTCGCTTTGAGCTTCCTGAAGACAGCGTTTTTGTCATTGAAGGTTTCAGACGCCATTGATTTTGCTTTCTT
This sequence comes from Excoecaria agallocha, assembly GCA_037975025.1. NCBI lineage: Eukaryota > Viridiplantae > Streptophyta > Magnoliopsida > Malpighiales > Euphorbiaceae > Excoecaria > Excoecaria agallocha. The sequence goes on from CM075810.1 coordinate 70,773,388, forward strand.
CAAATCAGACTGGAGAAAAAAAAGTTACCGAAGAGGTGAGAAGATTGGCTCCAGCACCTCCTCAGACAGAGCGAGACACACAGATAAAGAGAGAGAGAGAGACGCAGATCCAATCAATCACAAATACGAAACTGCAAATTGAAGATTTTGCGAATTGGGTTGGATCTGCGCTGGTTTTCAGTTTTGGGTTTCAAATTTAAATTTTTTAAAATGGAGAAGTAGGATTTTAATTTCCGAAAATGCCCATTAATTCGGTGATTGGATGCTTTCTAAACTCTGAGAAGTAAACGCAGGTAATTGCAACCGTCAAATTGCAACTCTGAAATGGGCTGTGCTGAGATGTTAATGCTCAACCAAACAAACGGAAATTCCACTTTTCGTCAATCCCAATTTACCAACTATTTTTATTTGGAAAAAAAAAAAAAAGACTACCTATTTTTTATTTTTTATTTTATAAATAATAATAACTTAAAATCTTTCAATATATCAAAATAAATATTTATCTAGGATTAATTCCGTACATGGCCATCAAATTTTTTAATTTATAATCAAATAATCATAATAAAATAATTTATAACACAAAAATAATCAATATTTTATCTTATTTTAATTGAAGTAAAAATTACCTGAAAATCAATTTTTTATATTATCGAAATGAAAATTAAATATAACACGTATAATTACCAAGTCATTTTAGGATCAATAACTTTTATAAATTAAACCATCAAATAAAAACAGCTTTACATCATTATGTAAATATAAAAAATAATATATATAGAAAATAAAAAAAAAATTCAAATAACTAATTATGATCTATTTATAAAGTTAATTGGTATTAAAATGACATGACAATCATATGTGATATGTTTATTATCATTTCGATGACATAAAAAATTAATTTTTAGATTATATTTACTTTAATTGAAATAAAATAGAATTTTTATAATTTTTGTATTATAAATTATTTTATCATGATCATTGAATTATAAGTCACAAAATTCGATGATCACGGATGTAATCAACTCTATTTATCTATATGTTCATTTATTCTTGAATGAAGGTACAAATCATCCTCTAAAAATTGACAAAAATTGCAATTTAAACTTTAAAATTACATTTGGTACAATATTATCATTAAAGTTTGGAAATCAAAGCAGTATAGCTTCTAAAATGATAAACGTCCAATTTTTTAATGACACGTATCAAATTATTGAGAGTTAACTATCATTTAAAAAGTCAAATTGTCTTAATTTTGAAACATTAATGATGATATTATATCAAATAAAATTTTAGAATTTAAATTGTATTTTTTACCAAATTTTAGAAATCGATTTATACCTTTAACCTTTATTTTTCATACATATGATTCAAATAAAATTAGAACTTGAGATATTATGCTCTAAGAATGGTGTTAGTACCATTAAATTATAGTTTATTAATCATGATGAATGTAATAAGGAAGGGAAACATTATTTCAGGAAATGAGATACTTTATAAATAAATTAATTTAAATTTATTTGATGAAAGGTTAAATGAACTGTAAGTTCCTTGTGATCACCTGCAAAAAGTAAACGAGGACCGGTGAATTTTCGACAAGGGAGTCATCGACAGTTAAGTCATAATTTCTGTGTAAAAGAGTATGAATTTTTAGCAAAAGATTAAATAACAATTTCATACATGTTTTTCCTCTTTTTATAGGAGAAATCAGCATGTTTGCAGGAGATAATGAGAGAAGTTTCCCTTTCTTTTCAGCCACTAACCCATTTTCGACAATTCTCGAGGAAAACGTGGGTTAGTGGTAACTGTCCGTATATTGTGGTTGAGCTATTTTCGGAGCACATTCTTAACCAAATAGTTGCCCGATTATAAAGTCCGGATAACTCGAACCTTTGGTCAGTTTATGAGGGTCCTCATTGCGCTATGTGCTCGGTTAATACCGGACCGTTGAATCGGTCCCTGAGTTCGATTGTCATCATAAGTCCCCTCCCAGTGGATGACATTTATGTCGGCAATTGGCAGAGAAGTGCCGAATGGGTCTTTTCAATACCATAAGATCGGAGCTCGTGGTGACTGGGCCGAATGAGCTAGTTATGGTGATTCGAGGTCTGAGTACCCACTGAGCTCTTGTCTGGAATTCGGCACCAAAGGCTATGTAAACTTGCCTTGTTCTGGTGCAAGGAAGGCCTTCCTCTAAAGCTATAACGCCCCGATTTATGGATTAACCCGAATTATATAGGTAATTGACAAAAATATAAATATAAAATAATTTTGGGTGAAATTATAATTGATTTTGGGTGTAATTGAAAAGAATTAAGAAGTTTTTGGGTCATTTCGCTAATAGAGCAATTTAGGGGATAGTTGATATTTAAAAGAAAGTTGTGTGTTTAAAAATAAAAGAAATAAGTTAAAAATGAAAAGGAAGAAAAAAAAAGAAAGAGGATGAGGGAGAAGGGGAGTCGGGGAAGAGAAGGGAGGCGGAGGGGAGGCGTTGGCGCCGATCAACGGCGCTCTGGCCGGCGATCGGTGCGGCTGCCACCACCTCGGCCACCGGTCTCTCTCCTCGCCGTCCCTACCCTCCGGCAGCTGCTTCCTTTTTCTTCTTTTCAACCGGATTGATCTCCTCCTCTTTCCGGCGATCTCCGATGGCGGTGGAAGGGGCTGACGGCACCGGTGAGATCACGAGGCTGAGGCAGATCTTTCGGTGGTCGCCGATCGTCCCCACTCGCCGGCGAAGTGCAGATCGAAGCACGTGGTAGCCGGCGGTTCCAGACGACTTTTCGACCAAACCACGACGTCTTAAGGCGCGTGAAGGCCCCCGGAGGGGTCCTAGCGGCTCTGGCAGCAGGTGGGCAGCGCCGGTGGAGCCTCCGGCGAGACAGAATAGAGAGAGGGCATTCTGGGCTTCCATTACGGTATGGGATACTGAAATTTACTCCCTCAATTTAGTTAAAGAAATCTTGAATTTTAATGAGACATTTATTGTATATTTAATATAAATGGTTGCTTCTGTGTGTGTAAATTGATGGAATTCAGGAGTTTAAGTTAATTGAATGGTTATTATGAAATTGTACATTGTCTAATGGAGTCATTGATTTAGTTTTGTTATTGGATATGATTGAACTTGTGGTAAAAAGGGATCGGTATTAATAAATATTAATGGCATGTAAGAGTTATCGATAGATTTTGAAACTCTTATTTGATAGTGAATTTAAGAGGTAATTTTATTAGAATTTCAAGTAAAATTTATGATTTGGGATTTATTTCTATACTAATAAATATATCTACATCTACATTCGGGAACTTAACTAGAATTAAACTTCACGGCAAGTGAATAAATGCGTTGCCATATATATGTATATCGATACATATATGGGTGTAAGAACTTTGATATCTTTGCTGTGAACTATAGGTTTGATATGTTTGAGTCGAGTAATAAGCCAATTGGGATACAGAACCATGAATATACTTACTTAAATTATAAGGTCTAAATGACATTATTTTTAATTATAAAAATGTGATTTTTCGTGGTTGTTTATACTTTGTTGTTTTGTGTTGTGTTATTATTGTTAGATTTATAAATATAATAAATAAACGTATTGTATAAAAATATATATATATATAGATGTAGAATTTGATTTAAGTGATCTCTCGATGCTAAGATATAACTATGTGAATTAGAATGATTACATAATCAATGATTAAGAATATCTTTTTACCTTGCTTGTTAATATTCGATTACCTTGCTTGTTAATATTCGATTATTGTGAATTATCCTTTCTTTTGAGAAATTGTGACTATAATAAAAATATATATATATATTACTACAAGTGTTTATGAAAACCAAACCTTGAGGGGTCGGCATGATCTCTAGAGCAGACATGTGACGCCCAAAGAGGACAATATTGATTAGTGCTCCGGCATGATCTCCAAAGCAGATATGTGGAGGCACTGAAAGACGCATATTGGGGCTCCGACATGATCTCTAAAGCAGACATGTGGGGTACCTCAAAAACAAAACCGTGAGGGGTAGTGGTTGCTCGGCACGATCTCAAAAGCAGACGTGTGAGACATGGGCCCCAAAGCAGCAAAAACAAAACCGTGAGGGGTAGCGGTTGCTCGGCACGATCTCAAAAGCAGACGTGTGAGACATGGGCCCCAAAGCGGACAATATCGTGCTAGCGGCTATCTGGGGACGTTACATATTTATATATATATATATATATATATATATATATATATATATATATATATATATATATATATATATATATATATATATATATATATATATATATATATATATATATATATATATATATATATATATATATATATATATATATATATATATATATATATATATAAGTATGCATTTTTAAACTTTGAATCTTATGACTATTATGCGTACATTGTAAATTGTTGTATATGATTAATTTGACTTACGCTTAATTACAACTAATGATGATTGCTTTTGAATATATATATATATATATATATATATATATATATATATATATATATATATATATATATATATATATATATTCATATTGTGATTAATTGTATGTTATACAATCTGGAGTAGTATGCTGTAATTAGGAATGCGTATAATACAGTTATATATCTGTAAATGTTTGAAAAGTGACAAGAAATATTCTTACCTAAACCAGATTGAATGGTTACTTATTTAAAGTACTATTGTGAGTCTTGGGTTTGGAGAACTACGTGGTTCTGATTCCCTAAATGGGATACGTAGGAAGCTTGAGAATTAATATCTCAAGTCCGAACCAAATTATGTTAATATGATTATGCGCGTTTTAATATGTACATTGAATCTTGATGATGAAATTCTTATTTATATAATAGTGTATATAAGTAAATATTTAATTATGGTGAACTAAGTTTCTATGTTAAAGCCAATTATATAAATTGTGTTAATGCAATATGTATATCAAGAAATTTTAATATAGGCATAAATCATGTAATGGATCATAAGAATTTGTTATAAATGGGAATTTATGTAAATACTATATGAAATTAGTGAGTTGCGTGAATGAGCTTTATATAAACTGTACTTGAGTGGTTGTGATTGTGTTGAGATGAAATTACAGAAGTGTTGAGTTGTTGATTGAAGTTCTGGAGTTGGAGGAATGATATTGGGAGTGTAAAAAAATTAAGTTTTTGCAGGTTTGGGTAGCATGAATTTTAAGCTGTCATGTTGCCGAAATTTTATTTAATTACATAGTAAAATTTATAGCGTTTGAAGTAGCAATTAATTGAGATTTGGAAAGTAGTTATATAATCTTAGAAATGTTTTATATTTTCTTTTTCACAGGAAATAGCCATTAATAAGGGAAGATCATGTCGAAATTTTGATAGAATAAATAATATCTTAAATTAAATAAACTTTTTAAATTTAGACAAATCTTAGAATTTAGCCTCTTTAAGAGATTCAAACTCGGGTGTGACATCTGGTATCCGGGTCTTTTAACTGGACGGGTATAGGATGTTACAAAAGCTATCTAATCGCATGTGATTCGACAGAATGATGTCAGCTTTACACGTGTATTTATTGGAGAGCACATATGATTTCCTAATTTATCGTGCATAACGGCTAGGGGAGCCTCGATTAGGGTGCACTGCCTTAAATGCACTATCCCAAGTTTGAATCTACTGCCACGTGTACGGTTCAGATCCATCATAGTTTTCCTATATAAACCCCCTTCTGATTTCGACTAAGCTTTCGCTTTTCATTTTCTAGATTTACACACTACTCCTTTCTTTTTCTCCGCAATAATAGCTTCTGTATTTGCTGCCTGGACTTCGAGATTCATCATCTCTGCCCATTTTCTTTTCGCTTTTGCCCCTGTTTAGCAGGTTTGTCTTTCCTCCCCTCTTCTTCTTTCATTTGTTCTTTGTTTAATTCTTTCATCATGAGCTCGACAACTGCTTCAAGTGAAAGTTTGGGGGACAGTGGGGATGTCCCTTCGGGTAGCATTCCTGGTATGAGCAAGGAATCGGCTTCGAAAGAAGGGAGTCGGCCCTTCGACTTTGGCCAATCTGCTACCTCCTTTAAAAGAAGGCTCCACGCCAATTGACGGGAGTGGGCAGTATAAGTTCAACGGTCCAGGAGGAGGAGCTCGATTTGCTCCTTGTCTAATTGATCTCTGAACTGGACTATTTTGCCAGCAAGCCCAACACCTCACAAAGGGCGAACACAGAGTTCATCAACAAGAGGAAGATTGCCATCTACGAGGCACAATTGGAGGCCAGCATTCGCTTACCCCTGACAAGCTTTGAAGTGAATGTGCTGAGGTACTTCGATATGACCATAGGATAGCTCCACCCTAATGCCTGGCGAACCCTTACCGCTCTTTAGATTTGGGTCGTAGAACAGGGCATAGAATTGACCTTAAACCTATTTCGAGCAACCCACATCCGAAGACCACAATTACATACAAGTTCGATCTGGCTATGGGGTGTCGATTGGGAATTCAGAGTCCCTGAATAAGTGAAAGATCGATTATTCTTGGTGGAAAGAGTGCGGGATGACTTTCCAGTACGAACAACTTGGGGAAAGTTTACAAATTGTAACGACGAAAACTTGTGGCTCTCTAAAGAAGAGGAGCTAATTCTAGCTCGATTGAGGGAATTGGCTCGGGACAAGTGGAACTTGAGGAATTTATTAGATCCTTACAGTTCGAAACCATTTCCTCGTCGAAGAAAAGGTAATGTACAATATTTTCTTATTCAATGATACTGATGCACTGTTTTAATTTATTTTTTTCTTTGCAGCTATGAGGAAAATGAACTGAGCAGCTGAAATTATAAGAGCTAAGAGGTAGAAGCTTGCCGAAGGCTCTTCCAGTGCACCACCTATTACCGAGGAACCGAGGGTGACTCCCCCTTCTGAAGCCCAGCCTGTGCCTGCAACTACCGATGCCATGGATACTCTGGTTGTCGACACCAAACTTGTTCCACCCTCCGAGCCCCAAAGCCAGAATGAGAGGGAGCCAAAAGATCTTCGCTCACTGCTTGGCGACATTTGCAAGTTTTAGGAAGCTAAGGGGGATAAGTACTCCTCCAACAACCCAGACTTTAGCATCTTTGTGCACATTGCTTCCTGCGTGCCGAAGGAGGTCGGTCCCCTTACCTCTCTGAGCTTCGAACACTTGGTCGAGTGCTTTAAGAAGTATCAGGTCAAAGTAAGTAGCTCGAACTTATCGATGGTGTTCATCTTTTGACTGTTACCTGATCTTTTTCTGTGTTTTGTAGGGATCCCAATTGGTCGATGCCACCATTACTAAGATGAATGACCTTATAGTGAAGCATCGATGGGCTGATTTAAATTTCGGCGCTCTGCGATCTAAGGTGGCTAAAATCGAGGATAAAGCTCGAAAAGCTATAGGACAGGCTTAGGAGGCCGAAAGGAAAGTAGCTGAGATTGAAGTCGCTCTAAATCGAGAAAAGGAGTCCCACTTTGCTCTCCAGACTGAAGTCGAGCAATTCAAGCAAAAAAAAGGTCGAATGGGAGAGGAAAGAGGTTGAGCGAGATATGAGAGAGGCCAAGGCACTGGCTGAGAAGTGCATGGCATTTAGAACCAAGATATCTGCTGATGCAAGGGGGAAATATCCTGAACTAGATCTGTCATTTCTGGATGATGTTTATCCAGATGAGGACTAGATCCTTGTAATCAAGTCATCAAATCAATGAAAATTTAAACTTTTTTTCACTTTATTCTAAGCTTATTATTTTTGTTCCAAATATCTTTCCAAAAACTTATAAACAAACAGTACCCCCGTGTGTGGTGAGGTGAGTGCTCAACATCTTAACCGAATAACTTATGATTTTCAAATCAAGATTAATATATTGAAAAGAAAAACATCCCAGAAAGAAGGATGTAAGTAATGAGGACGACGCGGTGCGTACCTTACATTTGATACGCCGACCCCAAGGCTCTGTAAATGCCGAACTTGAGTTTGTCGAAGGGCGATTCGGTCAAGATATTTAAAGTAAAGTGAGGGCCTAAGCTTGATGATATCGTATGCTCGCTCTGAGCGAGGTTGGACAATTTATCGATTACAAACTTTTTCCACATAGACCAAAAGTTATGTTACAGTGCTTGCCGAACTCTTCTTTGAACCTGAGTTTGTTGGCCTGCTAAGTTTGCAAGTTAAGCGGTGATATGCAACGAACCTGCTTGAATGATAATACAATCCTGGCGATGATGCCAAGTACTTATCCATAGGCGTAGTTAGCCATCAAAGTTAACAAGTTTTACGGCGAGGTGTGTCGAACTTAACTTAAATAATTTGAGCAATTTTAGCATTAATGCCGAGCCCTTAGACATAGGCGTATGTAGCCTTGCATGTTAGCAAGTCTTGCTACGTAGGAGTGTGCAAAAACCAAACCGACCTGACCAACTCGAACCGAACTGACCAATTCGGGTGGGGTTAATAGGGTCGTTCGGTTTTTAATATTATGTATATTTTAGGTTCGGATCGGGTGAAAACCCGACTAACTCGAACCCGACCGAACAACCCAATTTTTTAAATATATAAATTAAAAAAATTAATTTCTCTACAATATTATTAATATATAATATATATTTAATGTAATTTTGAAATTGTTAGTTTATTTTATTTTTAAAATATTTTTTATGGCATTTAATATTATTTATTAGTATTAATTTAAGATTTTAATTTAAATATGTAAATTAAAAAATAAAATTCGGATTATTTGGGTCAGGGCCCAAAAAAAGGGTTAATCGGGTATGAGCCCGATATTTATATAGGATAGGGTCGAGTGAGGAAAATATAAGAATTTTGAGTTTCGGGTCGGGTTCGGGTGCACACCCCTATTGCTGCAAGGTATGCCGAACTTACTGAAATGATCGGGCGATTTTGGCGATAATGCCGAGCCCTTAGATGTAGGTGTAGGTAGCCTTATATGTTAGGAAGTTTTGCGGCGATGTGTGACGAACTTAATGAAATGATCGGGCGATTTTGGCTATAATGCCGAGCCCTTAGATATAGGCGTAGGTAGCCTTACATTTTAGCAAGTTTTACGGCGAGGTGTACCGAACTTACTGAAATGATCAGGCGATTTTAGCGATAATACTGAGCCCTTAGACATATGCATAGGTAGCCTTACATGTTAGCAAGTTTTGTGGCGAGGTGTGCTGAACGTACTGAAATGATCGGGCGATTTTGGCGATAATGCCGAGCCCTCAGATATAGGCGTAGGTAGTCTTACATGTTAGCAAATTTTGCGCCGAGGTGTGCCGAACTTACTGAAATGATCGGGGGATTTTGACGATAATGTCGAGCCCTCGGATATAGGCGTAGGTAGCCTTACATGTTAGCAAGTTTTGCGGCGAGGTATGCCAAACTTACTGAAATGATCAGGGGATTTTGGCGATAATGTCAAGCCCTCGGATATAGGCGTAGGTAGCCTTACATGTTAGCAAGTTTTACAGTGAGGTGTGTCAAACTTACTGAAATGATCGGGCGATTTTAGCATTAATGCCGAGCCCTTAGACATAGGCGTAGGTAGCCTTACATGTTAGCAAGTTTTGCATCGAGGTATGTCAAACTTACTGAAATGATCGGGCGTTTTTAGCGTTAATGCCGAGCCCTTAGACATAGGCGTAGGTAGCCTTACATGTTAGCAAGTTTTGTGGCAAGGTATGCCAAACTTACGGAAATAATCGGGCGATTTTAGCGTTATTGTCGAGCCCTCGGACATAGGCATAGGTAGCCTTACATGTTAGCAAGTTTTGCGGCGAGGTGTGCCGAACTTACTGAAATGATAGGGCGATTTTAGCGTTAATGTCGAGCCCTTAGACATAGGCATAGGTAGCCTTACATGTTAGCAAGTTTTGCGGTGAGATGTGCCGAACTTACTGAAATGAACGGGCAATTTTGGCGATAATGCCGAGCCTTTAGCCATAGGCGTATCATGATATAAAGTTGCTAAGTACTTTACATAGAATGTGTCATTCATTAGATTCCTATCCTGCAAGCAGAAATATCTAAAGGACTTGCATTGATGCCAGATAATCATGGTAACAACTTGTAATTGTAAAGTAAAAAATGGAGAAACAACGATAATGACGAACAGAAGTTAAGAATAATTAAATTAGAATGAGTACGAGGTTTCTGCTAGCATTGAAAATGCCGAGCTATTGGTAGCATGGCTTAAAGTTGAGCCCGTTCCTGGAGGGCGGGAGCCGATTCGGGAGGGCTCCTTTATCTACCTCACTTTTGGTGGCTGATATCTAAACTCTTTTCCCTAGCTCTAGTTTGACAACCTATAACACCTCTACTGGCTTTGCCCGCTGTTCCTCTTTCTCTAGTGTATCTATTGTGTTCAAGGAAAGGCTTGATTAGCCTCTTTGAGCATGGTCTAGTATGTCTCGCGAGCTGTCTTCTTATTTTCCTTCAAAATTGCCACTCCATTCTCTGTGTGGATTTTGAGCACGAGATTCTTCATTAAAACACAGGCGTCCACCTCGATCAGTAGAGGTCGGCTGAATATCACATTGTAAGCCAACGGAATATCGACCACCATGAAGTCTGTCTAATAAGCACGGACCACTGAATCATCTCCGAGCTGTACAGATAAAGTTGCTAGACCGTCGAACCGAACAAGCCAATGGTTTAAAATCCCCAATGCTCTGTATGCCTGAACTGTTACGAGATTGACCACACTTCCTGTGTCAACCAATATTCGCTGGACCAAGAAGTCCTGAATAACTGCTTTAACCACTAAAGCATTTATGTGTAGGTATCGAACATGGGCCCCATCCGCCGCTAAGAACTGAATCAAACGTGGGGCTGAACTTGCTCCCTGTCTAATGGACATGACCCCCTTGGCCTTCCTTTTCCAGGGCTCATCCCGTTGCTTGCCCCCTGCAATCACATAAATGACGCCGGCTGGTGCCCTCCTGTTACCATTGGCTCGGTTCCTGCTCAGCTAAGGGGAAGGCAATCTTTGCCTCCTTCCTCTTTTATCTGATTTTACAAACCATGTCACGGTTTCATTTCGAACAAGGTGTTCGATCTCTCGCTTAAGTTGTCTACAATCTTTCGTCTCATGGCCCTTGTCTCTGTGAAACACACAGTAAAGGCCCTGGTCTCTGTTTAGATCTTTCCTCATGGGTCTCGGCTAATTAACCTGTCCATTTTGCTTCATCCAATCTAATATCTGTTCACGAGAAGTAGTTAGGGAGTGAATGTTTCATCTCTTTGGTTGTCCGAGTGGGGAGTAGTAATTGCATATGATCGGTTATGCCAGCTGTCCCCACGATATTTTTTTGAATCTGTCTTGCAGGGATTTCCCCCTTTTCGAGCTACTCTTGCACTTTCACCTCCTTCCTTCTTAGATGTCCACGATCTATGAGAGGTGTGGTGAAGATGTCGAGCCTCATCCATACAGATGTACTTGTGTGCTCTTGACATGAGTTCGGTAAAGTCATTTGGGGGTTTCTTGTTCAAGAAGTCGCTGAAATCCTAACACCTTGTATTTCGAATAAGGGCGTTGATGGCGACCTCCAGGTTCAGATTCTTTATGTCCATGGCCATATTATTAAACTTCTCCATATAGGTCCGCAGTGATTCGCCATTTTCTTGTTGCACCAGGTTCAAGTCTGCGGATACCTTGTTCGGGCGAATGGTGGCCACGAACTTTGGGACAAACATGTCACTTAAATTCTCAATACAATGCGATGGCAGATTTTGAAACTAGATCTGAGCTTAGTCTGTCAAGTTCTGTGCGAATATCTTGCATAAGGCGAAGTCATCAGCTGTGAGCACCAGCATAGTGTATTGGAACTGGTCAATATGATATCGAGGATCGGTGTTACCACTGTAGGTTTTAAGGTGAGGAAGTCGAATGTTAAGAAATGGGGCAGCTAAATTTTCCCGAAAGAGGAGTGATCGAAAACTACCCTGGTATTGTAGTGTTATTCGATTTTGTTGCCTTTGGATTCGGTCATCCAAGAGGCAGTTAAGTTGCTCGGTAGTTAGGGTAATGGTAGAGTTGGGATTTTGGGGTGGAGCTGGTGAATAAGGTTCCTGAGCAGGTGGTTGCAAAGCCCAAGGTAGGTTGGTGTTTTGTGGGGGTAGAGGTGGAGGTTGAGCTTAGGCGATGATGGCTGATAGTGAGACAATGAGGAATTGTGCAGTCTGAGGGGTAATGTTGGGAGTGATGTTTGGGATTTCCATGGCTAGGGAAGCAGATGTGGTGTCGTTGAGTTGAGGGAGAAACTGATGTGTTCTAGGTAGGGTGGGGTTGGATGTTTGGTTTTCCTGTTGGGAAGTATTTAGGTTGAGGTCTAGAAAAAGGTTCATATTTCATGCTCATCGCACCAAATAATGACAAGTCAAATGAGCAGCAAGTTCCTTATGATCACCTGCATAAAGTAAATAAGGACCGATGGGTTTCCGATAAGAGATTTTCCGACGGTCAAGTCATAATTTATGTGTAAAAGAGTATGAATTTTTAGCAAAAGATTCAGTAACCGTTTCATACCTATTTTTTCTCTTTTTATATGAGGAATCAGCACGTTTGCAGGAGATAACGGGAGAAGTTTCCCATTATTTTCGGCCACTAACCCATTTTTGGCGATTCTCGAGGAAAACGTGGGTTAGTGGTAACTGTCTGTACATCGTGGTTGAGCTGTTTCCAGAATACGTTCTTAACTGAACTGTTGCCCGATTATAGAGCCCGAATAACTCGAACCTTTGTTAGTTTATGAAGGTCCTCATTGAGCTATGTGCTCGGTTAATACTGAACCACTAAACTGGTCCCTGAGTTCGATTGTACAAATTGTGGGCTTAGTCGTGCCTAATCCGAACCTACTAGTATATTATTTTTATATTTTCATTAATTAAATAATTTAAAATGCATAAAAATAAAAAATAAAATAAAATTTGAGAAATGTTCAATATCAAAATGCATTAATTTATTAATATTTTAAATCGCTTTGAGAGTGTATAATTACAATTTCGTATAGTATAATATATTATTTTATACATTAAAATTATTTTTTCAAATACTTTTTTAATGGGTCCAGCCCGAACTCGACTTGAGTCCGGCCTGTGCTTGATCCACCTTTTTAAAAATGAATAAATCTAGCATTGAGGCAATTGAAAGATAATTTACTTGGTCCTCTATGTTCATGTGATGGGCTTGAGGGATTGGGCCGTGGCTATAGACTTCATCTCATTTTCTCGAAGGTTGAGTTATCAATCATCAATTGAATAAAATGTTGATTTGATAAGCTAGATATACTCTATATTACTAAATATAAATTACTAGTTAAAAAATAATATATATTTTTTTTATTTTCATCAACGGTTCGTATTTATTACAATCATTTTTTAAATTCAACTAAATAATATTAGATTTTAAAAGATAAAATGGCCCAAGATGCATTTTTTTCAAAAAGTATAATTTTACTATAAAAAATTTTATTTCGGAGATTTTTACCCATTACATTTAAAAAACGGAAGATTTTTGTCATTAATCACAGTTAATTTTGATCAAAATTTCGTTGGTTGACTGTTGAGGTGTAAAAATTTAACACATGGCATAATCTTATTGGACACGTGGCAAGGTAAAAAAAACAAACTTGGTTCTCTCCATCCATATCCTCTTCTCCTCGCTTACTCTCCAGTAAAGTACCGATTTCCCTTACTCCAACCAAAACCTTGATCTCTGCAACCCATTGAAGAACTCCGTCAAAAGCTTCAAGAAATCGTCGAACTTTTTGATAGTTAATGAATAAACTTGAAAAAACCAGTCAAAAAATCAAAATATAAAAAACAGTTAAAAAATAATTGGTTATTATGATGAACTGTGACGGATTTAAGGAGAAGCCCACGGGTAATGAACAAGAATAAAGGAACCCATCCAAATAGTTGACAGAGAGATATGCCGTCAAAGGCTGGAATCTATAGTATGCTTGCACTTGTAAAATCGAAATCTTACAAGGATGAATTGAAGTAGAGCAGAGAGTGGAGACAAATTATGCGAAACTCATACAACATGGGTAGCCAATCATAAAAGATATCAGTGGATCCAAAGGCCAATGAAAGCACCATCTTCAACTTTTTAATGAGTAGCTCCGACGAAGTGAGCCAACGGCGCAGATCTCTTATCGTTGTAGTGGCAATATAGCAATTATCAGAAAAGTTACTGCTGTTTACCTTGAGAATCCATGCAACAGATTCTTCTCGAGCCGATGCATCGAGAGAGAGAGATTGGAACCATTACAAGTAATTGAATCCAGGCATGAAGTTCCTTTCTTCAGTGTGTGCCGGAGATTCAAGGTCCGACGAGCATTCCGACGACTCGCCGGAGAATATTTATGAGGAATTCTCGCTGCAAAGTAGGTCATTGAAGCAATCGGGACATGATCAGCGCTGCTGGTTTCTTATTATGTTCTCATATATGTTCTGTATGTGAAATCGAAGGTCGATTGAAAGACTAGTCGCCGAAAACGGAAAAGACTTTGCTGGGGAATAAGCGAAGAGAACAAGAGATGGAGACGATGAAGGTTTTTTTTTTACCTTGCCACGTGGGAGATGATGTGTACAGCAGTAGATCAACGAAACTTCGATCAAAGTTAACAGTAGTTGATAACTGTAGTTGATGATAGTGATAAAAATCTTCCATTTTTAAAATATGGAAGACAGAAATTTCTGAAACAAGATATTAGGGATAAAGTTATACTTTTTGAAAAATATCAGAGATAAAAATGTATATTTGGCCAAATAAAATTAAAAATTAAAAACAACGTTGAATACAATGAAATAAAATATATAAATTAGTTGTTGTTTAAATTATTAAAAGTCTTATATTTTTTTCCAATTAATTAGAAGTGAATTCACTTAACATACAAAAAAATCAATCTTGAGGATTGTTGAAAGGCCTTTAATATTAGGCAAAACTCATAATTTAGTCCTTTAATTTTAATATTTTTATATATTGAATTCCTAACTTTTAAAATTATATATTAATCCTTTAATTTTTATGTATTTATATATGGAATTCATATGCTTTCAAAATTATATATTGAATTTCTAAACTTATCTATTATAATACACTAAGTCCAAATAAAAAATAAAAACAATAGCGTTCAGTTAAAATATACGTAATTTTAACTGTATTTATATTATACTGTTGTTTGTATCATTTGCTTTGAGTTTAATGTATTTTTTTTGAAAAATTTGGAGATTTAATATATAATTTTAAAAATTTAATATGTAAAATCGTTAAAATAAAGAGGGTTTGTCGTAATATTAAAAATTTATTATTGATGGCCCACATAGTTTCCAAAGCTAGATTGAGTTAGAGGCACTTTATGTTTGATTTAAATTATATTATCAGTGCTGGCCCATCTGATTTGGTAGTCCACAATGAGACCCAACCCATGATCCAGTACCTTTTCTCCATTAAATTATTGTTATTATAGGCAGATAACAGCGCTGTCGTTTTAATATCTCCCTCAGCGGAAAAAGATACCACGGACCATTATAAATTAATTGTATATGATGCGTGATGAAGCACATTAATGTTGCCCAATCAAATGTTGTCTTGTGTATCTCAAATAATTAAATAACCCCCTTCAGTTTTTATGGTTATAACACATATTTTTTTTTAATATTATTGATCAATTATAACATTCATTATTATTATTATTATTATTATTATTATTATTAAAATAATGACTATTATTGATGTATTATAATTGAAAATATAAATTGTTATAAATTAATTGACAAGTGAAATAAAAATCTAAATTTAAACAGCTCATACATTATCGAAATAGAGTTAAATGTATTAAATATTGCTTTTTTATTAAACTTTTACTTTAAAATGATAAGACAAATTAAATGCAAATTTGTTGATTATTGAAAAATTAAACAAGAGAAGAATTATAATTTAGAAATTAATAATCGATTACAAAGAGTAAGTGTTATATATTTTGGAACAAACTAAAAAGGAAAATATTCCCCAAGGAGTTTGGGATACATGCATGATCAATGTTTTCAGAAGCGACTCGAAGATCGACTCGGCTTGCCAACTGAGTCGAGAGTCAACTGGTTGGATCGGGTTGACTCGAAATTTTTTATTTTTATAAATATAATTATTTATAAAAAAAATTAAAAATATTATATATCAAAATATATTCAAAAAACTTTTAGTTACCAAATATCAATATATAACTATTTTAAACTTTGAACATTTATTGAAAATGTCGTTGCTAGTCTATTAATTAAATGTCATTTATTGATAAATTGTGGAGAGCTTAGGAAGGCATATATAATTATAAATTTGATTAAAATAGCAGAAAAGTGCAGTTTAGCCAGGTTAGCTAGTATATGAGCAATTTTTCAACTCCAATCCATTTAGATTGGTTTTACAAAAAATTTAACATAACATTATAAACTACATTTGAAGTGATGCAAATCCAATTAAAAAATATAACACAGCCATCACAATGCAAACTCAATATGCAGAAGTAGAGCAGTAATCGAAGCATTCTCAATTCAACAAATAATTAGGCCATGCTTATGTTTGAAGAAATAGATCATCAAACAGAGGAATCTCTTCACCATATTATTAACTGAATTCTCACTGTATCTGAAAATTGAACTAACCCTAGGTTTTAAGTTGAGAATTTAGGGGAAGAGGAGGTAAAAGTATGATTTCTAAATCAGATTAACTCACTTTACCATAGACATGTATTCAGTGCTTGTTTGAAAGCTTGCAAACATTAAAAATCTTTTTTCAGAATAGCTAACGCACAAAAGGACATTCTTGAGAATTAGGTTAATGAAATATTATTTTCTTTTTGAGGAAAAAGTTATCAGATATCAGCAAGCTAAAATAACCCATTAGCCCTCAAAAAACTTTCAGCGAACAAAATACTACCTGAGAATCTAAGAAAGATGGTTCGGCGAGGGTGAGAAGCAGAGCGGCCGACGATAACTATGAGAGAGAGAGAGAGAGAGAGAGGGTGAGCCGTTACCTCCCAGTCGTGCGTTAGGGCAGAAAAAAGCTCCCAAGTGTGATGAGAATTGCTGCTGTCCAACCTTCGACGAGAATGGCTGAGTCGTGAAAGGCAGAGAGGAGGGCGGCGTGAAAAACAGAGATGAAGGCAGAAAGTGAAAAATTTTAGGGATTTATTTTAGGGCAATTTTCCCCAAAACTCAACGTTTTGGCATTGAACCGGAGTCTGGTCCGAGTCGATGAGTTTCGAGTCAACCCGATTTTTTACGAGTCAATCCGAGTTTTTATCATTTCCGATTTTGAAGTTGAATCAACTCGGATTGCTTGCCGAGTCGCGGTCCAACCGGTCCGACCGGCCGAGTCAATTCGAGTTTAATAACCATGTGCATGATTCATGATATGATAAATTGATCTCAATATAATCGAAATAATATCGAAACATAAAATAGTTTATATGCAATTAGTTTCATATTAAATTTTTCGTTAATTAAGGAATCTACTATTTATGTATATATTAATATGGCAATTATATATATGGAATTTATAACTGACATATTTAATATAGCATTATTCTCTTTACTTAATATTGTAACTGCCAATGTTATTCATTATTATTAGGATAATTTATGTTATCTTAATTGAAGTCCTATATAAAGGATAAATTTCTTCATTTTGAAAAGAAGAGAAAAATTAGAGATACCGAAACTCTATCGGTATATCTCATCGCGTATTTTTTTTTTGTTTAAGGAGCTTTTAGTTATTGGATTTATACTTTCATTACGTAATTCGTGATATATGGGTGAAAGGCTTTGCCGATAATGTAAAACAATTGATTTTTACTTCAATAATATGCGCTTCGAGAGATATATATGTTTACTTTATATTGTGATATATTTTCTTTCGGTTCCTATTATTATGAAAGGATGCCAAATGGAGTGTAATTTTAAACAATAATAATAATTTGAATGTTGAATAGTAATTCAATGTGTGTGTATATATATATATCTTAATATTTTTAAGTTAAAGTTACAAAATGTGATCATATATGCGAATATACGTTTGTATTTTATTATTTTAATGGTGTATAAATACTCCTTAAAGAACAATATATTCCTCTAAAATTTTTTAAATGGAGATGTCATATTTCTAATTTTATTTTTATCATTATATGCCCCTAAATAGTAAATACTAATTAGCTGATGAATTTATCCATTATACTCTTTAAAATATAGCAATTTTAACTCTATTTTTACCAGTTTCCATATAAAAAGATATTTTTACACTATATAAAAATATTTAAAAGAGTAAAATCTGTCAATTTGAAAAAATTTAGAGAAAAAAAAATATAAATTTCCAAACATTTCACCTTACCACCGCGATGAAGATAGAAGGCACGGAATCTGACGTGTGTATTTTTGTGCCTGCGTTTCTGGACCGTCGGATGGCGATGGCAGAAAAAAAATAAAAAATAAAAGGAAATAACATAAGAAAGTGGTAGGTCGGCAGTGAATTTGCACGTGGAGAAATAGCGCATGCACGTGCTTCAACAAAAAAATAATAATAATAACAAAAGATGAAATTATTAAATATGGACCGAGTAAAACGTGCCACAATTATTAAATATTATTAATTAATTTATTTGTATTTTACAACAAGGTCTGTGGAGAATTTTGAAGAAAGATAGAATCGGACGAATATGGTCGACCCAATCAACGACCAGGATTATGTTTCGTGACGCCAACGCCTACTTTGTCGTTATTTATTTATTTATTTTTTTGGCTTTATCAGGAAATAATTTATTACCAAAATATATTCAAAGGGTGGCGATTAATTGGAAATTGGCTGCCGATTTTTTTAATTTACCCTGATGGATTTATAACTAATTCCCTAATCTCTCCATTCTAGTATGTTCCTAAACATTTATTTCAATTCAATTTCTTGCAAATTTAGATTTTTTTAGGCTTTTTTTTATATAAAATTTTGGTTAGATATGATTTTCTTAATGAATCATTTCGATAACATTGATATTAAGTATGTAATTTTTTAAATTATTCCATATTAGATTATTTTTTTAAAATTTATAAAATTTATTAATTTAAAGTCGGAACTATACCGGCTTATGCTTTATGCATAATATAATAATTGAACCTACAATTTCATTAAAGGAAATATAAAATTCTTATCGCTCGGACTAAAAATTAATGTTTCGAGTTTATATTCTTTTATTCTCTTTATAAAAAAAAATCTAGACAAATAACTTTACACATTTTTATTAAATTATCTACAAATACTAAATAAATGTGTATATTGACAAAATAATGTCAATTAAAATGTAAGTTTCTAAGCTATAAAAATCAGGTGAACCAAAAAATTTTAACATATTTTTATTAAATCTTCCATATAAACTAAAATAAATTATAAATGTTCAAAAATTGAATCCCCTAAGGTTAAGAATATGTTGAAATTTAAAGGACCTGAAAGTAATTTTGCGGTTGAGTTATCATACAACTGGTCTCTGCTTTTTCTCTCTCTTTCTCTATCTCTATCTCTCTTTCATTTGGCTTTTGCTCGCAGCCTCAAACCAGAAATTCAGCTGAAATTCAGTTCAAATAAATTCTAAACCCAAATGCAACCCAAATTATCGCAGTGGCCCTGACCCTCCCTACCCCTCTCTCTTATCTCCTTCTTTTTCCTCCGCACCACTGAATCCGCCACCACCTTCTTCACCTTCTTCTTCCTCTTGTCGCTTTCTGTGTCAAAAAAATTTCATCTTTTTCTCTTTGTCCGGTTGTTCATGGAATGACGGACTATCGAATAGCATCGACTATGAATTTGTGGACGGATGATAACGCATCAGTCATGGAGGCCTTCATGAACTCCGATCTCGCTGCTCTCTGGCCGCCGCCACAGTCCGCCGCTTCCACTTCCACTTCCACCCCTCTGCCGCCCAACGCCGACCCCAACAGGGCCTTTTTTAACCAATCTCAGTTTAGTCAGGAAAACCTCCAAAATCGTCTTCAGAGCTTGATTGAAGGCTCCACTTATGGCTGCTGGACTTACGCCATTTACTGGCAATCCTCTTACGATTGCTCAGGCACCTCCGTTTTAGGCTGGGGTGATGGCTATTACAAAGGCGAGGAAGACAAAGGCAAAGGCAAATCTAATAGTTCCGTCACGTCTCCGGTGGAGCAGGAGCACCGGAAGAAGGTTCTACGGGAGCTTAATTCGCTGATCTCTGGCTCTACCGCCTTCACCGACGATGCTGTTGATGAAGAGGTTACTGATACTGAGTGGTTTTTTCTTGTCTCCATGACCCAATCTTTTGTTAATGGGGGTGGGTTGCCGGGTCAAGCTTTTTTTAATGGGAGTCCGGTTTGGGTTGCCGGGTTTGACCGGTTGGCTTCATCGTCTTGTGAGAGGGCCAGGCAAGCTCAAGTTTTTGGGCTGCAAAGTTTGGTTTGTATTCCTTCAAATAGTGGAGTTGTTGAGCTGGGTTCTACTGAATTGATTTGTCAGAGCTCGGATCTGATTGAAAAGGTTAAATCTTTGTTTAGTTTCAATAATTTGGAGATGGGTTCTTGGCTAATTGGAACCAATCCTGATCAAGGTGAGCACGATTCTTCCTCTCTCTGGATTAGTGACCCATCACAGAGTGGAATTGAGATTAAAGATGGGAATAGCACAGTTCCATGTTCATCAAATGGAAATAACAGCAATAACAATCACCATGGCTCGAAAGGGATTCAATACTCGAATCCCAATCTGAGTAGTGTTACAGATAACCCAAGTGGAAGTCATATTCAGAATCATCAACAAAGCAATCACCACCAGCAGCAACAGATGATGCAAACTCAAAGCCTTTTTACTCGCGAGTTGAATTTTGGAGAATATAGTAGGTTTGATGGAGGTAATGCTAGGAATGGAAATTCTAATTCCAATATATTGAAGCCTGAATCTGGGGAGATTTTGAATTTTGGGGAAAGCAAGTGAAGTTCATGCAGTGCAAATGGGAAGTTCTTTTCAGGTCATTCACAGTTTGTAACGGAGGAGAATATTAATGGCAATAACAAGAAGAAAAGGTCTCCTACTTCGCGGGGCAGCAACGAGGAAGGGATGCTTTCGTTTACTTCTGGGGTGATGTTGCCTTCTTCAGGTGTGATGAAATCAAGCGGAGGTACAGGAGGTGATTCTGATCATTCTGATCTTGAAGCCTCTGTTGTTAGAGAAACTGAGAGTAGCAGAGTTGTGGAACCAGAGAAAAGGCCTCGAAAACGAGGGAGAAAACCAGCAAATGGAAGAGAAGAGCCATTGAATCATGTGGAAGCTGAGAGGCAAAGAAGAGAGAAACTTAACCAGAGGTTCTATGCTCTACGAGCTGTAGTTCCTAATGTTTCGAAAATGGACAAAGCTTCTCTTCTTGGGGATGCCATAGCTTACATCAAGGAGCTTAAAACAAGCTGCAGAGTACAGAAACTGATAAGGAGGAGCTGGAGAAGCAGGTTGAATCAATGAAGGAGGAGTTTTCAAGCAAAGATTCGCGGCCAGGTGGACCCCCACCTGAGAAAGAACTGAAGATGTCAAGTAACCATGGAAGCAGAAAAGCAATAGAAATGGATATTGATGTGAAGATAATACAATGGGATGCAATGATAAGAATTCAATGTAGCAAAAAGAATCACCCAGCAGCAAGGCTAATGGCAGCTTTGAAAGAGTTGGATCTTGATGTTCACCATGCCAGTGTATCAGTAGTGAATGATTTGATGATCCAACAAGCCACAGTGAAGATGGGTAGTCGTTTTTACACGCAAGAGCAGCTCAGGGTAGCCCTAGCAAACAGAGTAGGTGAGACCTGAAGAACGAAAAAGACCAAAAATGGTGGTGTACCCAATTGAGATAAGAGCTTGGTGAAAGATTATAGGACCATAATATCTTTCCTTTATGGTGATTAGGATTCTGATTATGGGACATTTTAAGGCTCCCCCTGAAGCTCAAGCTCTGTAAAATAGAGTATTATTCTTACTTATTAGCTTATGTTCCAGTTTGAGGTATAATTGAGGAACTAAATTAATTAGCTCTGGCTATAAGATAGATATAATTTTGTGTTGTTCTTCTTGTCTGTCCTTTTGATGTATATAATTTATATGGATTATATATGGATTGTGGGTATAGTTTGAAAGTCCATGGAAATCTAAAATCATCCAATTCTGTCAAAGCTGGAGATATTGGTGGAGGTCTTGAAATGGACTACTTTCAAAAAATACTTGGAAATTTCCTTTTCTGTTGAAGATTTTGGATTTGGGTTTAATTGGGACATCATCTACCATCCAAATTTGATTTTGTCAAAATAAAAAGTTATGATTTTAATTTTAACAAATTCAGAAAATTTATACTAATTTTAGTTCTTGCCTCTCTCTTTCTCAAATTGCACAAAACATATCTCAATCTTTTGAAACTTTGTTCAAATTTTTATGATTTGGTAAGTGCACCACCAACAAACAATGATGGGAAATTCCATCCTTTCACTAATAATTTCTAAATGATGGGAAAGCACCAATTTGGTATGATTTGCTTTTTCCATTTTAATCCTGATTAAATTTCTTTTATTATTGAGATTAAATAATTTTTTTATTTTGAGTTTGCCTTAGATAATATGACTGGTTATTTTTATTATTATGATCTTAATTTTCAGTAAAATTATAAATATTTTAAAATTATTTCTTCCACTAAAATAAAAAAAATTATTATATTTAATTTTAAATTAATTGATTTCCGTGAATTTAAAAAATTGGGGTTGATTAAAGAAAGAAAGTCTAAAGTAAAGATTTCTGACAATAATGGATTTAAATAGAGCATTATCACAGCTGTTAAATTGATAAAATGGTCGGTGGAATCTAATTGAAATATTTACTAGGAAAAGAAAGAATATTCTGTCCCTTTAACTTTACAAACATTTGGAATTGACCCTTTGATTGAAATTTTATCCAATTCCATCCATTAACTCTTAACTTCATCATAATTTAACCCTCAGTTAAAATTGTGTTCACAGTGTGCTACTTATATCTACTCAACAAGACTGTCAAGTTAAATTAAATGTAATAGTAGCTCTATCTACTTCTTGCAATTACAGAGAATGAAGAGTTGAGAAGGTAAATTATGACAGTATTGCTTATTTTAAAGTAGGGTTGTTGAAAACCGAACTGAGCAAAAAAAACGAATCTATAATAGATAATTTGATTAATTTGGTTCGATTATTTTGATGTTAAATTCAATGAAGTTAGTTTTAATATAAATTAATAAAAATTGAATCAAATATAATTTGATTGATTCAATTTTTTGGTTCGGTTCCGAATTGGATCCGTCAAATGAGTTATAATTGTAAGATATTTGGGGGCAAAAGCAACAATTAATGTATTTATTATTATTTAGAAAACGATCTCAACTAACTGCATGTGATTATGTCTTTTTCAGTATTTGAAAAATCATAATCACTTTATCGATGGACCCTCTTGCTTTTGTTATTTATTATATTTAGGTGAAGTGGCATTTTCTGCTTTCTTTCTTTTCCTCGTGAAGAATGTTTTTAGAAGTCATTATTCCATTTAAATTTACCAAATAATGTTTAACAGAATTAGTGCGTTAATATTCTTTCATATATATCGCCAAAATTTATCTTAATGTTTATTTATTCACTTTTAATTTTTATTCTATTCAACTTTTTTAAGTCTACAATACCGATTAATGCAGAATCGGATATGTTGAATTTGTAATCGAAAGTAATTATTCTAACAACATTCGTTACATATATAAAATAAAAATTGAACTTGAAATTTCGCTTAAGATGTAAATATATTCATACGCGGGATTTGAATAATTTTTTTTGTGGATTTACATGACCTTTTTAAACATTTTTTTTATCTAGCCTGACCTAGGATTAGATTTATTTAAAAAAAAATCAAAATCTTTACCATATGTATTTATTTTTAACGTATAATTAAATTGAAAAACTATTCAAATTAAAAACGTGAGCTCGTTGCTTTTTTGATTTCTTATAATTGGAACGTAAACTTAAGATTCTATCCATTTATTCACTCGATCCAACATTGAATTCATTTTTTTATGTTCCTCACCAAGAATTCAAATAAGAATTGGACCGATGCGGCACAAAATGAAATATTTTTGGAATTCTTTATTGTTATGACATGCTGTTTTTTTTATTTATTACTTTCGGGATTCACCGTACATTTGATTATTAAATATTCACCTTAGTGTACACTGAAGCTATATATATATATATATATATAATGTTATTATTTGGATATTGAATTTAATATCTATGAGAAATTCATTGAAATACAATGAAAATTGATGAATGAATGAAATTTAAGAGCTAAAAAAGATGTAATTTTTTTGTAGAACAAGTTTAGGTGTGAACACGTTATTAAGTTATAATAGGTGGCTTTGTAAGAATTAAAAGAAAAGAAAATTAGGTAGCTTTGTCCCTTTACTGTTATTATATTTGTATTGATCATAGGTTTATGTCATTTCGAATATTTTAATTCAACATCTTTATCCTAACCACAAAAGAACAAAAAATAAATTGCAAAAATCATTTAGGAAATTTCAACTCATTTATAATTTAAATGAAATGCATATGGGAACAGGGCTAAATTGACTTTTTTTTTGTTTAAAAAATAATGAAATTCCAAGTAGGGAAGATTATTTTACATTTGTAGTTATTTTTATTGGAATAACCATTAAATATTTTGTTTATAATAATATTTCTTTTGGAAAAGATTATGATTTTTTTATGCCGTTAACGGCGTTAAAAAATTAGATGGATAGATAGAGATTATTTTAAAAAATTTTTGATAAATAAGTTTTTGAATTCAAACGTTAAGAGCGAATAAATATATATTTTTTTAATTTTTTATACAAGAGACATAATATCTAACTTTAAGTATAATTATTACGAAATACTTAATTAATTATCATGTTAATAAGTTTAATGAACACGTAACATAAGTAAAACGGAAAATAAATGGTGATTATATAGCAAATTTAATGTCAAATTGATGTAATTTTAATTAATAAAAATTAAAAAAGTCTGTTTAAGGCTTCGAATTCTTACATGTGTTATAATAAGTTTATATGGATAATCCTTTTTATTATACACTTTATTAAATATTTATATTTCTTATCACTCTCTACTTTCAATTATAATAAAATTGAATTCTTGAAAATATAAAAAGTATTTTTATCAATAAATATAATTTTTTTTAATAAAATTGAGGTATTGTAATCATTTTCTTAATTTATGTAAAAAATAAAAAATTACCTTTTAAAACTAGACGAAAAAAGTAACATTTAGTCAAATTAAAAAAAAGATTATTTCACCCTTTGTCCTCCTTCAAAATTATGGCAATTTCAAGGTGCCAAAGAGTTGGCAATGATGCATATAATGTCCCTAAAAAAATAGATAGATAATGAACCGTGAGAATTTTTTTTAATTAAAGATACAGTAAAATGAGTAGAGATATGGTTATCATCGATCTTTTTGCTATTACAACTTCTAAAACAGTCAAAATATGGTACTATATTTATATTTTTTACTAAAATATACTATCATGCTTTTCATATTAAAGCAAATTTTCCATTATACTTTTTATAATATAGAAAATTTGCAATTAAACTTGTACAATTGAAATAATTTTTTATTTCCAGCATTGTTTAATTGATTGACGTAAAGAAATGTCATTTTCTCATTGTTTTAAATATTTAATATAAAAATTACTAAAATAATTTATACATCAGCATATTATGTCTATTTCAAAAAATAAAATAAACAGCTTTGAGAAAATAAAATCAAAAGTTCTAAAACAATTCAAGTTACTAACACGTTACCTTCTCCAATTTGGCAGCATTAAGTGCTCGTACATATTCGAATTAGCTCTATTAAGATTCTATTTTAGTTACAATTCACTTAAATTTCTTGACGAAAATCAATTGACGTTAAGATGAGGAAAAGAGAGGCAAAGAAGGGAAGAGAGGTTAGGATTTTGGGCAGAGACAAAAAGGAATATGGATTTTGGAAAAAAATTCATTAGATACAGATATAATGGGTTAAAAATTAAAATAAATCAATTTTGAATTGACCTAATGGATATTGAGTTAGTTTGAGTTGAATTAAAAAATAAAATAGATCAATTTTAGGTTGATTCATTGGATATTTATTTGGGTTGGGTTGAATTTGAACTCAGATTTAGGTGGCAAAGGGAAAAATGGGTCCAAGAGAGCACTATAATGACGATGATGATTAGGAATAGGTGTTTAAAGGAAGTTTCTTTCTCTTTTCTTAATTTAATACAAGGATTATTCATGCATTTGGAAGGTGGGTAATTAAGCCTAAGGCAAATACTGTTTCTTTTTCACCTCCAAGTTATGGGTTTAGGGTGGGAATTTTAGGTATGCAAGTAAGGGTGTTCATCGGACGGGTTCAGATTAACCCGACTCGAATTCAATTTTTTTTTCATATATTCCAACCCTACGAATAGTTCGAATCCCTCCCTGAATAACCCGTAAAATTTCGAGCCTCATCTGAATAACCCGAATTTATTTTTTTAATTTTAAAATTATTTTTTTCTTTTATTTTAAATTATTTAAAAGGGAGTTCAGGTCGGATCAACCCGACCCGAACTTATTCGATTAATTAAACACTGCATTTTTGGAGGAAATTATTTATTTTTCGAATTGTTCGGGTTAATAAGGATTTAACCCGATCCGATCCCGAACAAATATCAAATTCCTAACCCTACCTGACCCTAACAACCCTAATAACCCTACCCGAATTCCTTGTTTGGTGCAGGTTATTCGGATATGGTCGGTTTTTGAATATGCAAAGTAAATTAATGATGGTTTAGTGGAAATTATTAATTTTATATTTTTTTTTATAACTAATAATAACTAATATTCAATACTCAGTTCAGATATTTATGTATAAAATCTCTATCTATAAATGTGGGATTAGGGATTGACCTATCCATCGGTGATGGAATTGATTTTTTTTTTTTTTAAATGGAAGAAAATTAACATTAAGAACTCGAATTCAAAGCTTTTAAATACATTAAAATATTGTATTTGGAGACTAAATTGAAGTTTAATTTGGAGTATCTAAGTTAGTAGCGATGTAGTCATCATCGATCTTTTTATTATTACAACTTCTAAAATAGTCAGAATATATTGCAATATTTTCATTTTTTACTAAAATATGCTATCATGCTTTTCATATTAAAGCGAATTTTCACATTATACTTTTTATAATATAGAAAATTTGCAATTAAACTTGTAAAATTAAAATAATTTTTTATTTCCAGCATTTTTAATTGATCGCCGTAAATAAATGATATTTTCTTATTATTTTAAATATTTAATGTAAAAATACTACAATAATTTATACATCAGCATATTATGTCCGTTTCAAAAAAACACATTGTTTACATATGCAAACAAAAATAAATAGTTTTGAGAAAAAAAAAGTCAAAAGTTCTAAAACAATTCAAGTTACTAACACATTACCTTCTCCAATTTGGCAGCGTTAAGTGCTCGTACATATTCGAATTAGCGCTATTAGAATTCAGTTTTAGTTACAATTCACTTAAATTTCTTGACGAAAATCAATTAATGGTAAGATGAGGAGAAGAGAGGCAAAGAAGGGGAAGAGAGGTTAGGATTTATGAAAAGAAAGATGAATTTTGGAAAAAAATTATTGGATACAATGGATTAAAAAATAAAATGGATCGATTTTAAAATGATCAAATGAATATTAGATTGGGTTGAATTTGATTGAAAAATAAAATGAGCCAGTTTTAGGTTTACCCTTTGCCCTCCTTCAAAATTATGTCAATTTGGAGAGATGCCAAAGAGTTGGCTACCGATGGCGGCCCAACCGCACACCTTTAAAATAGTAACAATAACAATAATAATATTATATCCGTTATACTTTTAAAATTTTATTTTTTCATAATTTTTCTATGTTAAATATTTTTTTTCAAAATTATTATGCATTTTATTAAATATTTTTTTATCAATATCTACTTTTAACTACAATTAAATAAAATTATTAAAAATATAAAAGAATATTTTTATTAATAACTATAATTTTTTTTATGAAATTGAGATATTTTAATTATTTTCTTAATTTTCGTAAAAAATAAAAAATTATTTTTTAAAATAAAACAAATGAAGTATATTATTCAATAATAATAATAATAAATGAAAATATTGCTTTTTAATATAAATTTTTAGCGCAGCTCCGCACAGAATGTGATATAGTGTATATACATAAATAACTCTCAAATTAAAATAAATATAAAGAGTAGAATGCGAAAAAAGGGGCTGGATTCATAAAGTTTTTATTAACCCTGATTAATAAGCTTATTATTAATATCATAAGACATACCGCCAAAACATTGAAAATTTAATGTGACAAAATGGAGAAATAACAAGCAGCAGTAGTACAGAAAAAATCAATAACATCACATAATTATAATACTCCCTTCGTTCTCAATAATAATGAGGCATTAAATTCAATATAGAAAAGTCAAATATTCATTCAATCCCATTTTAAAATATTATTATTTTTATTTTAGTTTATCTTATTTAAAATTTGATAAATAAATTTACATGAATATCTCTATTTATTATACATTTAATTAAATATTTTTTCTTTTTTATCGCTCTCTAACTTCAATTAAAATTAAATAAAGTTTTTAAAAATATAAAATAATATTTTTATCAATTTATAAAATTAAGATATTTCAATTATTTTTTTTAATTTTTGTAAAAAATAGAAAATTAACTTTTAAAATAGGAAGGATAGAGTCCATTATAGCCTTTTGATAATACTCATCTTATCTAATTCTCACTTGGGCCTAATCAAGTTTAGGTCCCATAATATAATGGACAAATCCACATAGCAAGACCCAGGCAGCTGCCACTTTTAACCACGGCCAACTTGGGCATCGAAGTATCGTCTTGTTTATTCTTATTGACTGCAAATCATTCTCCCCTGTTACCTGACAGTTTTGCACGTTCAGAATCTCATTTGATGTTTTTGTTGAGAATTGAAATTGGCAGAAGCTTTCCCACAAGTTAAAACATTCATGAGATGCTAGCTGCTGCCGATCCAGTCAACAATGATAGGCTTCCTACGACGAAGACTCCAGTCCCTTTGAAAGCTATTAAACTGGTTGATAGCAGTCCGAGACGATACAAGGACAAGTTTCTTTAGTTTGCCTCCAATTGTCATTCACCGTCAGAATCAGGAAAATGATAAGCCACTATGGACTCCTAGTGGCTGTATCTACACGGGTTAATGCTTGACTGACGAAGAAGTTTGGAATACGTTGGGTGGCGGAGCCAGGATCCTAAGTTCAGCCGGAACACATACTATAATTTTAATATAAAAAATTGAAAATTAAAAACGTATATATTATTCTATGATAATATATTTCAATTAAAATTAAAAAAGGATAATGTATAGAATTAAATAAAAATATAATTTTCACAATTGTTATGGGTGCAATTTCATATTTTAAAAGCATTGAATAATTAGTTTAATGTCAATGCTATCAAAATAAACAAAAAATTATTTTATTTTTAATCAATTATTGCTCAAATTATTTATTTTATTTTATTCAATATCTGTGTTAAAATAAAAATTTAACGTACTAAAATCTAAATAATCTATAGAATAATAAAAAATCAATTAAAGTAAAAATTAAATACAATATTAAAAATTACAAGAAAAAGTAAAATTTTCTTATCATGTGCCAATTGAAATGATAAAAAAAAACTTATTAATCATATTTTAAATTTAAAAAGTTTTAAAAGTTGCAATATCGGAAAAAAAGGAAAGACAAGTGTCCATAAAAGTAAAAATAAAAAATTAAAAGTATGTTTAGCTATTTAGCGTAAACTTAAGTTATTAAATAAGTTGGTATTATTTTTTTATTTTTTTAAATTAATGTAATTTTATTTTTGGACAAAAGATAGAATATTTGGCTTTTATCATTTATTTGATTTTATATTTTAATTGATTTAGATTATTAAATTTTAATTTTTATAATTTAATTAAAAAATTATATAATTATTATTGGATTAAAATTGGAGAGTATATATATATATATTGAGAAACAGAGGTTTCCTAATCCTATACGTACGAGGAAAAACCTTTTTAACACTCTATATAAACACTCTCTCGTACAAACCCTAAAAAGAAGGATCGAAATCAACCATGAATCATCAAAATGACATCTCTTCGTCGTCTTCGCCTTCTCCCTCTTACAGAAAGAGAAAGAAAACCCTAAAGAAGAAAGCTGAAGAACTCTCCATACTCTGTGGAGTTCCAGTGGGTCTTGTTTGTATCGAACCTGACGGCAAGGTCGAGACTTGGCCCCCAGACAAAGATCAAATCGATCGAATTCTTCAGGATTATATTTCCAAATCAAATCTAAACTTGGCTTCACCGTCGAAGAAACTTGATGAAAAGAAGAAAAGGGTCAATTATGAAGCTTGGGATTCAAGGTTTGATTACTTAACGGAAGAGTCATTAATGGAAATTTTGAAGGTCTTGGAGAGTAAAGAGAAGATCTTGGAGGAGAGATTGCGTATTTTAGCAGTTGCTGAAGATTTTGATGTAATTTATACATAAACAATTAACTTGTGTAATTTAGGAATTTCTTGCAGCGGCATGCAATTAATGTTATTATTATTTTTTTAATTTTCATAATTGTTATTATTATCATTGCTTCCATTGTTATTAGGCTTAATAACACCTGAAAATTGTTACAATAATTTATTTGAGGATTTAAATTGTTTTTTTGTAAAATCATGAGATGTCCCGACCGAACACTTAGATTAAAACATTACGGTAGAACTACTAAAGCGGTAAAATTTTTCTACCTGAAATTTAATACATTCAGTCGAATATGATAGAATCACTAGAACGGTAAAACTCTCCTACCTGAGATTTAACCCATAAAAACTCTCACTATTTTAGTTACATCACATTTAATTTATTAGTATCGCACAATATAAAAATAAAAAAAATTAAAAATTAATAAAAAAATCAAAATTTTTTTTCAATTGATCAATTGCGGAGTTAACAAACTTAGAATTGGTACAAATGGAATGAGTTGCCTATAGATATTGTTTGGTTCAGACTCTTCAATTCTAAAAAAAAATAAAAAATAAAAAATAAAAGAAGAATTACATATAATACCAATCCTATTTTGATTCCATGATGATAATTACACGTAGATAATTAGTGAAATCCGGTTAATAATTTTAACATTAAACCGGCTTAGCAATCTTTTCGGAGTATATGGCAGTTAATTAAAGAAAATATTTAGTATAATTAGTATAATAACAATGGAGATAATCTTTTCCTCATAATCCTTCAAGAATTAATCTTTTGATTCTATATTTTTTATAGGATCATTATATATATGATATTACAATGAGTCTGAATTGCCTAACATGTCATGACTTTGAAAGAAGTGATTCTTGGACAGAGCATGGGAAAGGCAACCTTTGTGGAAAACTATGTTGTATTAAGGTAGAAAGAAGTTGGTCCGGCAACTTAAGCCTTCCAAGGTATGAGAAAATTAATAAAGCTTCATCAATGGCTATTTCAAGAAGAAGAAAAGAAGATCACAGTCGTTTATTGGCTATCGGCAACTTTACCCAAAATGTTGAACCTAAATTGGTTAGAAGCTCAGGAATGAGAAGAGATTGGAGCTTTGAGGATTTGAGACAACAATTAAGATAATTAATTAATATTAATCATTTATTATATTATTATTTGCATTCATTTTTATGTGCATGCTTCTGTTTCTGAATGTCTGTCATATAAATAGATTTAAGCTGGTTGTCTTATTTGTTAGCCTTGCATTATCAATACTATTCACATGAATCAAATTAGGGACTTTTTTAAGAATGGTGTGAAAATAAAATTTATTTTGGAAAAGGGGTGACTTTTTGACTATTTGAAAAAATGACGCGATTCAGTCAAATTCTGCAACCAATTATTGCAGAATCATAATGATGGAGCCCGCTGATAGAGAGAAGTAAACAGATTCATCAAATTCCGCATAGCGGTGAGATCCGCATCTCCAATTCTCCAACACAGTACCGCGAAAATGGATATTTTTATTTTTTTTAACAAATAATATATATATTGTTGGTTTTTTTTTTTTCTGCTAGAAACCTAATATTTGGTCATATATTATTTTACCAGAGGGTGTTTACTTTCTACCCAATGCGGTTCATTCTACTATTTCTTTTGATTACATTATTTTCAATTTTTGGAAAAAACAATTTACAATTCATGAAAATTAATAAGAAAAAAAAGATAATGTTGAATAAAAGGAAAAATAATTTGCAATTAAAGAGAAAAACAAATAAATAATTATCTTTCTTTTTTGCCAAATGATTAATTTATAAAAATCTTCTAAAAATAATAAAAATAAAATAGAATTAATGCAGTGTTGATATTTTGTTATTTGATATGGTAAATATAATATGAGTTACATGAGGTCAACTACTATGTCGGTAAGACAAAATTTTCAAGAGATGCCTATAGCCTTCTATTGTATCTGTCAAGAAGTCTCGACTTGCTTTACAAAGAATACAAAGAAAAAGAACTAAGACAATAATAGACTGACTCGTACGAAATTTTTCGAATAAAGTGGAGTTTAATTTTATTAAGAACTCAACCAATAATAGTTAGAGATGTAGAAAATGAGACAACTCAGACTGTAGCTATGCATATTAACAAACATGTAGAAAGAATTAAGCATTTGGTGTTATCCATGGAAAAGGCTATGGCTATGCATATTAACAAATTAATCTCTTTGCTTCATGCGAGAATAAGATTCAGTCAAATGCTGAGCACTGGATAAAAAGTAAACATTCTCCAGTAAACTAACATATGACCAAATATTGAATTTCTAGTAGTAAAAAAAAAAAGATAAAGACCAACAATATATATATTATATTTTTTTTTTCAAAAAAAATCCATTTCTACAATATTGTGTTGCGAAATTTCATGAATCTGTTCACTTCTCTTCACCAACGGGTCCCACCATTCTGATTCCACAATGACTGGTTGCGGATTGGACTGGATCATGCCATTCTCCCAAATAGTAAAAAAATCACCCCCTTTTCCCAAATAAATTTTATTTTCACACTATTCTTAAAAAAAAAAATCCTCAAATTAGCTCACATTAGATTAGCCTAGTTTGAGTAAATATTAAGGCAGCTATGCCCCAATAGGATCACCAAATTAAAAAAACGCGAAAAATATCGAATTCAATTTTTACTAATGAAATTTATAGTTGTAATTAGATATCATAGCTTTCCAGTATCGAGACATTAGCCAACTTTGACTAAACATTAAGGGAGCTATTCCTCCAATAGAATCACCAATTTGGAAGTAATCTTTTACCACTTGTCAATTATCATTTTATCATTACAAACATTGTAAGTGGGAAAAAGCAGAGCAACACGACAATAACATCAACAAAAAAACACTAGCTTTCACAAATAATAAGATTAATTATTGTCAATAGAGAACATGGAAAGAAAACATCACTTTCAAAATGAGCAAGTTTCATATTAAATGAATCCAAAGGATTTGAGGGTTCTCAAACTAATATTCACAACTATTTTTGGTACAACACAATAATCTAATATTGATATCACAAGCTAAATCATTCTAAGCACTGACCTGATAATTCATAAATATGGCAGCTGTCAAAAGCCTGAGATTATCTTCCAATATCCACATTTTGCCTACAATGGAACTTGGTGATCATCAAACATCAAACTCTTCAACTTGCTGGCCATATTGCCCTTTGCTCTTTCACATCTGCAAATGCCAGAAGCTTGAGGAAGAATAGGGCATCTATTTTGCAGCCAAATTGGCAATGACCAACTTAATTTTTCTTTCTTCTTGCTTCAGCCTTCCAATTTCTTGCACCGAGTTTGGCTTTTGTTTCGTTATTTTTTCTCTCTAGGTGTGCTTCTACTGCTATTTGAGGGATCACGCACAGTGTCTGACTTTCACTGTTTGAGGCCAAAGCAGCAGCACCATGTGCAACTTCTACATTTTTCAATGCACGAGCTCTTCTTGCATCCTTTTTCCAATTTCTTTCACAATGAACACGGCTTATGTAATTGTTATGATTCCCCTTCAACTCCGCATCTCCTTGTGGCCTAGTCGATTGGTTTGGTATGCAATCCTTCTTCATATCCGCTTCCATCCTCTTCCGAGCCCTGTATCTACGCTGCCTTTCTCTATTCTTTAGGCGGCGAGTCATGATATCAGAACGGCTCCTGGAGTGCCCATTGCCTTCAAGAGGCTTAACAAACATACCATCTTGTGTTCCATTTTCATTCACATTTCGCCCATTCTCCATATTATCCACAAACTATCAACTGCACTACGAGAATCAACTGGACCAAAGTTAAACAATGATTGACATACAAGTTGATCGTGCCATTAGCTACTAATATTTCAAGTATCTTGTCGGTGAATAAAATGAGAGTAAAATTCGCAATACCTTGTATGCAACAACACAACATATAAACGATAACAAACAAAAATGTGAAGAAAAGCACATAAAAAGGCACATAGAATCTACTATTATTCAAAGCCTATTTGCATTCAATGCTAAAGCCAACAAATTCATCATGTTATGACATCATTTTCACAAACATAAATACAAACTGATGAAGCACAAGATTCATAGATGCCAACCAATTATATCCTTTTTAACACCTGATTTCAGATGCTTATCATTCCATTAGCTACCAATATTTCAAGTATTCTGTCGGTGAATAAAATGAAAGTTAATTCACAATATCTTTGTATGCAACAACATATCATATAAGCGATAACAAACAAACATGTAAAGAAAACTCATAAGAAGCACATATAATCTAGTATTATTCGAAGCCCCTTCTCATTTAATACTATAGCCGACAAAATTCATCATGTCATATACATGTGATAACAAACAAAAATGTGAAGAGAGCTCATAAAAAAGCACATAGATGCTAATATTATTCGAAGCTTCTGCACATTTAATACTGGAGCCAACAAAATTCATCGTTCATGACGTCATTTTCACCGATATAAATCCAAATTAATGAAGCATAAGATTCATAGATGCCAACCAATTATATACTTTTTGACTCTTGCTTAATCACTTGGATTGAACATATAATCAAAAGGGTCAATTTTATCAGGATCTAAAACGTTCATCACAATGCAGATCCTTAGAATCAGGAAAGGCAAAAGGATATGCATAGTGATACAGGCAGTTTAGCAGAAAACAAGTTATTAGCTAGGCTTAAAATAAAACCAATACATGACCCAGCAAGTATGAAGCTTTAAGTGTTCTCAATAAAGGATCAACAATTGGATAAATAGCCAAAATGAAAAATCAAACCATCATGCATTTATATGATCACCTAGATTGGTAAAGCTAGGTTCTTTGCTTCTCCATTTATACCAAATGTTCTATATAGAAAGCATCATCTTGTAATATCTGAAATTTCTAACTAGAATAATAGAGTGCTGAATCAGTGTTGATTTATCCTCCTAATTTCTTGAATTACAGTGTTCGATTTCCTCCGGGCATAACTAATCTCTTACTCAGTGTTGAAATTAACACATAAAAATCAATTCTTTAACTTCAAAAAACGAAATCAGCGATCTAAACTGAAAAGGAACAAAATTTCACACATGGGAAATCGAATAAACGAAAGAAAAGAATGTAGAGATAAAAGAGAAAACGGGGTTAACATAAAAGGAAAAAAAAAAAAAGAGTACCTCATGAAAATGCAGCTGAGGTTGTCTGTGAGCAGAAATTGTAATAGTCCGTTAATTTGATTTAGGCAAAGACAGAATGAGACACAGGTAGGAATTAGGAAAGAACAGAGAAAGAAGGGAATATAATGTCTGAAATTGGGGCAGAAACATCAATTACCTTTTCAAGTCTCGTTAGAACTGGTCTCCGACACTTGTCTACTGTTGTTGATGTTACCGAGAAACGGAGTTACAAAGTAGAATTATTACAAATGAGAGAAACTGACCAACAAGGGGTGGTGGCGCAGTTGGCTAGCGCGTAGGTCTCATAGCTTACTGAGTTATCCTGAGGTCGAGAGTTCGAGCCTCTCCTCACCCCATGGAATGCTTTTTTATTTATTATTCTTATTTTAATTTTCACATATTTTCATTTGGAGGGCTTACTATAACGAAGGAAAAAAAAAAAAAAAACAGTCTAAACTCTCTTTTGTTAAAATAATAATAATAATCAATAGTGGTGTAGACTGATTAATTAATTTATATCCTATTTTTCAAATTCAATTTCTTAATGTCATTTTTCCAAAGTTAAATTAAAATTCAAGTTCAATGCATTAACAACCAGCTAACTGGTTAATCACTCT
Organism: Excoecaria agallocha; assembly: GCA_037975025.1. Taxonomy (NCBI): domain Eukaryota; kingdom Viridiplantae; phylum Streptophyta; class Magnoliopsida; order Malpighiales; family Euphorbiaceae; genus Excoecaria; species Excoecaria agallocha. The sequence continues at coordinate 70,809,923 of CM075810.1, forward strand.
AATGTAATCGGTTAATTACTAACCATGGATTAACTGCTGAGAAAAATTAAACATAGAAAATTCTAATTATTTTAAATTTCATAAAAAATAATTTCAATCCATCTATTAAATCAAAATATTTATTCTCCAAATTTTAAAAATAAAATAAAAATTATTCGAATTTAATATCAATACATTAAAATAAAATTACATAAATATTAATTTATTAGTCATCTACTTTCTAAACTGAGGGCATAATATAAATACATATGAAAATTATCTTATATATATATATATATATATATATATATATATAGTTAATCAAATACTTAAATTCAAGTTTAAATCCTTTAACTATTGTTTTAAAAATTAAAAGTTACGTTCATATCCAATCGAATTGATTAATTGTTAAAGTCGGTTTGGACTCTATTCGTTTAAACCAATTTAATGACTTTTTAATTTTTTTCCCAATCCTATAAGAATAATAAGAACAACAACAACTTGTCACATTGTTATAATTGAGTAATAATTGTCTAGCAACTTCAATTACCTAAAAAATAATGTCGAATTATGAAAAAAAAAATTAAAAAGAAAAAGATAACTTCGAAGGTAATTAAAACCGGAAGGAGAAAACAGAGAAGTAGAAAAGAAAGTAAATTTGTAACTGCAAAACGTAATTCTAGATTTAAAACTTTACATTATATATACAAATAAATAATTTACCTAATTACGGTTAATTAACTAATTATGACTAAGTTAAAAACTAATAATTCCTAAAACTAGCTATGTAGGAGAGTGGATTGGGTAAGTGCTTCAACCTGCTCGGATGAATGGTAACTTGCTCGGGTGAGTGGTTTTAGCATTCTTCCGAATACCTCTTCTCTGTACTACACTATACGCAATAAGGTCAGAATAGGGATGAAATTGTTCAGGTCGGGTCCTCATCGGTGTCATATTTTTCTTCCCGTGATCATCCCTACGACATAAGTTCAAAACTTATCCAAAGTTAAAGAGTACAAAAGAATAGACTAGGTTATCGTGTATATACATGTATCAACCAAAACAATAATGGATACTTAATTAACTCCATAATTGGATTTGATAGACAGCTCAAATCGTTTGTAATTCATGACAAGATTGATGCTACAAATGTCTCAATCACTCAAAAAAATAAAATAAAAATAAAAAACAAATGGGGAGAAAAATAAATAAATAATATCTCGCAGACGTAATTTTTGGCCATGCTCTGATGAATATATAATTGTGGACCAATGACTTCACGAACTTGGTGCCTTTTCCGGTTTGTTTTCCTCGAATTGCGGTCCGTCTTTCTGTCCCTTCTCGTCTTTTTTAATTCATTTAAATTAAAATTTCATCTCATTTTAAAAATTACTTTTTTATTTTTTATAATAATTAAAAAATTAATTAAAATATCTTAATTTATAAAAAATTATAGTTATTGAAAAAAATATTTTTTATTTTTAAAAATTTTATTTAATTTTAATTAAAAATAAAAAATAATAAAAAAATAAATATTTAATAAATTGTATAATAAATAGGGATATATATGTAAATTTATTTTTTAAATTAAAAAAAATATTTAAAGTGAAATAAAATAAAATAAAATAAAGAAAATAACTTTTTAAAATGGAATAAAATAAGTATTACTTATAAATTAATTATTTTTTTATTATTTTCACGACTCAAATTTATGCCACCAAAATCTATCTACGCTTTTTATGATATATAATACTAAAATAATCTCTTGATAAAAAAAATCTATAACTTAAACTATTTGTCATTGTGGCGTATTGTCAAATTTTATTTGAATAACCTTAACTATGAAATTTTATAATAGTATGTGCATCGAATTGTTTAGTTTTCTTCCACGATAAAGGTAATATATATCACATTGTATATAATATTATTAATTTAATTAATAAAAATTAATGAATCAATTCATTTTCTGGTTCGAGAAGTTTTGAACACAGAAGTACGAGAAAGGTTACTTGAGAAATTTAAAGTAAAGAATTAATTAGCATTTAAGGCAATTTCATTTTTCTAAAACAAAAATTGAATAAGGCACAATAAAATCTCTTTATTAGAAATTTTCTTGGTTGAAAATCTTTCCTATATATATAAATTTATTTTATAATTAATGCAAATAAATTATCATAATTTGATTTGATAATCAATATTTAATTAAAATAAATAAAAGATTCCGAATTCGATTTTCTTTTTCAAGAATTATAGTTAAATTATATGTTCATTTATAGAAAAAAAACAAAAAATGATATAAAATTAATAAATACTCTTTTCGTTCTTTTTTATTTATTACTTTTAAGTAAAATTTAAATTTTATTTATTTATTATTTTTAAATTTTTAATATAATTTAATTTATTTTTTAATTTATTTTTTTTAAAATAAAAATAATAAAAATAACAGATAAAAAATAACGTAACGAGACATTGATTGGATTGGTGAATTAAAAAAAAAAAAGAATCAAAGTGGTAAGTGTGCCAATAAGAATTTATTAGATTTATAAAGTGGAAAGTAAAAGTTAGCAACTTGTGTTTTGGGCACATTGATTCTCATAATTTTATGCAAAAAAGTCAAAAGCATAGATTCCAAAATTCTTAAACACAATTATATCATACTTACTGTAATTATATGCATTCGTCTTCTGCAGGATTTCCCTTTTCTGTAAAAATTAGAATTAGAAACTACTAATTACCCCCAAAAAATGATTAAGTAGCCTAAACGTAATTTAAATTAACACTCTAATTACCACTTATGAAAAAAGAAGTATATCAATAAGCAAAATCAACAACAAAAAAAAAATTATATGAAAAAAATAATTATTGGCACAAGGATTTTTTTTTTGAATTTACACATATTCCTTTCGTATTTTTTATCAGTTATTTTTATTATTTTTATTAAAATTAAAAAATAATAAATAAATTTAGTATTAAATTACGTGATTAATATTAAATTATTAAATTTTATTAATTTTAATTTTATTAAAAAAAATAAATTAAAAAAATAAATTAAATTGTATTAAAAATATAAAAATAATAAATAAATAAAATTTAAATTTTATTTAAAAGTAATATATAAAAAAAAATACTTAAAAGACAGCATTATCCTGACTCCTAAGTGAAAACTCAACATCTCTGTCTGTACATGTGAATTGACAGCAATGCCCTTATTGGATCTATCAGATCGAATCCCCCAAAAACAATTGGCATTCGCAAGTCAAACGCGGTCCAAGTGAAGGGTAATTACGTATTTTGACAGCTGAAATTGTTTTCGGAGCAAATAAAAAAAAACATAATCACAAAAGGAAAATTAAAGAAAACAAAAGGAAAGCCTTGTTTTTTCGTATTAGTGATTTACTGATTTGTTAAATCAGCTGTGATTTACCGTCGTCGTCAGGCGCCACCGCTTCGGCGACGGAGGCCAATTTCTGCAGATTCAACCTAACAACCGTGTCAGCAAAAAGTCGAGTATCTTCTTCGGTATTACCTTCAGGCACATCAACCACGTAGGACTCCAAAACGACGGTCCAGATCCTCCCGTCCCGGTGAAACCCGTGCACCGTCGTCACGGACCTGTAATTCCTCAGCCTATGCTCTCCTCCAATGATAGTAAAACCAGTGACCCGACGGTCATCGTCTAGAATATCAAGCCGCTCTGTACTGGTAGCCGCCGGTAAACCGGATATCACGTTGACGTCACGCGTGGAGCCTACGGTCATAGTGAAGCCTGGCTGCACCACGCAGCTCTTGATGAAGTGTTTATAGGTCTGGGGCTTATCGAAACGGCGGACTATGGACCATACGATGTCGTTTGGCGCTTTGATGCGCTGCACTAGCAGTGAAGAACATTGAGCTTGGCTGATTCTGTAGGTGTGGAACTCAGAGATGAGTGGGGATAACTCGTCGAATTCGGACTGAGTTAACCCAGATGGAATCGTTAAATGATGCCCTGTGTAAGCTGGTTCTTGTTCTGAGTCTGCCATTGAGCTTGAAGGCTCTGGTTTTTCCATCAAGAGAGGATGGGGGAGAGGGAGAGGGAGAGGGGGAGAGGAGAGGAGATAAAGTAGGGTTTATGTTTTAGCTTTTAATACAACAGAGATGGATTTTCAATAAAAGATGAATGTATAATGGGGATATAAGAAAGGTGGCAAGTGGGTGAAGAGGACAGATCGGAGTTGGGACTGATTGGATTGGCTAATAACATTTATATACTATTTTCATTCCATAAATTTAAATTATTTATTTTTATTTGCAAATTAAAAAAAATTGATTATATTAATTTTAGATAAAACTGTGCATATATCTGTAATCAATATAAAATATATTTTATATAAAAAAAATAAAAATTATTTACGACTTAGCCTAATATATAAATTAGTACTCAAAATTTTACACATTTATCAAGCGGTTCCCCTAATATAATATCATTCCATTTTAACACCTAAATGTATAAAAACAAAACCATGCATTATAAGTTTTATGAATAAATAAAATGAGAAATCAAGTTTTTGAGTTTTAAAATTTTATATTTATCTTCTACGTAAATTTTTTAAAAAAAAACCAGAATTGAATTCTATATTTTGAAATCCCCTTTTGTTTTAATAATTGCAGCGTTACGGCCCAAGCATAATTTCAAATGTTTCACTTTTAGATAACATATTTATATTTTATTGGATTAGTCCATAACCGGAGCTATGGACCAGATTTAGGTAAGCATTTTTCAAAAACAGATTCTCGATAGTGTTGTAAATGGTGGAATAACCGCTTTGACGCTGTGGTAAATGTTACTCGCTGTATTTTTTTTTTATCTGTAATTTTTATTAAAATTTAAAAAAATAATTAAATTTAAATTTAATACTTATATAATTAAAATTAAACTATTAAATTTAATTTGTTTTAAATAAATTAATTTTTATTAAAAAATTAAATTGGAAAATAAAATAAAACTATATTAAAAATTTAAAAATAATATATAAATAAAATTTAAATTTTACATAAAAATAATATATAAAAAGAACGAAAATAATAGCTAGCAATTTAAGAAATTGCAATAATGAATTAAATGTTTACTAGTGCTAATTTATGCAGTTGGCTTTATTACTTTGCATTACAAGTAGTATAAAAAAGTTAATGTTTGCTAGGCATGTTTAACATAGTATAATATAGGATTCACAACTTTTTTTTTAAGGTTACTTAATTAAAAGTTAAATAAGCTATATTATAGGATAAATAAAAATAAAAATGATACATTTAAGGAAAAATGAGTATTTAATATGATAACAGGACCTAATTAATAGCCCGGATAATTTCGAAAACAAGTTAGGTAAGCGGAGAGAGATCGGACAAATTTGTACCAACCAAGAGGTCGGATTAACCGTACTCCCAAGAGTCCATCCCGATCAATAACTGAAAAGGCAACAACCACTCTTTATGATAATAGAACCTAGCTAACAATTTGGACAATTTCGAAAAGTGGTTAGGTAAGTTCATGGAGCTCAGACAAACTCTTACCAACCAAGAGGTTGAATCAACCGAACTCTGAGGAGTCTGTCCATAGCTCGGCCAACGACAGAAAAGATAACTGCTACGACAAGAAAAATGATTATTCTTCCCCCATGTCTCCCTCAAGAATAGGAGAAGTGGGGAGAGTAGCCGAAAGAAGTGGGATTTCGTCCCACGTTCTCTTAAAGAATGGACATAATGCCTATAAAAGGAGAAAAAACAGGTAATCAAAGGGGGGTCTTTTCAATCTAATTTTCAGAAAATGCATTCTTATTATCAAAAGTTCTAACTTGATCGTCAGAAACTCACTAGTTAAAAATTCACAAGTCTTTTATCTCTTTTTGCAGGTGATCTTTTGGGACTTACAACTTTTTCCACTTTTCATCATTTGGTGTGGTGAGCGTAGAATATTGACCTTTTTTCAGACCTCAACTTGGACTTTACTTTGCCAGAAAACCAGGCAAATCCACTTATTTTCCCTGGAACGCAACAGCTCCCCCACAGTCCAATGACCACAGCTTGGCATCCCCCGCCACGGCTATTCCGAATACCTCTAGCATTACTCTGCAAATAGCCCAATCCCTGATAGCCGTACTATCGGCCATAATCGCTCGGGCACAATCACTCCCTCAGCCCATATAGCCCTACCAGATCCTCCAGACCTCGCAACCCCCAACTCGAGACCCATTTTCACCAGTAATTTCCTAAAACCTGGGGTCTACCATAACCTTAATGATCGAGCAGTTCAACTAACTTCTAGAAGACTGAATTAAAAAATAACAAAATCGGAACACTCTACAATACCATGGTAGCTTTCGGTCTTTACTCTTCAGAGAAATCTTAGCCGTCCCTTTTTCCAAAATTTGACTGCCCCACCTAAAGACATACAATGATAAAGCCGACCTCTGAGCCCACATTGACCAGTTCCAGTACACTATGCTAGTGTTGACCGCAGATGACATAACACTGTGCAAAATATTCCTTAAGAAAATAACGGACTAAGCCTAGATTTGGTTTCATAACCTTTTCGAACACTGCATTGACAGTTTTGAGTAGTTTAGCGATATGTTCATTGCAAAGTCCATGGTGGCAATTCATCCTAACAAAGTGTCAACCGACCACAATCGAGTTCAGCAGGAGAAGGGAGAGCCCTTACGAGCCTATGTGGAGAGATTCAACGAGGTGGCGATGAACATACAGAACCTCAACCTGGAGGTCGCAGTTAAGGCATTGATCAGGAACAAAAGGTGCCAGGACTTCAGCGACTCTCTGAGTAATAAGCCCTTTAATGACTTCATCGAGCTCATATTCCGAGCTCACAAGTACATCCAAATGGATAAGGCCAGATGCCTACGCCATAACGCTTACACGGACAGGGGGCTGAGAAGGAAAGGGAATATGCAGGAAGAATAGCTCAGGATAGGGGAAAGGTCAACCGGAATGATTTTTGGAGATATAAGGAAAATAGTTCATCTAACAGGACTTATACAGTTACTACTACCAACTCGGGAGATAAGAAGGGGGACAAGGTGAGGAGACACAGGTCGCCCACACCTCCACAGAACATGATTAGAGAAGTTATTTAAGGCGGCATACACAGACTCAAAGACCTATTTGGCAACATATAGTCGTACTCATAGAATGTTTCAAGCCTCAAGCTATATTACCAATAGCTCGATGGCATCGCCAATCTGGTCTTATTATATTTCACTTGGATCACATAGCTTGACACCATCGCCGCTTCAATTTTAATTTTGTAATTCCTTTTTGGTCGGCATTATTGCCAAAATAGCTCTATGGCATTTCTAAGTTCTTTGGCAAATACCGCCTATATAAAATATGTTTGTAAGGGATGACATATTCAATTGAAGTTATTCATTTTATTGAGCTCACATCAGCTCTGTCCATAAGTTCGGCACTATCGTCAGAATAGTTCATATGGCACTCTAGCCACGAACTCCTTTCATAACTCATACGATCTCCTCACCTAGCTCATATGACACTTTAACCAAGAGCTCCTTGACCGGTGTCTAGCAAGTGTACTAGATCGGCTAGTAATATAGGAAAATATAGATTAAGACCCCAAATATCATACCCAAGGGAACATGGATTGCTAAGGATAATATCTATGTATGAATTAAATCAATCCGAGATAGTTTCCCAAATATTTTTTATTTAGAAGCAAAAATTAAACAAAATAAACAATAAAACAAAATAAAAGCATGAATTAAAAATAAAACAATAATTGAAATTCTCTTGCTAAAGAAACTATCCACCTTAACTTTCATTGTAATGACTTAAGTTCAATAGAAACACCAGTGATTATGGAAAAACTAGTAAAATAGCCAGATATCTTTATTCAAGTCTATCATTCTTAGTATTAAACTCATAGACAAATCTAATACTTAGCATGCAAATCTAGTTTTAACTTCCTAAATATTCATTGAAGCCTTTTTCAAGTGATTCAATTCCAATTTATTCTTAGTTCTTCTTCTCTTAGTATTAACCAATAAAATTCACACATAATCATCTCATATTTCGGATAATAATCATGCATAAACATTAAAGAGTTAATCCAAGAACATGCAAATCATTAACTATGTCAAAGTCAATTTTTAGTTATTTATTCAATAAACCAACAATCAATCTCAACTTAATCAAAGATAAGAATATGCTTAAAACCAAGAAATAATAAACCGATATTGAAATTAAGCTCAAAATAAAGTCATAACAATGAAAATATAAGTTTTCAAAGTTTTATTAGCAAAAGAAGAAAAACTACTTCCTAAACATGATTAAAAACTAAAGACAAAGTTGAAGAAAAATAATGAAAACATAAAAACAACATAAAATAATTAAACCTAATTCTAAGATTTGTCTAATTGATTCTACTAATTCATAATTGATCCTCTTTCATTGGTGTTAGAGTTGTCTATTTATAGGCAAAAAATGTTGTAGAAGCCTTCCAAACTTTCCAAATTGGAGTAGGAAAAGAATCATTCTTGAATTGAAAAAGATCGCAAATCCTTCGTTGCATGGGAGACATAACACGTGGCCACGTCCTTTCCTTTGCAATTGAACACGTGGTCACGTGTTCCTTAAGCCTTTCTTCACACGTGGCCACGTGTGGATTATGCCTTCCCTCACACGTGGTCACGTGTCTTCAATGCTTCCTTCAATTTCTCTTTCACGTGGCCACGGGTTGATCACTTCATTGTTTTTACGTGGTCACGTGTAAAGCTTCTAGACTAAATGCTCAATTTTCTCGCATCAACTTTTTCATATTTGCAGTTTTGGCCCTAATCTTTGCCTTTTTTATAATTAAGTCCTTTTTCTTGTAAAATAACCATGAAAAACACCAAAATTTACAATTAACTCCAAAAACATAAAATTAACCAATTAAACTCAAATCTAACCTAATTAACACAAAATTAACCTAATTAAACACATTAAAACATACTAAAAAATCATATAAATCACTATTATCACTCCTCACCTAGTTCATACGAAACTCTAGCCATAAGTTCCTTTCCTTACTCATACGACACTCTAGCCACGAGCTCCTTTCCTAGCTCATATGGTGCTCTAGCCACAAGCTCCTCTCCTAGCTCATACAATACTCTAGCCAAGAGCTCTTTTCCTAGCTCATACGACACTCTAGCCATGAGCTCCACTTCCAGCTCATACGGGGCTCTCTCCACGAGCTCCTTACTTAGCTTATACAACACTCTAGCCACGAGCTCCTCACCTAGCTCATACGACACTCTAGCCACGAGCTTCACTCTTAGCTCATACGACACTCTAGCCATGAGCACTTTTGCTAGCTCATATGACACTTTAGCTGTAATGACTGCAACACCGGGTTAGCCGTAAATAATATTTTTCGACAGTAAATAGTATTTTTTGGGCCGAAAGTCAAAAATATTTTATTGAACTATCCAAAAGTATTGGTCATGACGAGTTCGGAATTGAAATTTGAAGTAAAATCGAGATCAAATGGGCCTCTAAAAGTAAAAGAAATATGAAAAAGGTAGCGAATCAATTTTCCTGGTAAGAAAGGTGACATAATTTTGCATAAATTATTAAAAATAGTAAATGAATTTCGAAAATTGCCATATTTTTTAGATCTTCATGATTTTTTATGTAAAATATTTTGGTAGAAAAAATTAAATTTTTCGGTGAAACTGGTAGTTGTATAATCGGACTGATAAATTTGAATCGAACCGATAACGAATTTCGATTGAGTCGAAAATCTGCATCTACCTATTTTCAATGTGATAAGAATGATGAAATTATTTTTGGAGTGATTTTCAATGGAAAAATCTGGCTCCCTTATGGTACTCCTTGGTAAGGGATGTTTTGTTAAGATTTAAGGCTTGAAGATGAAGCTTAAGGGAGGATAAGCACAAAGAAATATGTAAGTGGCTACAAAATCTTTTTATTTTTCATTTATTTGAATTAATTTCCTTTATGTATTTAAGGAAAAATTAGTTAAATTGCTTAATTAATGAAATTATTGTGAGGAAAATGAAATTGAACCATGGAAAATGTAAATTGAATGCTTAGACTAAAGTAGAAAAATGGTTAGGGTTGATTAAGAGAGATGACCGAATTTTTCCTTAAGGAAATTAAATTAATTTTTGCATGAAATTAATATATATCAGCCTAAATTATCCATAAAAGTTATAATTAATATCCATGAATTTTTAAAGAATTTATGAAATTAATTTGAGAATTTTAAAGTTTAGTAATTATGTATGTAATTAAGAAAATTGATGAATTATTGTGAAATAATTCATAAAATAAGTGAAAAATGGTAGTAAATGTGAAATGATGTATCCATAAATTTTTATGAAATTTATATAAATTATTTGAATATTTTTAGAATATTTATTGAATAATGTAATTGATAAAAATAGTGAATTTTTGTTAATTATGTCATAAAATGTCATAAGATGATAATAAGCTTAAAATAAATTGTCCATAAATTTTTAGAGAATTTATGGAAATTATTTTAATATTTTGGTATGTATATACTTGGACAGTAAAAGTAAAAAATTGATTTGTGGTCAAGTCACTATGTATAAAATGATAAATATTGTTATGTCTAAGATTGTGTAATTTCAAACAAGTGATTGTTGATTAGTGATTATTGTTCTGTGAATGAACATTTAGAATGTGAATATGTGTTCTATGGTAACTATTGTGCCTCTATGATGCTGTGTGATTGGTTGATTTTTTAGGAGGCTAGTAAGTTCTAGCCATTGTACTGCCGAAATTTTGTAAATGTTCGTTCGGCAGTGAGTGAATTTTGAAAAAAAAATTTACCGTTTACTGCTTATTTGTGTATCAAAAATGACTGTTTCGTTGAGGGTGTTACACTAGCCACTAGCTCCACTCCCAATTCATACAACGCTCTCGCCATGAGCTCCTCACCTAGCTCATACAACACTCTAGCCATGAGCTCCTTACCTAGCTCATATGACACTCTAACCACGAGCTCATCACCTAGCTTATGCGGCACTCTAACCACGAGCTCCACTCTTAGCTCATATGGCACTCTAGCTATGAGCTCATTTCCTAGCTCATAAAACACTTTAGCCACAAGCTCCACTCTCAGCTCATACAGCACTTGCCATAAGCTTTTATCCTAGGTCATATGGTACTCTAACTATGAGCTTCACTCCTAGCTCATATGGCACTCTAGCCATGAGGTCTACTCTCAGCTCATACGACACTCTAACCACCAGCTTCTCTCTTAGCTCATGCAACACTCTCATTACGAGCATCCCAATTAAGCTCACAAACAGTTTTGCCACCCAAGCTATAAAAGCTAATTAAGTCAATCCAAGGAATAGCTCATCCCGACTGTATGCGTCAGAAAGCAATCCTCGAAAAAATAGTCTCCAATGTTGCTGACATAAATATTGCCCACTGGGGGGAGGCTTATAATAACAAGACCTAGTTAACAGCCAGAACAATTTCAAAAAGAAGCTAGGTAAGTGGACACAAATTGGACAAATCTGGACCAACCAAGATGTCGAATTAATCGAACTCCTAAGAGTCTATCCCGGTCAATAGCTGAAAAGGCAACAACCACTCTTTAATGATAACAGAATTTAGCTAACAGTTCGGATAATTCTGAAAAGTAGTTAGGTAAGCTCATAGATCTCAAAAAAAAGTTGAATCAACTGAACTCTGAAGAGCCTATCCATAGCTCGACCAACAGCAGAAAAGATAACTGCCACGACAAGGAAAATCATTATTCTTCCCCCATGTCTCCTCCAATAATAGGAGAAGTGGGGAGAGTGATCGAACGAAGTGAGATTTCATCCCACTTTCTCACAAAGAATGGACATAAAGCCTATAAAAGAAAAAAAACAGGTAATCAAAAGGGGGTCTTTTCAATCTAATTTAAAAAAAATACATTTTTATTATCAAAAGTTTTAACTTAACTGTCGAAAACTCCATAATTGAAAATCAATAGATCTTTTATTTCTTTTTGCAGGTGATATTTTGTAACTTACAACTTTTCCCACATGTCATCAATATATATATATATATATATATATATATATATATATATATATATATATATATATATATATATATATATATATATATATATATATATATATATATATATATATTCTTCTATTATAATATTACCTTTACAATGTTGTCCTTGCAAAAATTAAGTTACAATATATATATATATATATATATATATATATATATATATATATATATATATATATATATATATATATATATTAGAAAATGTCATCATATTATGCTAATGAAACGATTACATCTATAATATTAAAGTAAAATCTCACCATTTCTTCCATCAAAAGATAAAACTTTAAACGCGAGATAAGCAAAATTAAATCAAAATTTGTTAGTTATATTTTTCTCTGAAATTTAATCATAAAAAAGGTTCAACATCGGAAATAAGGAAATATTGTGCATAATTAACTCTAAAAGTAATAAATTATGAAAAAAAAAACTAATTAAGCAAATCCACATTCCACGTCATTCCAGCTAAGCAATCCATTAATTTTGCAATTATATCAATTAGAACGCACAATGTATATTATTATATAAATATTATATTCTTTAATTCTTATTCTAATATTATAAATTTAAATTATCTCATTTAATAATATAAATGGTCAATTTATTCTCATATATAATTTAATAATTTCCATGCCAGGACAAAGCTAACAAGCTTTTCTTTTTTTGTGGACATGAAGATCCAACCAGCCTTTGATTCCATGACTTATTGCTCCCTTTTTTAATTAATTAATTAATTAATTTTTATTCGGTAATGATTCTCCTCCACAACTTTAATTTTCACTTAATTAAATATGTTAAAAAAATAGGACAATACTTTGCCAAAAAAAAATTAAAAGAGAAGTCAAATGCATATTTTACCTCTAAATATGCAAAATGTAATCAAACTCTATTTAAAAGCAATTCGATTAAATAAATATAAGTCTATGAAAATTATAAAATGATTTAATTTTCAATTAAATGACTTGATTATATGTTCAATTTAAAAATATACAAGTCTATTGAATACAAGTTTTTTCAATTTTAAGGAAATTCCCGGCATATTTAATTTATAATCTAAGCAGTTTTTATAGTAATATTTATTTAATTATTGGCAACCATGTCAATGTTTGATTTGGAAACCATTTAAACAAATAATTAACTCGAGAATTTTAAAAGCATTTAATTGATTTTATTAAACAACGTAGATGTTATTATAAAAGCCAAAACTTCAAAATTTGCTCAGAGAAAAATAAAAATAATAAAAAAATGGATATTTAATATTTAATTTAACAGCCTAATATTTTAAAATGGGGCCATTTGGAATTTTGCCTTTTTCTTCCACTTTTGCATGTCTTTTCCTCTGCTGCATTGGGCTTATTGTTCCCAGTTTTTTGCTCTGTGGATTTTGAATTTTTATTTCCCTTTTCCTTCTCAGATGTCTCCTAAAAAAAATTAATAAATTATATAACCACAAAAATATCATAAAAGACATATCAAAATTAATCTTAATAGCAGCATTAATTATTATACTGGTAGAAAAATTATTATCGTACAATTTAGTAATGAAATACAAATATTTTAACTTTTGAGAATAAAAGAATCAAACAATTGACTTACTATACCTAAATTATTGGATTCTTTTTTTGTGCACTCAAATTATTGGATTTGGATTCGACTTTTGAGATGTATAACAATTTTTTTTTTAAATGATAAAATACAAATTACTTATTTTTTGCTAATTAAAAATTCTAAGCTGAATTGTATATATATAGAGAGAGGAAAGAAGTTCTTAATTATTTAAGTTGATAATCTTCTGTATTCTTTTTGTAACATTTCATTATTTTTTATTGCAAATTTATCTATCACATTGTCTTAATTCCATGTTAAGATAAAAAAAAATTATATACGATAATGCAAAATAAAAATTTCAAGCATTTATTGAAAATAAAAAAAAATGCAAACTGCATATTTTAATTCCTGAATTTTTATTTTTTTTCTATTAAACTCGTGAATATTTAATGTAGCATACATGTGATTTAATTTCTATAAATTGAATAAATAATTATACTTATTTAGTTATTTATCGCGTATTGTATCTTTGAACTATTGCTTTTTATTTTCCCTCATGTCCCTTTGTGAAGTAATATGTAGTAAAATAATTGAAAAAACACTATATATATATATATATATTATGTTGAAATAATAATGTTTTTAGAACACTATATAATACAATAAAAATTGAAAAACTAAATATAAACATTAAATTTCAAGGATTTAATGATTTTTTTTACCAAAAATTAGCAAAAATGAAAATACCAAAATACAAATTTTTTTTCTTTCACAAATATTACTAAAGTCATGAAAAGTTGATTATGGAGCTTGTAATTGCACGGCCATTTTAGTCCATAATTTTGTCCCATCTAAAATGTTATTTTATAATATTAAGAGAAAATTAATTGTTTATTCTACAATATTACTCTTGTCATTATTATTATAATACTACATTAATGTCACATTTAAAAAAAATGAAGCCCAACTATAAATATTAAAAGGAAAAATTAAACTCGAAATCTTCTACGTATTTCATTAAGTGATGAATAATGAATATCATATCAAATTTTAATTGATTATATATATTAATAATGTCACAAACTCTATTTTTTATTATAGGATATTTTATTCCACTTAAAATAATTTTTTATAATATCAAGACAATTCAATGATGACATTAATTTAACCAAGAGCCAAAAATAATTCTTATTAATCAATAATAAGGTAGGAACTAGCGAAAGAAAAATAGAATATTATCTGTTTTTTCTTTTTTCGAAAAAGAAATTTACCTTATAAACATGGGAGTCTTGATTTGGATTAATATTGGTAGCAGAGGCATATCCAGAAGTATGTGATGACGAAGTGCCTGATCCTGATGATGTGCTGCTTGATTCCATATCTAAGCAAAGCTGATTTACATTTTTTTTTCAATTTAGACAAAAAATTAAACTGTAAACAGCACTTAACGTACCCACGTATTGAATTTTAATTTATAAAATTAAATTATATAATTTACCAATAAAATATACTTAAAAAAAATAAAGATGTGATTACCTGAAAAACCCTACGTTCAAGAAAAGCCACTCTATCCATTAATGAACCTTTGAAATAAGCCTCTCTAATAGCCAAATCTAATGGGACAGATTGCTTCCCATGACTACTTTGGCTTCCTCCTTTTGATGAACTTTGTTTTCCTTCCAAAGATTTCAGCTAATTTCAAGTACAAAATATGGGAGAAAAAAGAAAAAAGAAAATAATATTAATTAAAGTAAAAAAAAATTAATACTTACGATGAAATCCAAATGATCCAATCTAGAAACAAGAGGCATATGGGTATTAGTAGACTGTGTTTTTGGTTCTTCCATTTTTAATTTTGTTGAACTTGGGTTTTGCTTTCCTTTTGTGTTCGTTGTTTTTAAGGATTTTTGGTCAAGATTTTGCCTGATTTTTCTGTTTTTGTATTGAATAAATCTTCGGGTGTCGCTAGTCTTAAGCTAGCTTGTTATACTACGTGTACGTGGCTTTACTATGTTTTGGTAGGAAAGAGAGGACTAAGCCCTAAAAACAAAATATCAATACTATAGTTATCATAACAAAGCCATTTTCTTAGATTTTCTACCGAAACTCAGTACTGAAATCTAATAAGAGAACACAACTAAAAGTAGTTCTAAGTAAGTTTATCGAGTGGAGGAGTAGTAGACAATGAGTAAGAGGTAGAATAAAACTATTACTTTCAATAATTAACGGTTGAAAATTCAGATTTTTAGCAAATATGAAGAAATTTTAAATATATTAAAGAAAGTATTTTACATTTTTTTTTATAAATTTACCTATTGTGAATATGAATTAGACGGACTATTGGATAAGTTTTTTTTTATAAATAATAGTTTATTTAAATTATATAAATTAATTAATTGATACTATTCCAACTGATATTATTGTTGGGTTAGTTATTATAGGGATGAAAATCAAGCTTTATATTAACACATACACATAACTATAAATTAAAACAATGTAAAACTTGTTATTTAACTAAATTTTATTTGTTTGTGTGAAACCAAACCAACCATAAATCAGAAAAGATAAAACCCTAAAATTGGATAAAACGAAAAATTCAGTATTACTGTCGTTGGCCGTTGTTAAAAACAAAATAATTGCTTTGCTAATAATAAAAGTTGCCATGCAACTGCCCTCATTTTAACCGCCAAACTATATAACAAAGTGCCATGTATATAAAATATCATCTCTCAAATACAGAAATAAAATCCTATATTTACAAAGCAAAATGTTAATTAATTAATGGAAGCTTATAATCCCGAGAGCCTATTCCAAGAAACAATAACTTTTCTTCTAATTGGGGCATTCTTCTTAGCAATTATTCTTTTGTTCTACGAAATATTTATATGGAAACAAGGTAGAAATAGGGAGAACATGAATTTTTTGGATTCGGAATCCGGAAATAATGTGCATGGAGATCATATGGAGCTATTCATAAGATTACACGATGGGTTAGTTCAATCGCAATTATCGAGTCGACGGGAATTAAGACGACAAGTGTTGCTGAGAAATCTGCCTCCTCCGATAGATTATGATTTCTATAAAAGTGTAATAAACTCAACAGAATGTGCAATTTGCTTGGATGAATTTGTAAGTGAAGATTTATGCAGATTATTACCTCTGTGTAAGCATATTTATCATTTACAATGCATTAATCGGTGGTTCTTGGAAGAACCATCTTGCCCTATTTGTCGTACTTGTATTGTCATTGCATGAACTTTTTTTATCAATAATTTCTTTTTTTCTTGTTAATTTTGTGTGTATATATATATATATTGAAGGTTAGCTTTTAATTAATTATAACATATTGAAATGATAATGATTCGGTTTTACCGAGCTATCACCAAAGTCCGACTTGAATCATAATTTTTTTTAGTTTCAGAGATACCTAAAAACTACAATGCATTAATCGATGGTTCTTGGAAGAACCATCTTGCCCTATTTGTATTGCCATTGCATGAACTTTTTCACCAATAATTTTTTTCTTGTTAATTTTGTGTATATATATATATTGAAGGTTAGTTTTTAATTAATTATAACATATTGAAGTGATAATAGTTCGGTTTTACCGGATTGTCACCTAAGTCTGATTTGAACCATAATATTTTTCTTAGTTTCAGAGATAACTGAAAATAAAAAATTTCGATATAATTTTCGACGAGAGAAATTTTTAACGGTAAAATCAGTAAAAAATCTAAAGAATATGTTTTTAGAGTGAAATTTACAATGCATTAATCGATGGTTCTGTTGGGACAGCCAAACATCCCCTTAACTCCATATTAGTATGATATTGTCCGCTTTGGGCCAAGCCCGCACAGATTTGTTTTTGGACTCCTCCCAAAAGGCCTCATACTAATTGAGTTAGGTGGCTACACTTATATACAAGGTGTTTCTCCCTTAATTTTTCAATGTGGGATGTGGGACTTGGATTGTATCCCAACAATCCTCCCCTCAAACCAAGGACCACACAACACGTGGCCTCTCCTCCAGCGATAATCCACTTTTCAATCGTGAGGACGTACAGAGGGCCTCCCACAGCTTATGTCCTCCCCTCGAGCGATAATTCATTTGATCCGTCAAATCATCTTGCACCGCCGTTATCAATCAACGGGACACGCCGCCTGGCTACCACAATATCAGGAAGACTTTCGACACAAGGCACCAAATACTAATCTTCAATCGCATGAACAAACCGAGGACCCTCCCACACAACGCAGTCCACTGTTGGCTCCATCTCCGAACCAGGGCTCTGATACCACTTGTTGTGTGGTCCTTGGTTTGAGGGAAGGATTGTTGGGGTACAATCCAAGTCCCACATCCCACATTGGAAAATTAAGGGGGAAACACCTTGTATATAAGTGTGTCCACCTAACTCAATTAGTATGAGGCCTTTTGGAAGGAGCCCAAAAACAAATCCGTGCGGGCTTGGCCCAAAGCGGACAATATCATACTAATGTGGAGTTGAGGGGATGTTTGGCTGTCCCAACAGGTTCTTGGAAGAACCATCTTGTCCTATTTGTCGTACTTTTATTGCCATTGCATGAACTTTTTTATCAATAATTTTTTTTCTAGTTAATTTTGTGTATATATAATGAAGGTTAGCTTTTAATTAGAACATATTGAAGTAATTAGTTTTGCATATATATACATTATGCTATTATTTTCGTTTCCTTTTATAAATTAATTATAATATTTGGGTTATTAGTTTTTAATTATTTGAAGTGTAAATTAAAAATGCATATATGTCTCATTATCGCTTCCTCTATCAGTCTTTTTTGTTAATTTATAGGAATATAATATCCATAATTATGTTCTTGGAGATAATTAAGGAAATATGAAAAATGATTATACTCTTTCTTCATTCTCTTTTATATATCACTTTTAAATAAAATTTAAATTTTATTTATTTGTCATTTTTATACTTATAATGTAATTTAATTTTCTTTTTCAATTTAATTTTATGTTTCAATAAAAGTTAATTTATTTAAAACCAAGTATATTTTATAATTTAGTTAAAATTACGTAATTTAATACTAAATTTAGGCATAATTAATAATTTTAATTTTTATGAAAATAATAAAAATGACATATAAAAAAAATTAGAGGGAGTATAAAATGAAAATCTTGTACCTAATTTCTATATATGAGTTTTTTCGCAAACCATTGTTTATCGTAAATTTATCCACTATTTTTAATTACATTATTCAACGTGACATTATGTAATTAGTTTGATTTGTGTACCCGACGTAAATAAATATTTTCCAATATAATGTATATTTGTTATTTGTCTTTTTTCTTACACAAATGTTTTGTTTTAACTAGCTTTTTGCTTTGAAAAATAGTTGAAACGAACTAAAATGACTAAAAAAATCTATTTATTGTATTGAAATGTTATTTTTCAATAGTTTATTTCAAATAGAAATGTTAACAAATTATGATTAAATTGCACAATTAAATTAAGTCTTACCAATATTGATTGATTAAAATAATTTGATACTTACTTCTTTTAAATAAATCTTTTAATTCGAATTTTATAAATAGCATAAATCAGTATTGGCAAAATTTTATTTTTATAATGAATTAATTCGATTTTAACATAATAATATTAATAATTATATATAAAAAATTAAGTATTTTTAACCTCAATAGCTCCGAATTTGATAACCCCGCCAACATTATCTCCACATGTCACTCTGCCATTGGTTCACCTGATTTCTTTGCGTTGCTTCTAACTAAAATCAATCATTTGAGGAATGGAAAAACAATCAGAAGCCAAAAAGACGGCATAATGGGCCCCGCTCCACTCTCTCCTAACCGCCCGATTGTACTACTTTTTCTATCGAACGGTCCAAATCATTTCATTGACTCTTCATCCTTTGACCGTCTCTCTTCTGAAAATCTAAAACCAGAGGTCCAAAATCTATAGAAACAGAGAAAGCGAGAAAAAGATATGCTCCGACGCCGAGACGAAGACCGAAATACCGGGTTCTAGTTACCAATGGAGCTGGCGTTGGTATCTCGGACTTCTGTATCAGCGACTCCGTCGTTTAGTGGCAGAATCAGTGAGTTTCCGGTGAGAAAGAGAAGATTGAGCTTTAATTCTGGAGACAATTATAGAATTCATAGACGTTTTGCTAAAGCCTCTACGGAGAGGAGCAATGAAGGAATAGAAGATAGAGAAAGTAGTGCACCAAGAGGAGGAGGAGGAGGGTTCACGGGAACAGCGATGGAAGTTACCACATTTAATCAGAGCTTTACTGATGCTGAGTTTCCCGTTTGGGATAAGATTGGTGCTGTTGTTCGGCTTAGCTATGGAATCGGTTTGCTCTATTCATTTCCTTTCTATTTATCATCATAAAGCTGTTCCTTTCTTTCTTTCTTTCTTTCTTTCCTCTCTTGAATTTTACAATTTCATCGTATAAATTAAAAAGCTTCAATTTTTTTCGTCTAGGGATTGATTGATCTTTTCTTTTTTTAATATGTGAAAGCACAGGTATATATGGCGCCATGGCTCTGGTCGGAAGGTTCATATGCTCAATCACAGGGATTGATAGTATGGGAGGTTTCAATCCAACTCTGGATGCAATTATAGAAGGGCTTGGATATGCTTCTCCACCAATCATGGCCCTTCTCTTTATTCTTGATGTATGTTTGATTCAAAAAGTTGCTGTTTCTATACTTTTTGTTCAAATTGGTGTATCCTTTCTTCTTCAATTGGCTTAATTTTTTTAAGACTTGACTTCACTCTAAAGTGGAAAATCAATTAGAAAGTATGGATTTCATTGTCTTTCTTCTATTATCAGAGTTTGAGATTTTGTCGCTTGAGTATTCTTGTTAGTTCATTGACAATTTCTCCATTAGATTGGAATTGTGGATGTTATGTAGGATGAAGTTGTGAAGCTGTCACCTCATGCTCGGGCTATTAGGGATGTGGAAGACGAAGAACTTAGAAGCTTTTTCTATGGAATGTCACCCTGGCAGGTATATCTTTTTCTGCCTTCTGCTATTGGAAGATATCTGTTATGTCTCTCTCAGCTGGACTGAGCCTTCATCTCCATGAAGTTATGAAGTTTGATTTTACTTTATGTTAAACTGCAGTTCATATTGATTGTTCTAGCAAGTTCAGTGGGAGAGGAGCTTTTCTACCGAGCTGCTGTTCAGGTCCGTACATTTCGTGTTTTATAACTACATTGCATATCATTTTTAGGTTAAGGATTTGTTAGTACGAGTCTTGTATATGATTATTTCACTCACAGGTCCTGTTAATGTTCGAGTTATTTTGTGAGTTGTGACGCTATGCCCAATATAAGAATGGACTTCGACCAGGAGAGTTTTTGTATTTCAGTACTAAGTTAAATTTCATTCACTTTAAAGTGGGAATTTACTGATTCCAAGAGCCTAAAGTTTGTTTGTTTGTTTTTTTTTTTTTTTTTTCCTAAAGACCCAATGCCAAGTACCAATACGACGAATTTTTTTTTCCTAAAGTTTCACTTGGGCCAAGCCAATTTGCATTCTTGGAAGTTGGATATCTTGAAAGTAACCATGATTAGAGTTCTGCAATATAAGAACAATAGTGGTTGCTGTGAAGGAGGCATTGGTTTCTTGCTGGAAATACTGAATTATGGTTTGTTTCTAAAACAAAATACATTTTTCTGACTTTATTAGGGATCATTGGCCGATATATTTATGAGGGGCACCGATTTGGTGACAGATGCTAGAGGAATGGCATCTCTGGTATGAGATCTCCTTCTACACATATGCTTCCTTTTCTTTATACTGAAATGCATCTTAAATTGAAACTTTCATTTCTTTAAATTGTAGACCGGTGTGCTTCCTCCATTTGTTCCATTCGCCCAGGCTTTTGCAGCTGCACTGACTGCTGCTCTTACAGGTTCTCTTTACTATGTGGCTGCCTCACCAAAAGGTTGATATTTTCTGAATATTGTACATATAATTCTTTTATCTATCTCTTGTCATATTAAAAGGTGGTGTTTCTTTTAGATCCTACCTATGTAGTTGCACCGGTTTTACCATCTCAATCTGGCCGTCAGCATTTGAAAAAGCTCTTTGCAGGTTCTTTTAGCATTCCATTTCCTTGATATTCTCCGTATTGTTGGTTGGTTTAATGTCTTGAGCTTCTTTTTTACTGTTGAAATTTAAATTTGGTCATAAATCCTCGTCTTGGCAGCCTGGTATGAGAGGAGGCAAATGAAAAAGATATACTCTCCCCTGCTAGAAGGATTACTGGCTCTTTATCTTGGTTTTGAGTGGATCCAGGTAAAAACTAGTCATGGATTTTATTAGTAATTGACTTTCAGAGTGCTCAAGCTAATTTATGTTCAATTGATTATATTCTGACATAAAATTTGGCAGACGAACAATATTCTTGCGCCGATGATTACACATGGTATATATTCAGCAGTTGTATTGGGACATGGCCTGTGGAAAATACATGACCACAGAAGAAGACTACGGCAGAGAATCCATCAACTTAAATTAGAAGAAATAAACTCAAAGAGGAGATGAAGAAGATTTGGCTTCATAATGTATACTGGTTGCAAGGGTTTTATATGTCTCGATATTGTAGAAATACATTGTATATTAAGTTACTAATAGGTTGTAAAATCATCATAGCAATCGTAGGAAATATTACTAGTAGTAGTGGGTGATTTTGATTTTGTTCACAATATAATAAAGCAAATTTTTTTATCTTTTTCATCTGTAAATATTTGGCTTTTGGGCTGCAATTTGGCGCCGGATGTACTTAGTGAGTAAATTGTACATAAATAATAAGAAATTAGGCGGCTTATGGAGCGTTTACTTGCAGAAAATAATTTTTTATTTTTTTAAAAAATTTGAGTATTTATTTTTTGTAGAAAATTTAAAAAACACGTTTATTTATCAACAAATAGAAAATTAGAGTATTTATTTTTTACATATATATATGTGTACATATATATGTATGTATACACACACACACATATAAATATATATATATGTATGTATTACATATGTACGTATATGTGTATGTGTATGTATATATAAACATATATATACATATCCATATGTGTATATAGGAATAAAGCATTATTTCGTCCCTGAATTTTAACATTTTTTTATTGGGTCCTTTAACTTTAAAAATTATATATTGAATCCTCCAACTTTTCTCATGGAACACATTGAGTTCATATACTACAAATTGGATCCCTGAACTTATTTATTAGAACACATTGGATCTCTACACATTAGATTTAATGTGTTCTAATAAATAAGTTCTGAGATTCAATGTGTAATATAAGGACTTAATGTGTTCTACGCAAAAAGTTAGAGGATTCAATGTATAGTTTTTAAAATTTAGGGATCCAATGAAAAAATGTTAAAATTCAGGGACCAAATGATGCTTTTTGCTTGTGTATATATGTATGTACATACATAAGCATACACATACATACATACATATGTATGTATGTTTGTATGTACATATGTATGTGTATATGTATGTGCATACATATATATACATATGTATGTGTATATATGCATGGCAAAAAGCATCATTTGATCCCTGAACTTTAACGCTTTTATACATATATATACATATGTATAGGGGTGTTCAAAACCCGCACCGACCCGAACAACCCGACCCGAACAAGGAATTCGGGTAGGGTTATTAGGGTCGGGTAGGGTTAGGGAATTGGAAACTGTTCGGGTTGTTCGGGTTAAACCCTCATTAACCCGAACAACCCGAAAAAGAATTTTTTTTATTCCAAAACGCTGCGTTTTGGTAAACGGTGCAAGTTCGGGTCGGGTCAACCCGACCCGAACGTCCCGAATTTCATTTTAAATTATTAAAAATAAAAGAAAAAAATAATTTTAAAAATAAAAAAATAAATTCGGGTTATTCGGGCGGGACCCGAAATATTAGTAGGGTAGGGTAGGGTTGAGATATTATAGATAATTCGGGTTTCGGGTTGTTCGGGTTCGGGTCGGGTTCACCCGAACCCGCCCGATGAACACCCCTACATATGTATGTATATATATGCACGACAAAAAGCATCATTTGATCCCTGAACTTTAACCTTTTTTTTCTTTGGGTCCCTAAACTTTAAAAAATACACATTAGATCCTCCAACTTTGCGAGTGGAACACATTGATTTCTTATACTACATATTAGGTTCTTGAACTTATCTATTAAAATACATTAAATTCAATATGTAGAGACCCAATATGTTTTAATAAATAAATTCGGGAATTCAATATGTAGTATATTGACTCAATGTGTTCTACACGAAAAGTTGAAGGATTCAATGTGTAATTTTTAAAGTTCAGGGATCCAATGAAAAAAATATTAAAGCTCAGGGACGAAATGATGTTTTTTTCCTATATGCACATATATATACATATGCATATGAATGTATATGTATATGTATATATTTATGCACATAACATATATATACATATTCATATCGACGTATGTATGTATGTACTGCATACACTTATGTATATATGCGCACGTATATTAAGATTATTTAAAAATTTAAATTTTTTTTATTAATTTTTTAATTTCTTCTTTATTTTCAAAAAATGAAAAATTCATTTTTTCTTTTCTATTTTATAAAACTAACAAAAATAAACATGATTTTTATTTTTTATTTTCTATAAAAAAAATTTAAAAACTGGAGCAATTAGGGCCTGTTTACTTACAGAAAACTGTTCCAGTTTTTCAGAAAATTTTTTTACAGAAAACAGAAAATAGAGATCATGTTTATTTTCGTCAGTTTTCTAAAATAGAAAACAAAAAATGAATTTTCCAGTTTTCCAAAATAAAGAAGAAATTGGAAAACTAATAAAAGATGTTTTCCAAATTTTCTAAATAATATTAATACACACACACGCATATATGTACATACATACATATACATATACATGCATATGTAAATTTTTGTATGTGCATACATACATAAACATATGCATGTGCATGTATATGTATATGTAGTACATGCATACATATGGATATGTATACATACATATGTATATGTATGTATATATATGTGCATATATACACATACATATGCATATACAAATATACATACATATACACATGCATGTATGTATGTATGTATGTATCTATATACATACATATACATATAAATATGTATTTATGCATATACATATACATATACATATACACACACACACATATTTATATACATGTATCTGTATGTGCATACATACATATGTATATATATGTACATACATACATACATATACATATGAATATGTATATATATATATATATACACATACATATACATACATGTACATATGTATATATTCATAAATACATGTGTATGTATAAGCATATATTCACATATATATATATATATATATATATATATATATATATATATATATATATATATATATATATATATATATATATATATATATATATATATATATATGTACATACATACACACATACATATATAAAAGTATGTATGTATGTATGTACATATGTACGCATAAATATACATGTAATATCTGTATGTATGTATGTATGTATATATACATACGCGTGTGTGTATATATACACACACACAAATAAATGCTCTAGTTTTCTATTTGTTGATAAATAAACGCATTTTCTAAATTTATATGAAAAATAAATACTCCAATTTTTTAAGAAAATAGAAAACAGAAAATAGAAAACTATTTTCTGTAAATAAACGCACCCTTAGCTTCTACAGAAAAGATGAATACATTTCACATGGCCCATGCTGAGCAAATACATGATTGCTTTACTGGCTAGAATTTTGTTTACCTTCAGTGCCCTTTCCTAATCCTCAATTAGCAAGTCATTAATGGATATTTCTATCATTATGATCATCATTAACAAATAGTCAATAAAACTGCAAGAGAACATTTACAACGCAAGAACAAGTTGAAATTCCTTCAAAAATCAGAGTCAAATAAGCGCCTCATTTACTGCAACTCTCACGAGCACTAATTCAGTGCGAGGAAAGAAGTTGAACAGAGACTACAATGACCAAAAACTTCGGTATCAAATTCAGAATGTCATATTTTGAGCTGTAGCTAACATATAACAGGAGTGCCCACTGTTATCCATCTCTTTCTTCTTATTTTATGCAGCAGTACCATCAGTTCGTCCATTTTTATTCAGATCAATCCTCTAACAGGGCTATGATGCTGACAAAAATTCGGTAGCCTTGGCACATATCAGAAAGCAGGCAATACTCATTCTTGGCATGGTATGTGGCCATTAAACCTGCATAAAGGTGTAAAAGAAATTAAACACAAACACAACACTCAGTTGTAAAATCATAATCAGAAAATGTGACAGATGAAAAAAGAATGTTAAACCTAGGAAGAGCCAAGTCGAGAAAGAAAGCTCAGCCTCATTATATCTTTTTCTCGTCAATTTTAGGAATATGAATGCATGCTAGTTATGATGAAACATCCTAGTTATTAGGCATGACATTTCATGATAAGATGTAAACAGAAATTAAAAAAGAAAAAAAGGAACATAAAGGTGAAAAAGAAAAGAAAAAGCTTAGAATTGTTTCACACCGTAGCCTGCAGTTTGCACATCAAACCCTTCGTCCTACAAGTTCCAAATGTCAACAAAAGATATCAGAATATGTAAACATATACAAATAGAAGAAATAACAAGCAAGGAAAATAAGAAAATGATTAATATCTCACTTGCAACTCCCGAATCAGAGGCAGACTTCCAGTAATGGAGTATGGCTTTACATGCCCAACTACCTTTTCAGTTGCTTTACAGAGTACATGAAAGCCAAGAGAATCAAGATCACATGCAACTCCAGAATTTGCCTCTTCAAAACTCAGAACAAGCCTGTATAAGGAAATAAAAGAAATAAAAAACCACTTCAAAGAAGAGATTGAAAAACTCATATCACCAAGACTTTTTTTTTCCCTAAAGAAAAAGAACAGATGTATTATGGTTAGATTCAATCAAGAACAAAAGGAGGTTGGTTCTACTGGATGAGTTGCTACTAACTACTGAGTTAAGAGAACAAGGCAGACCTGCCCCTTATGTTTTCATCATGCAGGCAATATTTTGAAACTGGACCTCTTGAATCTAGCTTCTCTATGTTCTCATTTATGTCATCCACATATTCTTGGAGTTTGTTCTTCACATCAGCAACACTGGGAAAACAATGGAAATGAAAGAGAAGCTTATACCTAGCCTTATCACTAGGAAAAAAAAATAAATTGATTATCCATGACAGTAATAGATCCAGATCCTTGTTCCAGGACATCTTTTAACAAGTGACAAGATTCTTTGATTTACAGAAAGGCAGAAGCTTACCTGTAGAAGGGAGTTAACCTGTAACAGAATGGAAAAAATGGTGAGACATCAATTTCATTATCAGTCCTATACTAAGAGAAAATATGACAAGAGTACAACCTGACATCTCCTGAAATAGTACACTCAGCAGGAATTTGGTTAATCCCACCTCCAGGATCTGAGACAAGGCAGATGAACTTGGAAATGAAGTAGTGTCCTTTTGCAACAACTAACTACTAACATAAATGAAACTTACAACTCCACTGCGTTGGTTTCATCGTTGATGGTGTTGCAAATCCGTAGACCTGCTCTTTTGGATGAGGCGGGAAGTCCTCATAAAATCGTGTTTGTATCTCTTTAAATGCCTCCATGGCAAGTTCTAAAGGATTTATGGCCTGCATATAATTCATAAATCAGTAGATAATAGTTGTGCAACTTAGCTTCTTAAGTTTTAAATTGACAGTCATTCACAACGCTCCAATAGCTAAAATACCGAGGGGTTGCTACTTAGAGTTCTAGAAGAGTGAGTGATTCACATGCACACAAGTTACTTAAACATTGGTACTTTTCCTATTACCTAAAGTCAACTTTTCTAATAAATGAATTGATCAGTATTTAAAATGCACAAGTTTGAGAACTCTGCTAATGCTCTCCAGGTTACAACTATATAAAGAATGATGCATCAACCCATTTTTTATGTAAATGGTAAGCTGTGCAACCTTCACTTCTCAATGCTTATATTGTTAAACAAGCTAAGTTTTGCTTTTTGCTTTTATAGATATATATTTGCTTATTTAATGTTTATACTACTTTTCTAGTTAACTGATGCCAAATTAGCTGACTTGTACTAGCCATTTCCGGTAACTCGAAAAATTGAGTTGAGTACCAGACAACGTTGGGCTGAGAGACTGAATCCAATCTTGTTCTAGATATACTTTAAAAATTCACAGTTGTTAAAAAGTAAGACAAGCAAACTACTATAAATTGCCCAGAAAAGTATAGAGAACATCGGTTATGGAAATTTTTATAGCAAAGCCAACTCATACTCCATTGCACTTCAAGACATAATACAAGTTATGCACCTAGTACACGTTTAACGGCATACTACCATGATGATGCTTGAATGAGCACAAAGTATGCTTTTCAAAGATGCTAATCCATTAACAAAATGCTCTTGCTTATTTTTTTTTCCTTTCATTTGTTATTTGCACACTTATAAATTAAAGATGCATCCACCAAAAAAATCTTTCGATTTCTTTAACTAATATCAAGAATCGGAAATCAAAATCAGCAATCAGTTTTTGTAAACTCTTCAAGTTTTAAATTTTTAAGATCAAACACAATTCTTCCACACGAAACACATGCAAATTCACAAGTACAAAAAAAGAAATTGCAGAAAATAAAGATTCCAATAGTAACCTTGTGTGCTAGACCGCTGTGAAATAGTTTTCCCGTCACATGGAGTTTCCAAGGAATCATACCCCCAGTACCAATGCAAGGCTGTTTATCTGCCGTGTCAATCCAGTATCTACAGACAAATAATATTTTACATATTAAAGAGAAAGAAAAGCAGAGATTTTAATATAACAGTACTTTTTTCCTACAAGGAAAGTTGATTGCTTACAGAGGGCCATCTTTCAGCTTACTGAGCCTGCCATCCTTCACAAGTGCATCCACACCAACTCCTGTTATGAAAGAATTTTCTTCATTCGCTATGAAGACAGCAACTACAGTTGATTTCAATTTAGGCTTTGTCTCTGCCAGCCTCCTCATGAGTTCAGTCACAAGGGCGACATGTCCCAAACAATCAGTAGTTCCACGGCCACGAAGCTCATCCCCGTTTATACCCAATGAGAATGGATCAAACTCCTTAAATGATGTCAGCATGACGAAAATAAGAATCACCATAATATCTTATTCACAGAAAATGCTCAATTCTGAAAGAACAGAACATACAGGCTTATTCATATTCCATTACACGTAGCATTATGAATGAATTGATCAGCAAAAACAATTACAATAATTTCCACAACGTAAAAAAAAAAAAAGAATTTGTCATACATATCTCAAAAATGTGTGAGCTTTATTAGTTTGAGGAATCCCAAATCAAAATTCAAAACCCATCAGAGGCAAACAATAACAAACATAAACCCAAAATTAAAGAAAATTAAAATCAACAAAAACAGCCACCAAAAGGAAGGAATTAGAAACAAACCCAGTCATTGGAATTAGCAGTGACAACATCCATGTGCATGCCAACAAAAGATAGAATCTTTCCAGGCTGGGTGCCTGGATATTCCACAATAAGATTGCCTCTTCCTGGGAAATAAGAGACATGATCGATGATCAAAGGACCGCCAGAGGTGGTGCTATAAGGACGAAGGGAATTTAACACATGATTGACCACCCTGTCTTCCTCTGGGATCAGCTCTGGTGGGTTGTTCTGCAGATGTTTGGATTCTCCAATGATCTTTCTAAGGAGGGAAACAAAAGATTCCTCGTTCAGTTCTCCTAGGGTTTCTTCCAGCCCACCCATTTTTATTGCAGTCCGTAGCGTTGTTTTACTTTCAGAGTGCAAAAGGAAGAACGAAATAAGCTATCGCTACTCTATATACTGAAACTAAATATATTATCTTTTTATTTTGTATAAAAAATTTGTCATTAATTTATATTATAAAAAGAATTTAAGCAATAAAATATTATCTACCCTTTCAATTTTATTAATTTTGAATATATTATTTAATAATTTTGTTGCTTCCTAACTAATATATTGCTTTTATCCCATAATTTTTATATAATTTTATTTTTCACACATGTTAATCCATTATAAATATAAAATAAATAATAATACTATTAAAACTACATAACATATGGTTAATAATATAATATGAAAAAGTTAAATTGTAATTAATAAAATAACATTAAGAGTATAATAATTAATTCATAGATTAATTATAATATAAAAAATAGATAATATTTGAGACAAATTAAAATAAAAGTTATACGACGGATGTAGTAATATTTTGGGAAATTATTAAGTTTGGAAACTCATTGAAATTAGAAAGATCAAAAGAGTGGGACAATTTTAGAAATAATACTTTAAAAGAAAATTTAGAAAATGGGGTATTTTAAAAAAAAATTGGAAATTGAATTGTTTCACGAATTTACAATAAGTTACGTAGATCCCAAAAAGATTTTGAAGATTTTTATATAGAAATTAGTAAGATCAAAGCATAGGAGTTAATTCTTTTTCTCTCTCTCTTTATACACATATTTTGCTTCAAAAATAACAACAAAACTTCAATTCTTGAGCTCTCTCATAGTTGTATAATAATTACTTAAGGCCCATTTATGCATCATCTTTACTAAGCCCAAGCCCAAGCCCAAGCCCAACATAAAATTTAGTTTTTTATAAATAAAAAAAAAATTTGCGGTTCGAATTCGATACAATTTTTTTGAATTCAAAGCTGCTGGTTTGGTTGAAGACAAATATGGCATATATCAACACTTTAATTACATAAATTGATCCAAATATTCCTTATGCTCCACCAAGGATATGATTAAAAGAACATTTCATTGTAGTTTTAAATTGTACAAATAAATAATCAAATATATTAATTGATAACAGTCATAGCAGTGATGAGTAACAAGTTTGGTATATTCTATCAGCTCGGAACACGAGATCATCCTCATGCAACGTTCAGTTATGCCGAACAGTTTAGACAATAAATAATCCAATATGCTTTACAATGCGAAGAGCAGATTATACCAAAATTCGAGAGATCTTGATGTATAAGCAGGAGATAACTTTTCTTCTATTTTCTCTCCTAAAATAGAAAAATATATATTTAACCTATTTAAGAAAGATAGCAATTCCTTTTTAAGGAGGACTCTATTCCAAATCTTATAAACAGGTACAAGTTATGGAACTCATTCTTATTAATAAAATAGGAGTAAGATATGTAAAAAAAAAAAAATCTCAATTTTTCTTATTATCATTAAAATTACTGATTTGAACGACGAAATTTTTCTAATTGAAAAACTCCTAACCGATTTTTATGAACGTTTCAAGTGACTTGTTCGTGACCAAAAAAATTCGAATTTCCTAGTCAAGACATCAATACTTTAATTACATAAATTGATCCAAATATTCCTTATGCCCCACAAGGTTATGATTAAAAGAACATTTCATTTTAGTTTTAAATTGTACAACTAAATAATCAGATATATTAATGTAAAATTATTATAATATTTTTTTCATTCTTTTTTATTTGTCATTTTTGTTGCTTTCATAAGAATTAAGAATTAATAAATAGATTTAAATACATTATTAAATTACGTGATTAAAATTAAATTATCAAATTTAATTTATTTTAATTTTATTAAAAAATAAAAATATATTATATTATATTATATTAAAAATTAAAAAATAATAAATAAATATAATTTAAATTTTATTTAAAAGTGATATATAAAAGATAAAAGACAATAATATCCTTATCCCATACGATGACAATAAAAATTGGTGTCCTTGTCATCCACAAGGTCTGATAATAATCAATAATGGTAGCGTATAGCCATGATTTTTGTTCTTTTATTTAACTTTTTCGTTTTGTTTTGGATTAATTAATTCGAATATTAAAACAAACTACAGAATCTATGCGATAATGGGTTGTCTTTAAGTGTAGGACCACACTTGTAAAGAACCAAAAGATTAATGTTTTAATATAATTAGTTTTGTGTGCATCTATCTTAGATAACTATAAATATTAAAAATATATAATTTTTTATTATTTTCTTAAGAAAATTTGGTAACCAAATTCTAAAAGAAATTAACTTCTTAATTCTCTAATAAACACTTCTTAATTCAATGATCTTTAATTTATTCTTAAGAATTAGAAATATTCTTTTAATTAATCAATTTTAATGAATGAATAAATTCAATCTAACAAAAGTCTCGCCAAGCAAGGAAACATAATAGATAAAATCAAGAAAATAAAACATGATAAAAGTTTAAGATTGATTTTGTCTACAAAGTTTATATATATATAACAATTCAAGTTTCAGCACGAAAAATATTGCAAACACCCAACTTACAAGCTAAGCCTTTCACAACCTTCCAAATGATTTCACTAATGGTTAATGGTTATTGTATTTAGTTCAAACTATGCAAAACTAACAAAATAATTTTTTATAACACAATAATAATTGAATTTATTAATATTATATACAAAAATAATTATGACCGATTTTCAATGAAAACCAATATTGAAAACTACAGGTGGCACGCCATGTCATCATATGTGATAACTATGAAAAAAAATCTCTAAAGATCCAATTAAGTCGCCCTAACAACGCTTAGCAAAGCCCAAAACCCATTAACAAAAAAGCAAAGTATGAGCTGGAAGATAAGACAGGAAGTCACGATATCCGAGCGGACTGATGGGACAACACGTTCTGTCAGTCCACTGATAGAAGCTAGCGCCCATACCTCTTACCTGCTCCCTGTCATATCATCATTCACCTGCTCCAACCGCCAGTTATCACGCCCCAAGGTACTCAAGTGTCCCTCTTCTATCTCCTATAAATAACAAAAGGCATAAGGGCTCCAAGTATTGAACATTTTAGACTCTCTCTCTCTAAACACTCTCTCTCTAAAAACTACTAACTTAAGCTTCAGAGTGCTAATGCCTGGTTCGATCAAACACTCCGTCTTGCATGATCAAATATCCGATTGGGACTTGAAGCCATAAGCTCTCTAGTTCAGATAAAGATATTTCAGGCTTTATTATTTGGTGCTCTTATTGAGAGACGATGGCAGGTTCAAAATCTAATGAAAACGTAGCTTCTAGGGAGTACGATCCCATTAGTCAGGGCAGATCTAGACCCACAGGAAGAAGTGAGAGATCTCTCAGATCGCCTATCAGGGGTAATCTCTTCCAGATTTCGATGATGTAGTCATGCAACAACCAGAGGATACCCCTATTACTATCAGGGACATGCATACCATTCTTAGTAACTTCACTAAGAGTATAGTCCAGGACTTTCGAAAGAGATCATGAAATGGATTTCGTGGTCGAAGACTTTGAAAGAAGGAGGAACAAGGGAATTTTCAACAACGAGCCAAGAGCTCATGATGGTAAAAGAGCGGAGGCCAGAACCTCAGGTAGATACGACAAGGGGAAGGGGACAATATCCTTGAGCAGAGACTCGCCATATATCCCCAGGAGATCCTCCACCTCATCCATTGGGGACAATTTGTCTTTCATGTGCTTGCCAAATTGTAGTTGCACGAAGGGATAAAGAGATGAGTTTGCCTTAACAGTCATAAGCAAGGAGGACAAATAGTTCAAGTAGAAACTCAAGCAGTTTGTCTTAAAAGGTCCCAGAAAAGGCATGTTCGAGGGAAACACCTGCAGCAACACAACCTCCCCATTTTGCAAGGAAATCATGGAATCAGAGCTACCTCCTAAGTGGAGAGATGTGATAATGGACAGATATACAGGTACTGACCCTACCACTCATCTTGCAGAATATCTAACCAAAGTGTAGGTGTACATCTACGACGAAAGGATTGCCTCCAGGATATTCCCTACCACTTTGGGAGGAGATGCCCTTAACTGGTTTCACGAGCTTCCCCAGGAGTCAATCACCTCCTTTCGACAACTTAAGGAACTATTTATCATACGGTTCACCATACAGACACGAGCGCCAAAATCTGTAAGTAATTTGTGCAACCTCTATTAAATAAATGACGAAAGTCTTTGAGACTACATCGACAGGTTCCAGATGTCGAAGGTGAGGAACGAGAGTGTGGAGATGGCATCCATCGCTTTGGCCAACGACACCATTGATCAGCTATTGTTTGAGTCAATTACAACAAGGCCCCCAGCCAGTTTCTCCGATTTGATGGAAAGAGTTAGGCAGCACATCCAGCTGGATGATGCCTTGAGATCCAGCCATGGCAGAAGGAGCAATGTTATGAACAGGCTCCAGCACCTAGACGGATGGCTATTTAATAGAGCTCTTATATCCGAACAGATTGCAAGGAGTCCTGAGAGAGCCTCCACTTCGAGGAATCTGGAAAAAAGAAAGGAGGCTGAGCAGTTCAAATTCGAGCGGGGGAATGGCCAATAGACTCGAACCTTCACTCTATTCAATGCCAACCCAGTACAAGTATTGATGTAGATCAAGAAAAAGCACCAAAAGGTGAATTGGCCCAATAAGCTGGATGAAAGGAGCAAAAATACTCGAAACCATAACAAGTATTGCAAGTTTCACAAGAATATCGGTCATACAACCGACGAGTATTTCCAGCTGAAGAAAGAGATTGAGCGACTCTTCCAAAGAGGGTACCTTAAAAGGTTCGTAGATCTGGGTAGAGGGGTAAGTCCCTGTAGACAGTTGGACCTTAAGAAGGATGATTCCGATGATGAAGACGACGACGAGCGGAGAAAACAGAAATATGGATCCTCGCCGATCGTACACCAGTGTCATAAATATGATCACTGGTGGGTCATCCTACGGAGAGGGCCTCTACAGAAAAAGAAAGGAGAAAGATGTCTACATTTCCTAAATGGCTGAACGGCCAGTCGCAGTCATCATATCCAGTGAGGGTACACGAGATGTAAATTTTCCTCACGAAGACGCTCTTGTGGTCAGGACACGAATCAATAATTTCGATGTTAAGAGAATATTGGTGGACAACAGAAGCGTTGTGAATGTACTCACACTCCAAACTTACAGAGCTATAGGGTTGCCGATCGAAGAGCTCAAGCCGAACGCCACACCTCTGATCGGACTCGACAACGCTACCGTTTCGGTAGTGGGCTCTGTTGAGCTATTTGTCGAGCTCGACCAAGAAACCCTGGTCCACACCTGTAAGGTAACTTTTATGGTTATTGATATATTTTTTGCCTATAATGCCATTTTTGGCAGGCCTTTACTTTTTCAAATTGGAGCTGTCACCAGCATCCGGTACATGGTGATGAAGATCCTAACCAGAGAAGGTGTCGCCATTCTAAAGAATGACCAAAAGGCATCCAGAGAAGCCTATGTCACCATGATCAAGCATCAAAGAGAGGCCATGATGGTGGAACCGGGGCTAGAATGACTTGAGCAGTCGGAGGGATAGAGAATGGACCCCTACCAAAGAAATCAAGATAAGGATACTTGTAAAAGGCAAGACTGTTCAAATAGGCACCAGCATGAATACAAAGGTCGAGGAGGCCGTCATGCAAGTCTTGATGATTAACCAAGCATCCTTTACCTGGAAGCCAGAAGATATCTTCGGAATGGATCCCAATGTGATCACCCACAAACTTATTATGGATCTAGCTTATCAGCCGATCAGACAAAAGTTACGAAGGTATGCTCCCGATCGGAAGAAATTTATTTTCGAGGAGGTAGACAGATTACTATAAACGGGTAAGATTCGAGAGATTGACTACCCTGAATGGCTCGCCAATATTGTGCTGGTAAAGAAAAAGTCGAAAAAGCTACAGATGTGTGTCGATTTCACAGATATCAATAAAGCATGTCCAAAAAGATAGCTACTCCCTGCTGAGCGTAGACCAGCTGGTAGATGCCACTGCTGGCCATGCCATCTACTACCTCTTCAACGCATATGCTGGATACCACCAAATTATGATGTGGTTGCTGGATCAAAAAAAGACCGATTTCATCACTGATGATGGTACTTTTTGCTATAAGGCCATGCCGTTAGGATTGAAAAATGCAGGTATCACATATCAGCGATTGATGAACATAATCTTTAAAGATCAGATTTGGCAGAATGTGGAAGTTTACGTGAATGACATGATCGCCAAAAGAAAAAGCCCCGAAGAATATCCTGCAAATCTGGCAAAGGTCTTTAATATGCTGAATAAATTTTGGATGAAGCTCAATCCTGAGAAGTGTGTTTTTGGGGTGCCTTCAGGAAAATTTCTTGGATTTATGGTCTCCCAAAGGAGCATGAAAGCCAACCTCGTTAAAATCAAGGCAATCCTAGAGATGTAATCGCCAAATAGCATGAAGGAGTTTAAAAGCTGAACGACAGAATAACCGCCCTCGGAAGGTTCATCTCCTCCTCAGCCAAGCGGTGCACCCCCTTCTTCAAGAAATTGAGAAAGAATGAGGCTTTCAATTGTGGTGCCAACTGCCAGCAAGCCTTCGATGAATTAAAGAAATTTCTCACTAACCCACCACTACTCAGCCGATCGCTTCCAGGTGCAAACTTGTATTTATACTTGTCAACTTTTGGTGAAGCTGTTGCAGGCATCCTAGTCAGAAAAAAACCCAGCAATTGCCCATCTACTATATAAGCCAAATTCTTAGGGGCCTAGAGTTGAGGAAAGGTCCGGTTGAGCAACTTATCATTGCCCTCATGATGTGCACAAGGAAGCTAAGGTAATATTTTGAAGCGCACACGATAGTGGTCCATTCGGGTCAGCCGATCAGAAAAATTCTCCAGACCCCGAACCCTAGAGAAAAAAATGGTGGGATGGGCGATCAAGCTCCAGTCGTGGGATGTGAGGTATGAACCTAAAAAAGCAATAAAGGCTCAAGCTTTGGCGGACTTTGTTGTCGAATATGCTGGCGAAGAAATAATTGATCAGCTCCAACCTATAAAATGGGAAATGATCGTGGATGAAGCTGCAAATGACATCCAAGGAGGCACAGACATCGTAATAATAGGCCTCTTAGGCATTGCCATAAGGTACGCGATAAAACTCAGCTTTAAAATTTTAAATAACATGGCAGAGTCTGAGGCACTCCTTCAAGGGCTGAGACTGCTCCATGCTATCCGATTGAAGTCAGTCATCATCAAGAGTGACTCCCAGCTTGTCACAAGCCAAGTCTTAGGCATCTTCGAGGCCAGAGAAGCCAATGTGATATAATATCTGGCAAAGATCAAGGCGGCACTCAAGATGCTGGAATAATATGGATCCAAATAAATCCTATAGAAGGTGTCGAGAGATCAAACTTTAGTGGTCGATCGGCTCACCAAGATGTCTACTTTTGAACAAGAGATGGTGGAAGAAAACATAATGATCATTGAGCAACCGACCTCCTCCTTAGACAAGCCAGAAATGATGAAAATTGAGCCAACTCAAGAAATATGGATGAGCTCCATCAAACGTTACCTACAAACAGGGTAGTTACCCGAAGATGAAGTGAAAGCCCAAAAGGTATCCCGTAAATCCCTGAACTACTCTTTTATTAACTGTGAATTGTTCAAAAAAGCTTTCAATCACCCATATCTCAAATGCGTGATGGAGGAGGAAGGAGACTACATCTTAAAAGAAATCCATGAAGGCATTTGTGGAGCACACAAGGCTAGTCGATCCATGGCAAGGAAAGTACTCCAAACTGGATACTTTTGGCCAAGTATCTTCAAAGATGCCCAAGAAAAAGGAAGAAGGTGCCAGCAATGCCAGATCCATGAAAGAGTAATCAGATAACCGACAGCAGACCAGCAATCGATCGGAGTATCTTAGCCATTCGACCAATGGGGCCTGGACATCCTAGGACTATTTCCCCAAGGAAAAAGGCAAATGAAGTTTTTCCTTATCGCCGTTGACCACTTCTCCAAATGGATTGAGGCAGAGTCTCTAGCAACAATCACAGTGGAAAGGGTAAAAAATTTTGCATGGAAGGATATCATTTGCAGGTATGGCTTACCCAATATTTTTATTATAAATAATGACAAGCAATTTGACAGCTCGATCTTTAGAAAATTTTGCCAAAACCTCAACATCAGCCTTAAGTTCACCTCCGTCACACATCCATAGAGCAATGGGATGACCAAGGTCTCCAATCGAATACTCTTAGAAGGCCTAAAAAAATGACTGGACGAGGCAAAAAGCAACTGGACTGAGGAACTGCAAAGTGTCTTATGGTCTTATAGGACCTCTCCAAGAGTTGGCACTCACCAAACGCTATTCTCTCTTGTTTATGGCTCCGAGGTAATGATACTCGTAGAAATCGGCCTCTCATCCTATTGGTCTACATTCTATCTCGATCAGATGAACATCCTGGATAGATGCCAAGATTTGAACCTGATTGAGGAAAGAAGAGAAGGCATCTACGCCAAATTGCTGCCTACAAACAAAGAGTCGCTAGATATCACAACACAAAAGTAAGGACAAAAACTTTCAATGTGGGTGATCTGGTGCTCAGAAAGGCAGATATAGGCTCGGGAAATGCTAGAGTCGGAAAGCTAATGCCAAATTGGTAAGAACCCTATGAAATTTTCAAGGGTTTCAACTCCAGTACTTATAGGCTCAGAACCTTTGAAGGGTCGGATATCCCCAGAAGCTGGAATGTCGAAGTACTCAAGAAGTACCATGTATAATCATGTATCAAATTGACATTCAATAAATAAAATTATCTCCATTTTTCTTCATCTTTGAAAAAAGGTATGTTTTCATTTTTTTGTTTGTTAGGTTTAATTTTCATTTGCAGGTTATTTGTTTTACTCCATTCGACAAAAATCCTGATTATCGGTCATAGTGCATCCGATCGAAATTGGGGGATGATTATTCTCTAAACTCGATGCTCATCCCGAGCTTAAAATACGAAAATTTTTCTCCATTATAAGTTCGGCTCCCTCACTAGGCTTGATGCTCATCCCGAGCCCAAAATACAAAAGTTTTTCTCCATCATAAGTTCGTTTGCTAGGTTCGATGTTATTCTCGAACCGAAGATGCAAAACGTCTCCATTTAATCTTCACCAACTCATTCGCTAAATTTAACATCTATCCCAAACCCAAAATGCGAAGGATGGCAATTGAGTTAATTGTCTCTCCTCAATACTCGATAAATGAAATCGCCAAATCTTCAAAACAATGTAAAGACCGAAAGGTCATTCGCCATGCATGATTCTCTCACGAATAACCGATCTTTATAATCGATTAGATAATACTTCAATCAAATTAAAGACAGAAAAGTCATCTACTACGCTTGACGTGATAAATCTAAGTCACAACTCACGCCTGAATGAAATTTTTTGTTTTCGATCAGATTAAGCGAGCATTGATCCTAAAGAGTTGTGTACTGCAATACTTTAAAAACATCTCAAAATTCAGGAAGTGCTCTCTTTAGTTAATTTTATATTCTCCATGATTGATTTTATTCTCCTTAGTTAATTTTATGATAAATATAACCCAAAATTAAAAATTTCTTTATGAAGGCACCATTGAGTAACAAATCGAATTTTATTCATATGTGAAGTTTGTATAAATTACAGAAACAAAGGAAAAAACTACTGTGAAGAAAAATATTGCAAGAAAAGAAAAGCCTAAGATTCTATATCTACAATTTCTACTGTGGTAGCGTTTGGGTCAGCAGCAGGCTATATGGTAGTCTCGGCAGAAGGCTGGCCAGATCCAACAGCTCCTGATCAGTGTCTAGCAAGTGTACTAGATTGGCTAGTAATACAGGAAAATATAGATTAAGACCCCAAAATATCGTACCCAAGGGAACATGGATTGCTAAGAATAATATCTATGTATGAATTAAATCAACCTGAGATTGTTTCCCAAATGTTTTTGATTTAAAAGCAAAAATTAAATAAAATAAACAAATAAACAAAACAAAAACAATAATTAAACTAACATGAATTAAAATCAAAACAATAACTGAAATCCTCTTGCTAAAGGAACTATCCACCTTAACTTTCATTGTAATGACTTAAATTCAATAAAAACACCAGTAATTATGGAAAAACTAGTAATAAAGCAAGATATCTTTATTCAAGTATATCATTCTTAGTGTTAAACTTATAGACAAATCTAATACTTGGCATGAAAATCTAGTTTTAACTTCCTAAATATTCATTGAAGCCTTTCTCAAGTAATTCAACTCTAATTTATTCTTAGTTCTTCCTCTCTTAGTATTAATCAATAAAATTAACACATAATTATCTCATATTTCGGATAATAATCATGTATAAACATTAAAGAGTTAACCCAAGAACATGCAAATCATTAACTATGTTAAAACCAATTTTTAGTTATTTACTCAATAAATCAATAATTAATCTCAACACAATTAAAGATAAGAATATGCTTAAAACCAAGAAATAATCAATCAATATTTAAATTAAGCTCAAAATAAAGTCACAACAATAAAAATATAAGTTTTCAAGAATCCATTAGCAAAAGAAGAAAAACTACTTCCTAAACAAATTTAAAAACTAAAACAAAGTTGAAAGAAAAATAAAAAATAGAAAAACTGGAAAAACAAAGTAAAACTAAAACTAAAGAACTCCACTAGTTCTTCTACTTGATTCCTCTAATTCCCTAATTGATTCTCTAATTGATGCCCTTCTTTGGTGTTAGGGTTGTCTATTTATAGGCCAAATCAGTGGTAGAATCCTTCTCAAACTCCAAAAATAAAACAAGAAGCAAATCCTCCTTGAATTGGAAAAATCGAAAAAATCTTTCATCAACTGGAAATTGCCCCTTCCCTGCCACGTGGCCACGGTTCTTCCCTTGTTAATGTGCACATGGTCACGTGTGCTTCTTAGTTACCCTTCACGTGGCCACTCATCCTCCTTTGAAATGTTTCACGTGGCCACTCATCCCTTATTTCTTCTTTTCACTTGGCCATGTGTTGTTTTCTTCTTTGAAACACATGGCCCTGTGTTCCTTTAAGCTTTTTCTCACGTGGCCATAGGTCTTCTCTTCATACACTTTCATGTGGCCATGCATAATTTTGTTCTTTGAGACACACGGCCATGCATGAGTGTTTTGGACTTCACGATCACTAATTAACACGAATTTTCCAAATTCACAGTTTTGGCCCAAATCTTCTTGTCTTTTTGTAATTAAATCATTTTTCTTGCAAATTAACCCTGAAAAATACCAAAATTTACAATTAACTCCAAGAACATAAAATTAATCAATTAAACTCAAATTCAACCTAATTAACACAAAATTAACTTAATTAAATACCTAAAAACATACTAAAAATACCATATAAATCACCATTATCAGCTCCTTCAGTGGCAGGCTCTGATGCGAGAGGGGCATTTTCAGGCTCCACTAGGAGAGGGACAATGACTTCAGGCTCTGTTGGTAGAGGAGGAATGACTTCGAGCTAGGTCGGCAAATTGATGCTCGTCTATGATGTTAAAGGTATTTCCTCTGCCGTTTCCTCAGTCTCTTCGATCGAAAGGGCCTCCTCTTCATCATCGCTAGAGGAAGGATCGAAAAGAATCCCTGGGTCCTCCATCCAGTCGAGATCAACTTCAGGAAAGCATTTTCTGGCTTCATAAATCAATCGAGTTAACAGCCTTCTTTGGGCCTCGCCTAACTGATCAAGGACCTCCTCCTTTTGGGCATCCAACTCTTTTGCCAATTTCTCACACCAAGCTACATCCTTCTCCGACAAAGCTATCTCCAAAGAATTTCTCTCGACTTGGAGAACATCACGCTCGAATAATGCCTTATCTTTATCCATGAGAGCCTTCTTTTTGTTTGTGTTGGCATTAAGATAGTCAGTTGTAAGCTATGAGCATTCACCCCTTAGCCTACCTACCTCCTCCTTGTACTGCTTGCACAGAGCACTATTTGCGATGAGACACGCGATGTCTCCTTTCAAATAGTTCACTTCACTCTGCCGAATCTTGAGGTCTTGGGCTAGTCGGGCTCTCTCCCTTTTCAGCTCCTCTACTTTAGACCTTAAGAACCCAACCTCTTTTTTTGCCGCGTCAATGGCGCCCTCCACTTCTCTCCTCTGCCAAATGGCATCATCCCACCTTGCTTGAGCAAAAGCTGCCATACCGTACAGGCGAAGCCCTCTTTTTATTAGCTAAAAAATAAGGGAATATAAAAGAAGAAAAAGGAGGAAGGGATGCAAGTATTACCTCTAGGATCTACTGCTAAAACAACCCAAACACTTGGGAGAGCAGATTGAGCTCTGTCATTGCCTTCAGGTCACTCTTCTGAGTTAGGCCTTGGTAAACGAAGGACGGTACACCTTTGTTGATCACCGACCAATCATCACCAAACCGCTCTTTTAAGATGTCCTCCAAAGAAGAAGCTCGACCCTTTTGAACTCTCTCTGAAGGCCATCGAGTCGGCTCTCTTTGAGCAATCTCCTTGCCGTTTGCAGCAACCCAGGCATTTATAGCGGCCATAACCTCAACAACCTTTTTTTCGCTATCTCCTCAGTCTTCATTTAGGTCACCTCATCTATCGGCGCCCCCCTTTGATGAGTGGACAATCGGGGGATTAGAGACGGTTGTCCCTTTTTCTCATCAAATTCGTCCCTCAGCTGCAGTCACCTGAGTGGATTCTATCTCGTTATGATCGGAGAAGGAGCTTTCGATTTAGTAATATTCAGTAGAGGACGAGTGGTGGGAAAAACCACAGTTGCAGGAGATAAAGTCACTACAGTAGCAGAAGCACTCGCTGTACAGTTGGAAGTCTAAACCTCAGAGGCAGGCAAGATCTTCCTCTTCTTGGATCTTATTTCCTCCTTGGCCAAACGTTCAGCCTTTCTTTTAGCTTTGGCCCGATCGGTAAGTTGCTTTGCAGCCTCTTCTCCTCTTGCCATTTCGCTTGCAGCTGCATCACAAAATCAAACAAGATAAGTATCTCTTTGAAAACAAATTCACACGCAATGCATGAATTGTTAAATATGCAACCTCCCCCTCACTCTCACTATAATGCTCACGTTCTGCATTTTTGCTAGCCTTAAAGGTTGAAGACCAGAACAGAGTGCTCAGAAGGTAATTGGAGTCGTAGGGTTGTTCGTTCCTTGCCATGACATCTATCAATTTCTTGACGTCGATTTCGTATATAGATCGACCAACAGTATAATATTTCAAAATTATGGCCTCTGTCGATGGGACAAGTGGTACTCCAAAACTATCGGCCATCCCTACTAAGAAATATCTCTGCCTGAAACCCTCCATTTAAGATAGGACAGTGAAGAGCTTTCGATGCTGTCAGCTGGTGAAGTAATACTCTGACCCATCACTCCGACCGAAAATATAAAATAAGTAAGTGAAGAGGTCCAGAGTGGGGGCCACCACTTCTATCTGGCATAAGATTTTGAAGCAGGCCACCGTCTTTCATCCATTCAGATGCAATTGGTTAGGGGCTATCTCATAACCCCTAAGCATCGCCGACTCAAATGCACCGAAAGAAAGTCTCATCCTTGCATCCAAACTCCACAAATGGCAGATAATTCATTCATTTCTTTCATGGCCAAAAGACCCCTCTGTCACCGCTATGGAATTCGGGCAGGCCATCACCGACACTTCTGCAGGAAAATGGTATTGTGAAGGAATTCTTGCCACTTCCTCTTCTGTCAATCGATAAGGATGAGCGAGAGGCTCCCCATTCTTGTAATCCTCAAGAAAACTTCTATTTATTGGCTGACTACTGCTTGAAGCCATTTTTTGGTGGAGGGGGAGAAGTAAAGAGTATATGTGATGAATGAAAAAGAAAATCAAAGGTAGGGATTGTTTACTTATTTGGATAATCTCGCAAACATGAAAATCTTTGAAATTTGAAGTACTTTCCTCAAGAAATTTTTGCTAAGGGTTTCAAATGGCAAAGTTCACAAAGAAAGTTTGGCAGAGTTTTCCTAAGGATCGTTGAAAAGTGAGAAAAAATCGCCTTAAGGTTACCTATTTATAGGTAAAAAGCTTCTAAAATACTCCAAACGCCTCTCCGTTAAATGGACACCACGTGTCTTCGATTCGTTACTGCGATTATGAAGAACGAAGTTCCATCCTCGAAATGCGCATGACATTAAATGCAAAATAGCTGTCTGAACTGAACGAACGCATCTCTTCAGATGGGTGCCTCCCAAAAATTCAAGAATCCCGTCAAAAATCTTAAA
Organism: Excoecaria agallocha; assembly: GCA_037975025.1. Classification (NCBI taxonomy): domain Eukaryota; kingdom Viridiplantae; phylum Streptophyta; class Magnoliopsida; order Malpighiales; family Euphorbiaceae; genus Excoecaria; species Excoecaria agallocha. The sequence goes on from CM075810.1 coordinate 70,853,802, forward strand.
TCGTCCAATCATACCATTTGGGGGGGGGGGGGACAAGTGATAACTATGGAAAAAATATCTCCAAAGGCCTAATCAAGTCGGCCTAACAACGCTTAGCAAGGCCCAAAGACCATTAACAAAAAAACAAAGCATGAAATGAAAGACAAGACATGAAGGCGTGATGTCTGATCGGACTAATGGAATAACACGTTCTGTCAGTCCATTGACAGAAGCTAGCGCTCATACCTCCCACATGCTCCATATCACATCACTGCTCACTTGCTCCAACCGCCAGTTATCACGCCCCAAGGTACTCAAGTGCCCCTCCTTTATTTCCTATAAATAGCAAAAGGCATAATAGCTTCAGGTATTGAACATCTAAGACTCTCTCTCTCTAAACACTCTCTCTCTAAAAGCTACTAACTTAAGTTTCAGAGTGCTAACGCTTGGTCCGACCGGATACTCCGTCTTGCAGGATCAAATATCTGATCGGGACTTGAAGCTATAAGCTCTTTAGTTCAGATAAAGATGTTTCAGGCTTTATCAATATGTATTGCTATGTCATTATGCCACGTGGCAAAAAACCATAATAAACTAACATGTGGAATATTGATTTGATAATGTGGTATGAACAACATTTTCACGTGTGCATAATAAGGCGTTGACATGGTGTGTCATCAGTATTTTCTAACGTTGATTTTCATCGAAAATCGATCATAATCATTTTTGTATATAATATTGCTAAATTCAATTATTATTGTGCAATACTTTTGTATAGTTTAACCTAAATACAATGAATATAAGTAAAATCAAGCCTGGTTATTGCTTTTTGTTTTTTAATTAATATCTCTTTTTATGGAAAAAAAAGGAAAAAGAATTTTTTTTTTATTAATTGAGAAAGAAAGAAAGAAAAAAAGTTATTAAAGCATCACTTATAATAAATAATTAAGGAACTAATTAAACTAACATTTATAGGTTTCAATTAAAAATGACCTGCCTTTTTCACTTAGTCATTCTTGAAAAAGATAAAGCTAAAAAGTTACGAGAAATTCGCATGAGATAATTAGGTGAACTAATTGTATCATTATCACCTAATGTCTTAGGTTTCACTCTCTAATTAACAACTAATATTTTTTAGTTTCAAAAGAAAAATAACCAATTTGTTTTTTGTATTAAAAAACATTTAAATCATTTTGGGTCCTCTATTTTATTTTATTTTAGTTTTTTTTTTGTTTGAAGACCAATATATATATATATATATATATATATATATATATATATATATATATATATATATATATATATATAATATATATATATATAATATATATATATATATATATATATATATTTGGTTATACTTTTAAGATCCCTTCGCATGCACTCACCCCTTCTTTTCTAGAAAATCTCTATTCCTGGTTATGGTAATGTTATTCATAAATTAATTAATTAGCAATATAAATAATAACTATTACAAATATATTTCTAAAGGTCCAATCAAAATGTCCCAACAATGTTCGGCAGGGCTCAAACCCAATAGCAAAAAAAACAAAGCGTGATCTGGAAGACAGCTCAGGGAACCTTGATGTCCGATCGGACTGATGGAACAACGCGTTCTGTTAATCCACTGACACAAGCTAACGCCCATACTCTCCACCTACTTTCTATCACATTATCGCTCACCTACTCTGACTACCGGTTATTACTCCCCAAGGTACTTAAATACCCCTCAAAAGAACTCCTATAAATAGCCTAAAGCATAATGGCTCCAGGTATTGAATATCTGAGACCCTCTCTCTCTCTTTAAGTATTCTTTCTCGAAAGCTACTAACTTAAGTTTCGGAGTACTAACGCCCGGATTCGACCGGATACTCATTTTGTAGGTCCAGCCATCCGATTGGCCTTTCAACTGCCAGCTCTTTCCTTTACAGATAAATCATTTTGTGTTTTATCAATAAAGTAATTTGAGTATTTTACAATATCTAGTTAAGATTTACTGAGATGTAGTGAAATTATATTGCTTAATTAATCTAGTTTTAATCATAAGCATCACGATCCTTCATTTTCATTAGGATAATATTTTCATTAATCCACAGTTTTTGTAACAAATACATTGTTTATTATTTGACCCCTTCAATTAATTTCTTATTGTATCTAATTTTATATGTTCCTTTTGTCAATTGATGTATAAACTCAAATGCGGCTGCTCATTGTTGGATGGCTTGGCGAGTTTATTTATACCGCAGTTATATTATTTTTTAATTCAATATATATTATAATACATAACAATTATATACTAATATAAGAAGAAAAATAAATTAAGAAAAAAAAGATTTTGGATAATACTACTTCTGCAGTGGAATTGTGGAAAGATCCTGGTTTGTTTTATTATATTATGGAAATTGATACTTCTATCATAAAAAAAATAAAATTATTGGTCAAATAATGATTAGTTAGAAAAATATAAAATTCCTAGGTTTAGTTTTTTGGCTTTCCCATTATTCCAATCTTTTATTAGCAAATTAAGTAAAGATATTTAATTTAAATATAAAGTAAGTAAAAATACTTTATTATATACATTTTCTGTTTGTTTGAAAAGAAAACAATATAATTAAAATAATATTTCTCAACCCATCAATATTTAAATGAAGGTAGTTAATTAACAAATGATTTTTATAATTACTGAATCAAAGACTCATTAATTTTATCTTAAAGGAAAATAGGTGGCAACATGAATCAAATGGTTCTGTCGTCATATAGCACATGAAATATGTAAGTTTAGCTAGTGAGTAATAATTTAATAATATAATATGTGTATTAAACTATAAATGGTTAAAAATTTTGACTTTCTCCCCTATAAATTAATTAATAATTTAATTAATATGCATATCAAGATTATAAATTCTCCTAATATATCGTATATGTATATAAATTCATCCCTCTCATAATACTGTGATTTTTCGAATCAGTGGCCTTTTACATCGTGAATAGCAAGTGGATGTTCGTCATCTTTATAGAGAAGCTAATATTGTTACTGATTTTCTTGCAAATTAGACCTTTAGTCAATACTTGCATTTTGTTTGGCACTTTGCTTACGCTTTTAGTCTTGGTGATATCCTTGCCAATGATACTATGGGAATTTTGGTCCCTAGGCTGGTTAGGATGTAGCCGGTTGTTTTTTGGTTTACTTCTTCTTCATGTAAAAAAAAAAAAAAATTATTTATAAATTTTTATAATATATGACCTGATAAAAGTAGAGTAGGTAGTTTTTGGTACACAGATTTTGACTTTGACAATTGATTAATTATTTTTTATTAATATGAAATTTTTATACCCGACTAGTATTTTTCAAAAATATTTTTTTTATATTATATATTTTTAATTAGATACCCCTATTTGAGAAAGACCAAAAAGAAAAATGAAAGTATTATTTTGGCACGAAGAGAGTATAAGCTTATTATAAGAATTCAATTGATTAAAAAGGAAATAAATAATATCTTAAATAATATCGACGTTATGAACGGATTTATTATTATTATTATTATTATTATTATTATTATTATTATTATTATTATGAGATTATAGGAGTATGTGTTGCTATTTTCTATAGTAAGTGGGCTTGATGAAACCTATCCCAGTTAGGGACTTTGGACTTGATTACAAATTAATGGAAGTTTAATTACTTATTTGATGTCCGAAGACATAATCCCATTGGTGGATGTAGATGTTATCATCGAGATTAGTAAAAAGATATTAATTAATTATAATATTATTCACAAATTAATTATAATAGATGCATAATAAATTAAAAAGAAAAATCAAAATTCAGATACGTTCGAAATTAAAAAAAATGAGAGAAATCAATTTGTAACAAGTAAAATATTGAAAGGGTTAATTTTGAAATTAATCTAAAATTAATATAAATTACGAGATTTTTTTTTATTTTTTTAATGAGAGAATGAAGAAGGTCAAGACCTACTCATAGTATACTTGGATCCACCTTTCTGAAATTCTACTGGTTTAATTAATTCAAATTTAAGTAAAATAAAACTAGATTACTAGATATGAAAACAAAAGTTTTCTTATAAATACTTAAAAATACTCTAAATTCAGAATTTAAACTAGAAATGTATAGTCAAGAGATAAAAGATGCCTGCTATTTTTCTTTTATTTCCGTTTGTATTATATTATTATTATTCTAATGCAAACAACATTAGAAATGTCAAAAAGGTTGCTTATTGTCTGTTGACAAGTTTATATTGTATACTAAACTACATGATCAATCATGTTCTTTATTCATATGTACACCCTATGTGATCAATGAAGATGGTAGGTTTGACCAAGTATTAGTAATAAGAGGCATATTGAGCTTTATGCTAATTAGTGGCGAAGCTAGGATTGAAAAATAAGGGGGACAAAAATATTATAAGGTTCTTTTTTAATATTTTCATAGAAAAATAAGGGGAAAAAAATAAAATTTTAAATGAAAAAATTATTTATTTAATATATATATATATATATATATATATATATACATATAAAATAAAAAAATAAGGGGGGCAATTGCCCCCTTCCTTTCCACCTAGCTTCGCCATTAATGCTGATATGTTCAGCATATTCACACCTTCGATACATATACTGTACGCACAATTAATTGATAATTAATCAATCTCGATAATATTCTTGAAAAAATCTCTATTTGAGGTTATTACCTAAAAAAAAGGTAAAGAACCTATGCAGATTTACATATACTCCGATGATTAAGTTAATTCTTTTGAATTGAAAAAATATAAAGAAACATGGAAAAAACAGAAAGAATCCCATAAAAAGAGAAAAATTTCATACCTGAATAAATAACTAATTTAACTATTTATAAAGTAAGAATTTATATATAATCAGGATTCTAAATGTCAGAGTTTTATATCAAACTAAATTACTTTTGTTATAAAGTCTTAAATTACCTTTGTTATCGAGTCTTGACTTTAATCTAATTTAAATATAATATGTTTTGATTATTGATATCATGAGATAATTGTTTAGATAACCCAAGAACACAAAATATTGAGTAGATTTTAGATAAAAAAATTCCGAAGGTCAAAATTAATTGAGAGAAACTTTTAGAGAGGGATTGGAGTCTCGGCGAGTTTATTTGGAAGACCTACGCCCTCTATTATTTATTGGGTTTGTCACTAATGGATAAGATTATAAATGTCAATAAAGATCATAGCACTTCGTGCATTAATTATCAATTATCTGAGTTTAAAGAATATACCGATTGAATAGCTCTATTACAACTATAGATTTTTAATGTCCATTAATTGGTAGTTAAAATTTGTCCGTTAAATAACTGCCGGCGGTAATTAGCTCAAGATAAATACAATTGATGTATAAAAGCTGTTATTGGCACGAATATGTACATGTACATTTAGAACAAGAACAATGCACCGACAAATCAAAATTAGAAGTTCCAAACGTCAATATCTGAGAAAAGGCAAGAGCAGCTTTTGTCAAGGCATCATTGAAAGGAAGGTTTCCATGTAAATTAGGGCAAGTAATATCCACGTTTAGTTTTAATGGAAAACCAAATTGAAGTAATTCAATTACTTTGATTCTTGATAAATCTCAAAATTTCACAAGGAGATGGGGTGTCTCCATAGGTGAAGGAATGAGATGCTTGATGGCTTAGGAGACAGGATCTAATCGGATTGAAGAGGGTGGATCTGCAAAAGAAAGAAGCTTACTCGGTTGTGCTGGGTTTAGAAACTCCGATACTTAAATTAGCAAAGGGTATTTGACTCTTTTAGAGAATATTGGCATTATTAGAATAGAGAAAGAGAATTATGTTTCTCAGAAATGAATCTGCCATCTATAGAGCTGGAGAAGATAGAGTAATACTCATAAATAGATAGCCTACTTTGCGGCATATATGGTTTATTATTGTAGGCTGCAATAATTTGATAGTGGCGTGTGTCAGAGAGCTATCACATGTTAGGAAGAGATCTTATCTAATTTGACAACCTCGATTTTCGTGTTTGACTATGTTTCATGAGCTTTTAGCTTTATACGTTTGGATTTTACTGGATCTTCATCTTGTATTTTTGTGTGCATTATCAATTATATTTGAAAAATATATGTGAATTTTAATTATTGATTCAGTCAATTGATAAAGAAAAAGATAGAATGAGGTTTTTTTTTTAATTGAAAATTTTGAATTTAACTTTTTTTAAAAAATATTTTATCTTTTTTACTATTTTCGTTTGTTTTTATCTATTAGTTTTGTTGTTTTCACTAGAATTAAAAAATAATAAATAAACTTAAATTTAATATTAAATTACGTGATTAAAACTAAATTATCAAATCTAATTAATTTTAAATTTATTAAAAAAGAAAAAAATTAAAAATTAACAGATAAATACAATTTAAATTTTATTAAAAAATAGATAAAAGAGAATTCAGATAGTATAGATTTAATCGGGTAAATAAATTTCATAAAATGATTAAATTTAATTGATTGAGTTTTGGTTTAGTTATAATTAATAATTTGGGTTCAATATTCGTGCTAGGATGATGAGAGAAAAGAAAAGAAAAGAAAAAGTACATGCATGGTGTTATATACTAACGAAAAAGATATGTGGCTCGAATTGAGTCACTCAAATATGGATAGATAAGTAATTGTACATTTTGATAAATGCGAAGTGACGTAAATAACCTTCATTCATTGGAAGCCAACCCAAGCCAAGTCATCTTTGGCTCATAAAAGGGAATATCATTTCAAACATCCCAACTTACATAAAATTACTTTATTTGCAGCAGTAGCGAGCGAAACAAAACATAGACTCGTATATTAATTGGAGTAAGAGCAGAGAGAGTTGGTTGGGGTGGGACAGAGATGAATGAATTTAGATTTTAGAGAAAGTGAAGGGTCTTTGTTTTGTTTTTTATTTTAAGGTTCAGATCAATACACTCGTGGCTTTGGCTTTTTTAAACATATCAAATCATAGACCCATTTATTTGTTTTTCAGACACAGAATATCGTAAAACTGTAACCCTAAAATTCTGGGGTTTTATTTTAGAACATTGGATGCTCATGATTTGATGTTTCTATCTCTGCCTCAAGCAAAATAAAACGCTCTGAACATATCAAACCTGCATATATATTTCTCACCTGCTCCCATTACTCGAACACGAAACCATTTCAAACTCTTCACTCTCTCGTTGATTTTTGGCTTAGTACATAGCGTAATTATAGGAATTACTAGGGGTGTTTAACTGACGGATTTGGGGTAATCAAATCCGAATAATTCGAATTTTTTATAAATTTCAACCAAATCTTATCATACCTTACAAATAGTTCGGGTCTCTATTTCAACAATTCGTAAAAATTTGAACACGTCCGAATAATCTGAATTTATTTTTAAATTAAAAAATAATTTACTTTTTTAATTTATATAATAAAAAAATTAAAATTTGATTTGTTATGGTTCGGATCGATCCGACCCGAATATGCCCAATGAATACCAGCATATAAAACGCAGCGTTTTAAATGATTGATATGGGCTATTCGAAGGAATTGGGTTTATAAGGATTTAATCCGATTCGAAGAAGATTAAATTTTTCAACCCTACCTGATCCTAATAATCCTACCCAAATATCTAGTTCAGATTGAATTATTCGGATACGATCGGATTTTAAACACCCCCTAAAAATTACATCCTTTTAGAAATCATATTTAGTATTTTTCTTTTTAAATATCATATTTAATATTTCGTTCTATTTTATTTATTATTTTTTAGTAAAATTTAAATTTTATTTATCTGTTATTTTTAGATTTTCAACGTAATTTAAGTTATTTTTTCAATTTATTTTTTTCAATAAAATTAGAACCAATTATATTTGATTATTTAGTTTTAATCACATAATTTAATACTAAATTAAAATTTATTTATTATTTCTTAATTTTAGTAAAAATAATAAAAATGACAGATAAAAAAAATGGAGATAGTACTTTTGTTATATAAAGAGATTTGATAGCTAGCTCTACTAAAGATACATTAATAATTCGATCTGATTTTTTTTAACTCATAAAATTGATTAATTTAACATACTGTTGAATTCATAATTAAATAGGGTATTTCGATAGACTATATTTAGAGCATTGAGTTTTTCTTACTTGATCATGTTATGATATGTGAATGAAACTCATGCGCTTAAGTGGAAGTCTAATATACAATTAATTGGAATTAATATAAAATATAGGGATATATTTAATAGGGAAGAGCATGGACCGGTTAACTGATTCATTAATAATTTTCTTAAATCAGTCAATTACTATCAGCTAACCGCTATATTGGTTTCGATTTTTAACTCGATTTTTTGGATTGGTTTATCGGTTAACTACTAAAAAATTTTAATATATAAATTTAATAAATTATACAATTTATAATATTATTTTTAATACTTAAAATGCTTTAAAAATGAAAAAATACTAATTAAATACAATATCCATTAAAATAATCAAAATAAAAATAAAATTTCCATAATTAATTATAAAAGTTAAAAATATTCAATATAAAACTAATAACAGAATGCTAATTATGCACATAATTTTAATGTTTATTTACTAAAAATATATATTTTACAAAATTATATATCATAATATTTATAAATTATACAAAAATTAAAAAATATAAGTGAAAAATTTAAAATATAATTCATAATATATATATATATATATATTCGGTTTTTGTTTCGGATCGGTTAACTACCGGTTTTTAAAATAGAAATCATAAAATTAAAATTTCAGTTTGATTAACCTAAAAATCGGTTCAATTTCGGATTGATTTTTCGACCGTGCTTACCCCTAAATTATTTAAAGCTGTCAAATGTTCCTATGAAAAGAACTATTAAGATCTTCTATAGATATGTATTTTTTTTTACATTAGTGATTCATCAAGTCAAATAGGAATATGATACCTGAAACTAAAAGGCATATTTTTGTTTTCTATAATTAATCATGTTATCATTTGTCACAAGTGTCGTGAAAATAAACAATAAATTAAGAATTTGCAGTACAAGTTAATTAATATATATATATATATATATATATATATATATATATATATATATATATATATATATATATATATTCAAACCCTAATAAATAAAGCTGTTTGAGAAAAGCCTCATCTAAATAATATGCCAAGTTTCACAAGGAGTTATATAACAAGAGTTGGGCCATATTTTTTTCTATGTTTTCATTTGCAGCAAATTTTATTTTAAAGACAATTCTTATAGTTAAAATCAGGGATAAGAGTTTTTTTTTTTAAATAGTTAATTTTGTCCTTAAACTCACATGCACATATTTTATCCCAAAATAAATGACATGTGATATTATATGATTGATTGTTTGTGAAATAAGAGCGAGATCGCTTTATTTTGAGCAGTTTAAGGATAAAACAAATTATAAAAGAAGTTTAAAAATGAAATTAGTCCATTTCAAAAAGTTTAAGGGAAAAAATTATATTTGATTATCAGTTATCAACTGGTATGCATGGGATCTCCAAAATTACAATTGTTCATTAAATTTAAATTCCCATTAAAAGTAATTAGAGTCATATGTTCTATGTTCAAAAAGTCGCCAATTAAGCTTATAATTTCTATGAAACAAAGGAAAACTAAATAGCAAATTGTGTGTGTTGTGTGTGTGTTGGGGCTTATTTATTAATCATTCTTGGTTGATTTATCATCTTTGGTTTTTTTTTTTTTCATACTAATTATTATTTTTTGTTTAAGCCATAAATTATAGTTCTTATGTTTCTAAAATTTATAGGAAATTCAAGTACTATATGATATAATCTTGTTAATTACAAAAAATAAAAACAAAAAACTATCTTAAAAAAGATTTAATTAACAAAAACTTAAAATTTTATTTGGTTTGGGTGCATGGTGGCGTGGGGTTTTTGGATTTGACAGAACCTTAATCTAATAAAGTTTTATTTTCGTTAAATATGTGAACGAACAACTCTTTCTTTAAGTCGCTTTTGTTACATATATATACACTTAATTTAATCTATTGTATTATTTATAATATATTGGTTTTAATTTTTTTTTTATGAAAGCTTTAAATTAAAAATAATTTATCCCAGCACGTGGTTGGGTACCCTATGTAGACCAACTTTTTAAAAGAAATTTAATAATCAAATAAAGCCTATATATCTATATATTACTTGTTCCAAAAATTATATTAAACATATCCAATAATTTATACTAATTAATATTATTTTTAGGTGAATTTTTTGATTGGAGAAATTAACAACCATTGACATCCTTAATTTATTAAGTAGACTATATATATATATATATATATATATATATATATATATTAAAGTTAATTTTATATTCATACACTATATTCTTATGGTGTCAAGGTCATCATACCAATTGGTTGGTTGGACTTTCTCAATCAATTAACGTTCTACATATTAGTAGATACTTTCTTCAATTAAATGGGATAAATAAATATAATAGAAATTGCACGATCTTCAGTTATTCACTATATTATTCATAAGGTGAAGAGTGACACATGAAATTTTGCACTACATAAGATACAAAGATTTTTAAAATTTCCCCTGGATTTTTTTTCTTTAACATAATACGTTTATGAACATAAATAATTGGTATGTTTAGTCAATTAGACCCTTGAAAATTTGTACAAAAATGTAAATGCATAATAAATCTATTGACTAAAAAGTAAAAATATCAACAACCTTCGAGAATATTAGCAAAACGTGTTTGAAAGTAAAAAGTAAAAAAAAAAAGAAAAGAAAAATTCTAGTATACATGATTTTTTGAAAAATCAAGTCATATAAATGACTAAATATGTCAATGGTGGTAAATTTGTTATGTTTGGAATTGTTTATATTTTTTTTAACATTAGATGCAATTCACCAAATTAAATTAATAGCATATTAATTTTTAAGAGAATATAACTTTGTAATTTTTTTCAGATATTAATATATTATTAAATTAATGCATCGTCGCACCAAATTTAAAATAAAATTTTTTTATAAGTAAAAAAATAAAGACTCGAATTAAAAATTTTTACGGTATTGAAATCAGTTTTTATCCTTGAAATATTTTTTAAAGACAAAGTATTTATAATCATTGATTGGACAAATAATAAAGTAATTTGGTAGGAAAGTGGAAAATGTGAATGGTTTAATGTCAGTAGCAATTGAAAAAAAATAAAGAATATTATTTTAGGGCAAGTATTAGAAGAAAATGAGGCAGTCAAGCAAAGTTGGCAGCCGATCGAGGAAGAGCTGCCGTCCGGGCCGGAGACGATAAAGACAAAATAGTGTGGGACCCACGCGCCGCTGCAACCATCTCCCACTTGCCCACTCCCCTTCTCTGGTTTATTAATTATTATTATATTTATGTATTAAATTAATCTCTCTCTCAAACTCAACTAATCTCCCTGTGGTCAACTTTTTTGAGTTAACTATGGTTAGTTTTTAACCAGGAAAATGAAATCCAACATGGCAACATCTATAAGTTAACCCCACCAACACATTTCTCTTTCTTTTAGGGTTCATTTGCTCAAATGTTTATATCATTAGATCACACACACAACTTAATTATGCCATTTCTATTCATCATTTTCCCCACTCTCTTTCTCTTCTCGCTGCATTTTATACCATCCAATTACATTTTATTTTATATAACTACGTACCTTTTCACATTTACAAATTCTGATAATTTAAAATTATTTTTTATTTTTATAATTATACAAATAATAAATTAAATTTTAATTATTCAAATTGAGTTTTGACGTCACGAAATTATTCTTTCCTTCTTTTTTATGTGCCATTTTGACCAAAATTTAAATTTCATTTTTTCAAGAAAAGAAGTTCAAACCCTAATTTCATACTGATGATGGAAACTTTCTTTTAAGTTGTCAAACTTTATAATCATTTTTTTAATTATTAATATTAATCAGTTCGAACCGGATTGGTCTACTACTGAGATAAAACTCTTCTAATTCAACTATATATATGAAAGGTTAAATTATAACATCTCATGCTTAAGCAAATAAACACATATTTTAATTTGAAAAAAAAATTAAGAAAAAGGACATAAAATAACTTGCATGTTAATAAAATTATTGTCTCTGCTTTTATTAATTAATGGATGGTATATAATTAATCTGCTGTTTGCAGACCATAACGATTAACTTACAAATAAACTTTATAAAAGAATTATATATGGTGATAATATAATATTATTTATTTGAGGGATTGAGTTCACAGCAACGTATGTGAGAGTGGGAATTAAGGTACATGAAAAATAAAATAATAAAATAAAGAATGGGTGAAGAAATAATTAATAATTCAAAGCATATAATTATTATAATTTATAAAGTTTTGAAGTTGTGATAGAAATGACTGCGTTTGTGTCTTCTCTTCCTCTTATCTCCTTCAATTTCTCTTCTCTCTGCACACTCTTCTCCCTTTCCAAAATATTTCTCTTTAATTTCTTTTTAATTATTTTTCTTATTTTATAATTAAAATAAAATTTCTATTTTCTTATCCAAATTTTTTTTAGAAAAATCATTTCCCTTTAATTTAATTTCCTGTTTTGTTTTTCATTTTGATGTTCGCATGGCCGGTTTGGATTTAGGGACTACTACTCGTTACATTCATCAGCTTCATCAAAGGCCTGACCTTCATCTCCAGCACCAACCAGATACCCAAGATCACGATTCTAACCGCCATGGAGCCTCTGCCTCCGCCGCCGGTGGTCTTTTCTCCACTGATCACCAACGCGACGATGCCTCCAATCATCAAGGCCTTGACTTAGTAGCCGCAGCTGCAAATTCAAACCCTGACGATTTAGTACCTCGCCGCCCCAGAGGCCGCCCACCGGGTTCCAAGAATAAACCCAAACCTCCTGTCATCATAACTAGAGAAAGTGCTAACACACTGCGGGCTCACATTCTTGAAGTAGGAAATGGATGCGATGTTTTTGAATGTGTGAGCAATTACGCCCGCCGACGGCAGCGAGGGATTTGTATACTTAGTGGAGCTGGAACCGTAACGAATGTTAGCATCAGGCAACCAGCGGCTGCCGGAGCTGTTGTCACTCTCCATGGCAGATTTGAGATCTTATCTTTATCTGGATCTTTCTTGCCGCCTCCAGCTCCACCGGGAGCAACTAGTTTAACAATATTTCTTGCCGGAGGACAAGGCCAGGTGGTAGGTGGAAGCGTTGTGGGGGAGCTGACGGCGGCTGGTCCTGTGATTGTTATAGCAGCATCATTCACAAATGTTGCTTATGAAAGGCTACCTTTAGATGAAGACGAGCAACAATTACAGATTCAGAGCGGCGGCAACAGCGGTGGAGTTGGAAATAATCCGTTTCCTGATGTAGGAGGAAGTTCATCAGGTGGGTTACCTTTCTTTAATTTACCGGCGAATATGCCGGGAAACGTGCAGTTGCCGGTGGATGGATGGAATAATAATTCAGGGAGTAGGGCTCCGTTTTAATAGGATAATTTTGGTATGAGAAAAATATGAATTGCTGCAATTGAATGTTGGAGAAGATCGTAAAAGGAAAAAATCCGGCGTGAGAGAGTGGATTTCAGATACCGGAAGTAGTATAGAAAAAGAAAAGGTCAGCTAATTTCATGGCTTTCTTGTACTCAACCATCTTTCTTCTTCTTCTCCATCATCTTCTTCTATGTGATGTTTTTCTAGGGTGTTTTTCCTTCTTTCTTTTCGGATTTTAGACTTCTTTGTTCATTTAATTGTGGAATTCTATAAGAATTAATGGTTTGGGAATGTATTTCAGTCTGTTAATCAAAATCTGCAACTCATCATTCACTCAACTTCAGTGAAATTTATTACTAACCCATCAACTAGGGTTTCTTTTACTTCTCATTATATTTATATATTTTCGCCTCAGAAATTAATTAGCAAGCCTACAAGGGGTCAGTGAGACTGCAAATATATTTTCTTTTGCATTGTTTTCAGGAGGGAATAGAAAACTTTATATATAAAACACAGCATTCTGATCAGTTCCATTTTAAGTTTGAAGCTGACTTTCTTTCATCTATTTCTTCTGGGAATCAGCTAATTTCTTTTTGATTTTTCTGTAATTAAGTAGTAATTTAATTAACATTCCTGTCTTCAAAATCTTTTTCCTTTTTTTTTTGAAGTTAAGAAAAGACATATCAAACTTCCAAGCAGCTTGTCTCCATTGCCAACTTACTGCTAATAATTAAACGACTACTCTGCATAACTATATAGTTAATTAATTAGTTAATTCATGTACACTGACACAGTTTGTGTTTTTCTACCAATTGTTTCTGGTTTTATTTTAATTGAACTAATTAATTGATTGCAACTATATATACTTAAAAATTGATCATTTAGTTAGTTTTTAGTTGAACTAATTAATTGATTAATTTCAGATATCTTAACTCTAACTAGATATGAAAATTACGTGAAAATAATATTTAGTGTTTAAAAAGGCAAATTCATGTTGATTTGATAAGTTATAAAGTTTCAATTAGGAGATAATTAGGCTAGTAAATATTAATTAAGCATGTCAATTGTGTATATATTCTTGGATCCTTTTTGACTGTGTTCTATGTTTGATGAAGTAAGTGCTTCCCTTGCATCCAACTAAACATGGAAAAATGCTTCTTATAATGCTTTTAATTAATTAAAACTGCATTTGATTCCTTAATTAGTGCACCTTACTTTAGAATATGGTTATATTAATAAAATATTTCTTCTACTTTTTCATATATCCTAACAATAATGTTAATTAGTCTTGTCTTGGCTATTCCTTTGGATGATATTAATTTGTTATGACCAGCTAATATGAATTAAGCAGGAGATGTGGTTGATTGACATATCCATGGATCATAAATGTGTTAATTAAAGACTGTAAGAAGGATTAATTGTTTTCAATTTGACATATGAGTTTTCTGTATATAGCTGCTAGCTCCTTGGTGATGCTACATGTCTAGTTTAATCTACAGCTATTATATACTTAGCTTTAGTAATAACTAATTTTACAGAGATCAATTAGTGGGTTTAGCAAATAATTTTGCTATGGACACCATTAAAGATTTGTTTTGATCATTTAGTGTTTTGATCATAATTAATTCTCTTCGGTTTCTTGATTTGGGAATGGCAATTTTCTACTAACTCTTTGACATTAATAAAGCTTATTTTTGAGGGAGTACTAGTGACTCAAAGCCTTAAACTTTTGAAAATGATCATTCCACTAAACTCAAATAGAATTAATTTCATCGATATTGGACTTACGGTAAAATAATGTAGCAAATAATATTAAAAAATTTTATAACATAAAGATATATCAATTTTGAAAAATTATGTTCAAAAGTAATTTCAGCCGAAATTAACCATAAAAATCACTAAAAATTACCATCAAAGTACTTGCTAATGCTTCAGCTCAATTTTGGAGCACGCATGTAGATAAGAAGAAAAAACAGAGTTGCGAGAAAAAGATAGTCTTTTATTATATATGAAAAGATGACACTCACTCATAGTTTATAAAGCTATAGTTGTACATTTATATATTTCTACAGAACTAAGATAAGAATGAACAAGAGATTGTAGTTTAGTAAAAGTCTTTGGCGTAGTAGCTGCACATGTCTATCCATTGGAGTCTTTTATATTAAACGAACTACCATTATCGTAGGAATTTGTTGCACCTTGGGCATCCTTATCATTAATCATATGTGTTGTATTGTGAGTTTTGTCGGCCTTATCGCTCCAAGATTGGGGGAACTCCTTATGACTCCATGAACTTACGTGTGTGTTAATATCTCCCCGCAAACTAAGCCGGGGTTGGAGGCACAGTTTGGTAAGAAAGGAAGCAAGGGTTGCTTTGGAGATAAGCTTGGTAAATATATCGGCAACCTGAGCAGAAGAAGCAACATGGTTAGTGACAAGTAGTCCAAGAGCAATGCGTTCACGTACATAATGGTAATCCGATTCAATATGTTTACTCCTTGCATGGAAAACTGGATTGGTAGTGAGGTGCAAAGCACTGAGATTGTCACAGTAGAGGACAGGGGCAGATGAAAGCGATATACGGAGATCATTGAGAATGTAGGTGAGCCAGGTAAGTTCAGCAGCAGTGTGGGCCATGGCACGATACTCAGCTTCAGTACTAGATCGCAAGACCATGTGTTGCTTTCTGGCGCACCAGGAAATGATATTCGTGCCAATAAAAGTGCAGTATCTAGTGGTAGAGTGCCTCGTGGTGGGACAACCAGCCCAATCAGCATCTGAGAAGGCAAATAGTTCCAGCGAAGTGTTGAAAGTGAGAAGTAAACCAGTGTCAATGGTTCCTTTGACGTACCGAAGGATACAACGAACCAATTTGAGATGAGCAACCGTCGGGGCATGCATGAACTGAGAGACATAGTTAACACTGTAGGAGAGATCAGGCCGAGTAAGGGTGAGGTACTGGAGAGCACCAACAGTGGCATGAAAGGAACTAGGATCTTCAAGAGGAGCAGAGTGATTAACAAGCGAGGGTTTGGTTTCAAGAGGCATGGGTATGGGCTGACAGTGAAGCATATTGGACCGATCAAGAATAGTGAGGGCATAATGAGACTGAGACAAATGAAGCCCATCAGACGTCGGAGAGAATTGAATGCCCAAAAAATAATGCATGGGACCTAAATCCTTCATGGAGAACTCACGGTTTAAGAGCTGAATAAATGAGTTGACGAGGTTTATGGAAGATCCTGTAAGGAGCATGTCATCAACATAGAGAAGTAAAACCAATAAACCGTTAGTAGAGTGAGAAATAAAAAGGGAGGGATCAGCAAAGCTACAAAAGAAGCCATGGGAGAGTAAAAACTAGCTAAGGCGATCAAACCAAGCACGAGGGGCTTGTTTAAGGCCATAAAGAGCACGTTGAAGCTTACATACATGAGAAAGAAATTGTGGATCATGCATACCTGGTGGTTGTTCCATGAAAATATCTTTAATAATATGACCATGTAAGAAAGCATTCTTGACGTCAAGTTGACGAATGGACCACTGTTTAACAAGAGCAAGAGATAGAAGTAGGCGAATTGTACCTGGTTTGATGACAGGATAAAATATTTCTAAGTAATCAATACCGTCAAGTTGGTGGTAACCTTTGGCCACAAGACGGGCTTTAAGGCGATCTAATGTTCCATATGGTTTGAGCTTAGACTTAAAGACCCATTTGAAATCGATGACATGGAGGTCTGGAGTGCACGAAACTAAATGCCATGTTTTATTCTGGTGTAAGGCAGAAAGCTCTTCAAGCATGGTAGCCTTCCACCCAGGGTATGAGAGAGCAAATTTGATATTTGTAGGATTTCGGGGAATGGTAGAGGATGAGGTGACAGTTAAGGCATAGCGAGGGTTGGGCTTATGAATCCCAAGTCTAGACCGAGTGACCATAGGGTGAGTAGAAAATGGATCAGAAGGATGTGGAAGACTTGTAAAGGAGGAGGAAGTAAGGTGAGGAGTAGAGTATTCAGGAAGTGGGACGAAAAGCATAGGAGCAGGATTGAGTTCTGGTGGCATAGGAGGAAAAACAGATGTGGGAGTAGTGTCGAAAGGACGGACATCATGGACCAATTCATCCTGTACACTAGGGAGGTTGAGCAGAGGAATGGGAATTAGTGAGAAAGGGACTGGCAACGGGGTACCTGAAATAAGAGGGGCATTAGATGAAGTCAACCAAGAATCAAAAATATTAATAGCATGTGTAGTAGAGATAGGCCTAGATGTAGATTTAAAAGGGAAGATGTTTTCATCAAAAACTACATGACGAGAAATAATAAATTTTTTGGTAGAAGGATGAAAACATTTATACCCTTTACGTTTTTCACTATAGCCGACAAAAACACAAAGAATAATCTTAGGATCAAATTTATTTGTCTTTGTATCCCAAGTATATGGAAAGCATTTAGAACCAAAGGTGCGAAGTGAAGAGTAGTTAGGATGAGTGCCATGTAATTTAAAGTAAGGAGTATTAAAATGAAGAGAGGAGGATGGCAACCTATTAAGCAAGAACACTGCAGTGGTAAAAGCTTCAACCCATAAATACAGGGGTGCATGACTATAAAATAACATTGTCATACCTAGTTCTCGAATAATGCGGTGTCTTCTTTCAATAGTACCTGATTGTTCTGGTGTGTAGGGACACGAAATCTGGTGTATAATTCCTGTTGCAAGGAAATGAGATGATAACTTGGAGTTGACAAATTCCCCACCACCATCGGAGTGGAAGATTTTTATATGTTTATTAAACTAACGGAGTACATATTGTTCAAAAGCTAAGTATGCAGGAAAAAAATCATATTTATGTTTCAAGGGAATAATCCATATATACTTAGAGAAATCATCAACCAAGCATGCATAAAATTTAAATTTTCCAATAGAAAGGATAGGAGCTGGCTCCCATAAATCACAATAAATTTTCTCAAAGATAGCAGAACTTGAATTTTTAGAAGAATTAAAAGGAAGTTTACTTAGTTTTCCTAACTGACAGCTATCACATAGATGTACAGGTCGTGAAGGACCAGTAACAGTAATGAGCTTTTTATTCTTCAATAACTGAACCGTCGAAGCTTAAAGATGTCCTAGACGCTGATGCCAAACCTCTGTGGTGCCGAATTTGAAGCGATGAGAGAAGTAGGCTTCAGGTGTATTAGATAAAACATATAGATTATGCTTCCTTTTCCCTGTTATTATGGGGTAACCTATTGCTCGTTCCTTTACACAAAAACCCACATCAGAAAATTCACAATTAACTGGAAATTAAGAAGTTAGTTGACTTATGAAAAGTAAATTTTTTGTCAGATTGGGAACTAAAAGAACATAATGCAGAGGTAAAATTTGATTTTGTTTAACACATGAATTACCAATACCTGTGATTGGTAGGGAGGATCCATCACCAATTAAGACAGAATCAAGTCCATGATACATGTGAATATTAGTCAGCATGTTAGGCGTACCTGTCATGTGGTTGGAAGCACCTGTATCAGCAATCTATTCCGTGTCAGTGATGGAGTTGTCTAAAGTGAGAGCAGAAAAAGCTTTAGGAAGTGACTCATGTTGAGGTGTCGGTTTTGGTATCCACCAATAGATTTTGGCAATATGGCTTGATTTCCCACAAAATTGGCAAGTTTCATTTCGATATAGTTTCCTTTCTTCTGCTGTCATGCAGCGTTCTCCTGGGGGTGGTGGACGTCGTTGTTGGAAAGAATTTTGGTTTTGGTTTTGAGACTGGTGTGCTTGAAATCCTCATTCTGAAGAGGTGAAAGGTCTATTGCGATTTATGGAGGAAGAGCTGTGCAATGGTTTCTGTTGCTGACCATAAAAGGCTAGGTGTGGGGTGAGTTGAGAAAGAGAGGTATCAGTGTGGTTCAAGAACCAGTTTCGACGCTGATCAAAGTTTTGTAGTTGTGAAATGAGCTCAGAGTAGGTTGGTTTTGGAGGTTTAAGCATTGTCGTGGTGAATGTTTCATACTGTGGTCCAAGGCTTGTGAGGAGGCAGAAGACTTTCTCCTTATCTAGTATAGGTTTGCCAATAGCAGTAAGATTGTCACACAGTTCCTTGAATGTGCGTATGTGGTCTGCAATAGTTTTGTTGTCGTCTTTGCGGAGATAGCTCAGTTGTTGTCGCAGTGTAAATTCTCTCTCTTGAGAATCTTGTGCATAGGCATCTTTTAATGCGTTCCAGATTGCATGTGCTGTTTCTAAGCCAATGACAAGTCCCAACGTTTCTTCAGAGAAGGTTCCAATGATCCACCCTCGAAGGAGCCGATCGGACCTTTGCCAGGCAATGAACTCTTTGGACAGTTGTGGTGTGTCGTTTGAATCTGAGGTGCTATACTTGGGTGAAGTTGGAGTTTCATTAGTAAGGTGATCAACTAAGTCTTGGCTTTCTGCTAGGCCAATGAGTTGTTCTCTCCATAATGGGTAGTTTGATTGAGTGAGTTTTAAGGTGACAAAGTTCCCAACGTTTAGAGACAATGAAGTCATGATAGTGAGATGTGACAGGAATGTTCCTGCTCTGATACCAAGAAGAAAAAACAGAGTTGCAAGAAAAAGATAGTCTTTTATTATATATGACAAGATGACACTCACTTATAGTTTATAAAGCCATAGTTGTACATTTATATATTTCTACAGAACTAAGATAAGAATGAACAAGAGATTGTAGTTTAGTAAAAGTCTTTGGCGTAGCAGCTGCACATGTCTATTCATTGGAGTCTTTTATATTAAACGAACTACCATTATCGTAGGAGTTTGTTGCACCTTGGGTATCCTTATCATTAACCATATGTGTTGTATTGTGAGTTTTGTCAGCCTTATCGCTCCAAGATTGGGGGAACTCCTTATGACTCCATGAACTCACGTGTGTGTTAATAAGATAAACACATCAATAAACCATGTAAAATATGTTTAGTGTATCAATCTGACGTTTCACTTCAATTCAATTATTATGCCTTATGTTAGTATGACACGACACATATTTTACGTAACTTGGTGATGTGATTGTATACATGTGAGCTTCTACGCTGAGTTGGAGTTCTAGCAAGAATTTTGGTGGTGATTTTTAAAGATTTTCATGGTTGATTTCAGTTAAAATAATTTTTTGAAGTTGAGATATTTTTTAGTTACAAATTTTTTTTATTGCTATCGATTCGTTATTTTTGTATCAGTATAATGATGATTTGTGAAATTAACCTAACTCGAATATCCACCCATTATCTCCTCAAAGATTTTGTAATTGATTAAAACTATAAATAAATAAAATCGCTTCTTGTGAAAAAAAGAAGAAGAAAAAGAAGAGGAATTACTTTTCAAATCTTCATATTGGGAAGTGCTTTTACTAATGCTATATAGGTATACAATAATATAACATAAAAGAAAAATTATATAACGGAAAACGAACAAAGAAAAAGAAAATACGAGAAGGAAACAATTTGATTCATGAAAATACATTCGGCTTATGTTGTTTTGGATATATATTTTACTAAGAAAAAAAAAAGTTTATTTAGAACTTACTCTTATTTCTTATTATTCTTTCAAAAACAGTCAAATTTATTTTATTCCTACTAAGTCGTATATTTTTATAAAAAAATTGCATATGATCGATTATGATCTCTTTCTTTCTATTTCCCTTATTTTCCATTCAAAATAAAAGGAAAAAAAATTGGAAATGCAATTATATATGTACACATATTAATTAAGGATGATGATGATGATGATTAGAAGTACAAGAAATTAAGAAATACTGTGAGAAATTAACTTGAAAGGTAGTTAGGACATAAAGATCCTATAGCTTACCCACAAAAAAATAATAAGGGCAAGTTTGTTGGTAAAAAATATTAAGAAAAACTTTGATTGAAATATGAGGTGGATAGGTGTTTATATATTATCATATTCATAATTAATAATTAATTAATTAATTCTTAAATATAATATTCGATTGTAAGCTGTCACCTTCCTAGATAATCAAGAGAGCAGTTGAATTTCGTATGTTCACAAGAAAACGTTAGTTTTTTATGTTATAATTTAGTTTTATTGATTTAATAAACTATGATCAAATGGAACAACATTTCCAAGGACTTGTTTATGAGTTGTGTGCAGTTATCATGGATGATGACAACGTACCACGGATTCTCTCTCTACTTTGTTAAATTATTTATTACTGGATTTTTTTTTAATCTAAAGTCGTCATGTTTAATTTTTTTTAATTCATAGTTAATTATTAATCAAGATGCTAACATTTTTAAAATATGTACACAGTAATTACAAAATCTAAGAACATGATAAGCATCAATTATTATAGTCTATGGTGACCATGACATGCATGAAAATGATTTTTAGATAAATAATCTGTTTAAGAAAATAATGTGTTTTAGATCCTCTAAAAAGTTTACTTAATAAATCCAAATATATGCGATGATTAAGATAGACAAGAAAGCAAATAGTAATAGACTAAAGCAATTGGAATTGAATCAATTAATTAATTAAACAGAATCCAAGAATTTACTTGAACTATATATATACTTTTTAGTTTAAATTAATGTTTTCTTACTTGAGAACTTTTAAAATCATGATTTGTAATTTGTATTGAAATTAATATCCATACATATTAAAAATGTAATTAGTTTGATTTAAAATAAACATCATTTGGATAAGAAATTTCCGTTAATAATAGCTATAAGTAAGATAATAAATGATATACAAATACACTTGATTTTTTTTTAATAGGAAAACCTCAAAATTGAATTAAATTTGAATGGAGGTTACATCATCCAGAAGTAAATGGGAAATATGAGATGGAAAATCTTCAATCCAAACAAGTGCAGAGGGAGAAGTGGAACAACTCTTAGCTAGACAATGAGCCCCACTATTACCTGTTCTAGGAGTAAAACACCAGTAGCATGAAGTAAACTCCTTGCTTAATGTCTGACAATCTGCAAGAATACCTCTAAAGCCATTTCGAATATCTGAATTCTCCACCAAACAATCAATTGCATACTTACAATCTAGTTCAACCACTATATTATAAAAACCCCGATCTTTTGCAATGGAAAGACCAAAGAGGAGAGCCATAGCCTCTAATATGTAAGAATTCCATGAGCCCACTGTTGTTTTCTATCCACAGGCCAACACTTGCCCTTGTGCATCTCTAAAAACCACCCCAAAACCCACCAAATCATCCCATACAATTCCTTCATCAGCATCGATCAATTTCACCTTGTTTGACAAAGGTGGATTCCACACACTCCTGCCAAAAGTAACGGGAATACTGCAACCATAAGATTTTGAGGAAATAGCTAGAAACTAATTGATCAAGCTCCCAGCTGAGAAAAATATTTGAGAGCACCCAATATCTATATTATTATTAAAATGTCGATTTCTAGCATTAACATCGATTCATTTAACGTTTAGAACCTTTCCAACGAGACATAACGAAATCTGCGGTCGTTGTTTCTTATTAATACGTTCATCCAAGTTAAATTTTGCTACTTGATTCCCCTCCTTTGTCAAATGCAACGATGAAAGTAGTGTATCAATATTATCCGGATTGTCCATTATTGCAGTTCAAACACATAAGACAAAGACAAACCTTAGCAAGGCTAAGGAGATAAAACACTTGAATTCTTTTATTACATATTGCATGTAATGGCCTTAATACCGGGTTAGCTGTGAACAGTATTTTCTAGATAATGAATAGTGTTTTCGGGCTGAAAAATACATGTGGAAGTGAAAAATATTTTATTTGACTATTTAAAAATATTGGTCATGGGTAATTCGGAATTGAAATTTGAAGCGATTTTAAGATCAAATAGGTCTCTAAAAGTCAAAAATACGAAAATCAGAGCGGTTTGATTTTAGGTTAACTAGTTTGACCATAATTTGATCGAGCCGTTAAAAATAGTAAATGAAGTCTAAAAATTATTAAAAATTATATACATTCCTAAAATAATGTGTAAAATATTTTGGTTGTAAAAAGTAAATTTTTCGATAATACCGATATTTTTGAATCGGATCGATTTAATTGAATCGGATAAAAAATGGATTCCGATTGAGCTGAAATTTTGTGTACAACCTATTTTTGATGTGATAAGAATAATGAAATTATTTTTAGAGTGATTTGAATTTGGAAAGTGAGATAATTACAAGAGAATAGTTTTATGGGCTTTATTTTGAATTTTCGGACTTTATTTGGTGGGCTTGGATTAGACCAAAACCCAAACCATTTAGCCACCTTAAATATCTGCTGGAAGAGTGAGAGTTGTTCAGCTTTCATCATCTCCTTGAGCTTATTTCTTTCTCCTCCAAGCCGAAACCACCATAAACCCATTTTCCTAATTTTTTTTCAAGATTTCTCTCATCTTCTCTCTCAATCCAAGCATAAGAAAGTTTATTCTGCCTCTCTAGTTGCTTAATCCAGCCTCTATCTTGTTATTAAAGGAAGCTAAGATAAGAAAATTAAGTGAGAAAGTTTAAGTGTCAAATTGAGGTATGAAAATTTTAAGGGTTTAAATTTATTTAAGGGTATTTCTTAATATTTTTGGGTGACTAAATTTCATTTATAATGTTTATTTTAGCAAAAGATAACAAAAAATAAGGTTTTGATAGGGTTAATATCCGACCATGGTAGGTACACAAAGTGAAGGCCATTCTTCCAAAGCAAAAGGGAAAGAAAAAGAGGTTTAGGCAAGGAAAAAAGGTTAGTGGCTTCAAATTCAAATATTTTCCATTATTTAGCATGCGTTTCCTTTAGCTAAGTTAGGAAAAAATTGGTAAATGTATGAATATTTGAAATTGATAGTAGAATAGTGTAATTGGATCTTAAATAAGCTTATTAAAATGCTTAAATAAATTTTAAAGAACATGATTGATGGACTTCTTATGTTGGCCGAATTCTTTCCTAAGGAAAAGTAGTGTGTATTTTATATATTTTGATATTTTTAAACCATAAAATGATTACAATCATGTAATAACATATCTATAAATTTTTATAGAATTTATGAAAATTAATTAAATAATTTTGTTAAGAAAATTTGGTTATGTATAAGGTAAAAATATTGAATTAATGTGAATTAATTCATAAATTGATGAGAAATGATAAATTATAATGTATTAATTCACAAACTGTGTAAAAAGTATTGAAAAAGTAATTGACCGACCGTCTGAAAAGAAAGAAGTACTGAAAGTATCAAAAATCTGATAAATATTTTGAAAATAAATGCAATTTTTTCCTTAGCAATAGTCAGACAGTCAAAATCTAATTCAGGATATAATTAGCTAGTCATAGGGATACATATACCGCGGTACAAGTTATGATGACTTGCTTTGCTATGGTAGGATCATTGATCTACGCAGTATCTGTCTGTTCTGTTATCTATTTTGTGAGAAATGATAATTTTTCAGTCTATATGTGGTCCTGTGGGGTCCACATCCCATATATCCAGTCTGAAAATTTTTGTTGGGGTTGTACTAAGGTAATTAATGTGAAAATAAGTAAAAAATGTGTAAAAGATAAGTAAAAGTGAAGTTAAAAGTGAAAAAATGACATAATTGAAAGAAATTAAAAGTTTAGGAGCAAAATTATAATTTCTCCAAAAAGTGTGTTTAATGAGTAAAAGTAATTAAGAAATATTTATAAAGGGTAAAATGATA
This sequence comes from Excoecaria agallocha, assembly GCA_037975025.1. Taxonomy (NCBI): domain Eukaryota; kingdom Viridiplantae; phylum Streptophyta; class Magnoliopsida; order Malpighiales; family Euphorbiaceae; genus Excoecaria; species Excoecaria agallocha. The sequence continues at coordinate 70,879,016 of CM075810.1, forward strand.
ATTTAATGTCCAAATAATCCAAAAATGAAGTTTTGTAAATTAAAGGGACTAAAATATAATTTTACGTAAAAATAATAAAGTAAAGCCCTGTTAGTTGTTTTATGTGCCAAAAGTCAAATTGAAAGTGAAACTAATGAAAATATTGGCAATTTTGTAGTTAAATTGCAAAAGGGTATTTTCATAATTAATTGAAAAATTAAGGATTTAAGTGAAAAGTTTACCAAAAGTTGAATGTTAAGGTGAAAAGACTGCTAAAAATGGATAAGAATGTTTTTTAATAGGAAAGATTGGAATTTTGCACTTTTGGTGCAATTATGTTTGTGTTGGAAAATTTTAAGATTTTTAGTCACCATTGTGCATATTTAATGCTCAGCACGTAGGATTTACTACGTGGAGATATTGATTGTGATCTGGAGCTATAGTACACAGGGGATGGAGAATTTGATGGATTGAAGCTATATTTTTATTTTGGCATGTATAATAATGTAAATATTTGAAGTTTAAAAATGGTTTGTAATAGTTCTTGAATTGTATATGTATATGTATTTGACTAGTTGAGGATATTTTGAGTATTGAGATGTTTTGGAGGATGTATGAATGAGATGATTATTTTGATTATAAACTGTTGTATCCCTAAGGGACTGTGGTTATTGTCTGATTTTCAAGGGGCTAGTCCAATATATAGCTATTATATTGTCAAATTTTTGCAAAATAAATAGTAAAATTGGACAGTTATAGGTTATCGATAATGTAAACTTTGTATATGAATTTTGGATAATTATTATTGGTTAATGAATAATTAAGGGTTAAGTTTATAAATTTTAAGTTAAGAAGGAAAAAAAATTCGGTCAAACGCTTAAGTCGGAAAGACTGTTACAGTAAGGGTGTTACATTGCAAATTGTATTTTTCAGAATTTTTTAATTTTGAATATATTTCTTTTCCAATTTGCTTATTCCAATAAAATAATGATTTACATAAAAAAATGAAAAGTTCATATGTTAAATATTTGCTCATTTGAATCGTAACTGGACATAAGATTTAACATTATGATTAAAGAAACTATTCTTGTATTTTAGGAAGAAAAAGGTATTAAAATGCATTTCATATTTTTTTTAAAGGGGTTGAAATACTTTTGAATTTTTGTTTGGAATAAAAATGTCTTTAACTTTTAAAAAGATATTAAAATGTCTTTTTGTTAATCTATCGTCTATTGTAGGGTAAAAGTGTCGATATTGAGCCATGTAAGTAAAAGATCCACCATTAAATATTTTTGAAAAAATGTACTAAAAATCCCTTCATATTTTCTCAAAGTGGCTAAAATACCCCTGAAATTTTTTTAGAGCAAAAAATACCATTGAACTTATGAAATAGGTATTAAAATATCCATCCGTTAAGTTGCTATCCACTTCAGGGGTAACGAAATTGAGATGTCACATTAATAGGACTGATTATTACTTATATGATAGAAATACACATATATTTATGCCACATAGGCGCAACGTAAGTACGAGACTCATAATAAAAATTTTTGTTACTTTTTTTTTTCTCTTATCTCCAAAGTACGATTTGTGCTTTCTCCTTCCAACAAATTCCTACTTTAGGGATTTTTCGTGCTTGCTAAAAGGAGAAAGCACGTATTGTGCTTAGGAGAGAAGAGAGAGAAGAGGGAGAAATGAAAAGAAATTATTGTGGGTTCCACATTTATCTAGCGTCTATGTGGCATAAATCTGCTTACATGTCTCCCATGTTAGCAATAATTAGTTTTACTAATGTGATATGTCAGTTTCATTATTTTTAAAGTAGACTATAACTTAATAGAAGGGCATTTACTACCGATTTTATAAGTTTAGAAGTATTTTTATTCAAAAAAATTTTAAGGACATTTTAACCATTTTGCAAAAATATAAAGGATATTTTAATACTTTTTTTCAAAAATATTTAATACTATGTGCCTCGCTTGCGTGGCATTTATGTAGTGCGCTGCTCCAGCACCGTTATCTTGTAGTAGATGGCAGATTAATAGAAGGGTTTTTTTTTTTAATATTGTTTTTAGAAATTAAGGGAAATTTTGGTTCCAGAAAGAATTTCGGGAGCATTTCAACTCCTCTACAAAATTATGAAGCGCATTTTAGTATATTTTCCTTTACTAAAATTTAATTAATATGCTTTTGTTTTCAGATTTGCATATATCACGACAAGAAAATTGATTTTTAACGATCAAAATTTAGCGAATGGATGAAAATCCGGTCGTTAAATATGTACCAACAACCAAGGGAACTTAATCCGATCGTAAAATCTTAAATCCTATTATTTTCTAACGAGGGGCTCCAATCCCGTGGTTGAAAGATAACAAATCCGGTGGTTAATGGCTTAAAAAAAAGCGGGACTCCAACTTCGTTTGCCTCCGAAAATGTTCTTAATTATATTATTAAAAAAAAATAGCATTGCTTTGTTTATGTTTTTCCAAACCTAAAATAAACGCAATCCACGCTAAACCTAAACAAAAATGGCATCCACCCTCAAATGTTTTGCAGAAATATATATATGTTTTTTTGTCTATCCTTTAATAGTGTAATTCTTATTACATCAAACCTGACATTCTACTATTTTATACATGCAAAATATTTGAATATTTATATATGGCGGTAAGTATATAGAGTAAATATAAACTATGGGTTCAAATATAATTTTTCCATAATAATCTGACTAAAATAAATTCAAATTGACTCTTAAAAGATAACATGGAATGATACGAGTCACTTTTTTTTTTAATTAGAAAACTCGAATTTAAATTTTAAATATAATACATCTTTAAATTTTATATTTAAAGTAAACATTTTGTCTAACATGAATCCAAATTATTAGATGAATAAATTTCAAATATAAGATGAATTATACAAGAGATAATGATATTCTTTTTCCTTCGAACTTTTGAAATTGATTAATTTTATTCCTAACCTTTTTTTTTTGGTCATTTTTTACCCTTAAACTATTTAAAATATTATTTATACAGTATTCATTTTAAAGCTAAAATATGTCCATTTTAATAAATTTAAAGGTAGAAATTGCCTATTTTACAAAGTTTAGGGGAAAAATTTTTCATTTTAAATACTTAGAAGTAGTGTGTTAAGTAGGGTTCCAAATTAAAGGTTAATTTAATGGTATTTTTAAAATTTTAATTTCATAGCAAAATAAATTTTTGTTGATAAATGTGGGAGTCAATTTCTTATATTGGGGCTAATGATATTATTATCAGGAAGGGGACTTTTATATTAGTTTGGGCTATATAAGATATTATTCTTATTAGAATTTCTATCATAACTTCAAGGCCCACTAAAATCAAACAATAGATAAAGTAAATGTCTAAGAAAGTCCCAATATAATAAGATAAAAAAATTATATTTCATAAAAGAATATAAACCAAATTAAGCTATTTATTTAATTATCAACTATTGCATTATTTTTTAGAAAAAAAAATGATTTTAGCTTAGTAATTTGATATTTATTGTTCCAATTTTATGGAATGTCACCAAAAGGATGATTTAATAATTTGATCCAACAATTTTAATCCTCACAAAATTAGGGATGAACATGATTAACCGAAAAATTGGTCCGAAACCGAAACAAAATTTTAGATTTATAATTTTTACTTTAAAAATTGGTGGTTAACCGACCCGAAACCGAATATATATATATTATGAATTATATTTTAAATTTTACACTTATATTTTTCAATTTTTGTGTAATTTATAAATATTATGATAGATAATTTAGTAAAATATATATTTTTAGTAAATAAATATTAAAATTATGTGCATAATTAGCATTCTATTGTTAGTTTTATATTGAATATTTTTAATTTTTATAATTAATTATGGAAATTTTATTTTTATTTTGATTATTTTAATGGATATTGTATTTAATTAGTATTTTTTTCATTTTTAAAACATTTTTAACTATTAAAAATAATATTATAAATTGTATAATTTATTAAATTTATATATTAAAATTTTTTAATGGTTAACCGATAAACCGATCCAAAAAACCGAGTTAAAAAACGAAACCAATATAGAGGTTAACTGATAGTAATGAACTGGTTTAAGAAAATTGTTAATGAACCGGTTAACCGATCCATACTCATCCCTACACAAAATATTGGCTTTATCAAATAATCTAAATGACCTAATTCAATATTCAAAATAATTACTCAATAAAAAAATAGAAGATACATCATTTTGAATTTTAAAGAGAATTTAATAATGACTTAAAGAAAAAAGATAATTTAATTATAAAATATTTTACAGTGTTGAATCCAATTCCCAGGATTGAATTGCAACAGCAGAAAATGAAGAAAATTGGACGTTGAATATATAGCATATTTATTATTCGTACATAGAACATGCTTATGAGTTAGATCAGTATATATTAGAAGACATTGTGTTACATCTATAATTAATTTTGTATTATAAAAATAAGAATTAATTTCTAAAATCTTCCCTATTTATAACTTCATTTTCATTGTTGCCCTAAATTAAAAAATCGATCAAATCGATTCCAATTTTTCGAATTTAACATTCCGCTAATTTTTCCCTAAAATATCTAATGTCTTCTGCTCACATCCTTGACTAACTATGTAGCCCCCAAAACAAAAACAATATAAAATGTAGAACTGAAACTATTAAACAATAGCAAGTGATTCTAAATCATTGATTATCACCAGTAACTACAGTGTTAGTGCTTGCCAAGGCATTATGGGAGAGCTACTCTTTTTCTAGGCTACAATTTTGCAACAAAGAAAATATTGCACACTAGCTATTCATTTTATGTAACTCAAGTAGTATGCTTCTATGTACTTTTATTATATTGTTCGACTCCAACGATCTTTTTGCTATGACCATTGATAAAAGTAAGAAAATGATATACTCAAGTACAGTGTATTTTGTTTTCTCAAAAGAAAATACATTGTATTTTTATCGTATTATACTGTTTTACATGAATTTACAATCACAAAATTAATGTATTTACAATGCAAACATACATAGATATTGAGAGTCGGACATTCCTAAACACTTGCCTGCAGGCAATGAAGGTGAAACTGAACTGTGGCAAAAGAATCAATCTGCAGAGTCATATAATCTGCCAATTCACAGGCTGCTTGCTAGAATTGGAAACCTGTCTCCTTCCTTACTCTTGGAAATAAGCGATCCCAATTCACCTTCTCTAAATTTCGAACCATCTTTTGTGAGAGATATTTCACTTATTCAGTGCTCCATAATACTTGCCTTATCATTATCACCTAATCGAAACAATAATGGACATCCATCCACATATCTTCACAAGCAAAAAGAGGTAAAAAATCCTCATGCTTTCTCACAATTGCAAATTCTCTGATTGCAGACAATTGCAGAACTCCATACTTTTTATAAAAGTTGTATTTTTGAAAACAGAATCACAAAGTTTTTATTGTTTAAATGCAACATTTCGAATGCAATTTGATATTTTTAACAATATATTCTGTTAGATTTTAAATAGAAAATTTAACAGAATTGAATTTTAAAAAAATTGGAATAATTTTCTAGTTTAGAGATTACAATGAAAAACAGATAATAGATTCCTGAAAATAAAATAGAAATTATGAAAAGTTATAAAAAAAATTAGGTGTAATTAAGAATCTTGAGAGTAGAAATCAATAAGCTCTTTAAGATTAAGCTGAAACAGAGAAGAAGAATCATTATACATAAGCCACAGCATATGCTCAAACAAAATCGAATCAACCTCCACAAATATCACTGATGATGATGATGATCTGTTATCCTTTTTCACCGTCCGATCCATCAAAATTCGGAACGGAATTTCTTCCAATACAAAAGGATCCACCAGGAACTCTCTCTTTTCTTCTCCGACCACCACCTTCACCGGCCGCTTCAAATGGCCGTCTTCTGTGAGTTGGCGGTAGCTTAGGCGAGAGCGTTTTCTGAGAATCGAAACAGGCAATAGCAAGCAATCCATTGCTATGGAGTATAAATTAAAGTGAAAGATTTGATGCTTAAATAGAGAGAGAGAGAGAGAGAGAGAAAACAAATAAATAAATATTTAATAGTAATTTTTGTTATAAGAAAATGAGAATTGAACTGAAAGTTGAATTGGCCTGCCAACGGCTATACACACACTCAAATAGAAGTGATTTATCGTACGCAAACATAGAGTTTTGTTTTATTTTATTTTAATTTTAGGTATAATTTTTGATATTATTCCGTTAGAATAGAAAACGTAAAATTATTTTAGAATTCGAAATATTATTTTTGGAGAACAAATATTTTATTTCAGTTTAAAATTTTAATATTTGATAAAAGGTATAATTTTTATTTGAACGTTTTGATTGATACAATATTATATTCCATGTTTTCAAATATCATGTGTTAATACATACTTAAAATATAAGCAAATTCACCTACCTTTAAAATATATACGCAACAATATCATATCAACTGAAATATTAAAGGTAAAATTATTTGACGGTAAAATTGTATATTTAACCATTTTATTTTTTATTAATATATATTATTCAAATTTAGTGGTCAAATAGCCGTTGGGTTGGGGAAGCTGACTGTGACTGCCGACTTAAGTGTACTTATAGCTAACAAGAACAATATTGCATAATAATAAATAATATTAATATGTTAAAAATGTTTTGTTAAACGAAAATATTATTATTTTTCCCTTCATCGAAGATATAAACAAAACCTGTGAAACGATGCACCATCTTAGCCAAAAGATCTTTAATCCATCACATTACTCCAAGAGAGGAGAAATGACTCGGATCAAACCAAAGCAAGAGATGAAGTTTTGTTTATCAATCGAAACGAGCAGTGGATGCTCGCGAATTGGAGTCGCCACTCGGTTCATGCTCCAATTCGCAAACATCCTGCTCTCTCACACACACACACCTTCACATCCAAATGAAAAATCATTTGAAAGAACATCTTGATCAAATATCTAGAAGACTTACCTTATATTCATAGGCCTTTTTGGCAAGTGTACAAATAAGTGAAAATCTAGCAACTGAAAGCACCAACAGAAGCACTATAACTAGATAGCGAATTTGGAATGTTTGACGTGCAGCTACCACTGATAAATGTGTCTGAAGCAGATGACGACAAAAAAAAAAAGAAATCAAATCTACTCATCGAGGGACAAAGATCTCGAAGGGAAATAAAAAGAAAAGCTCATCTACGGCCAGTATTCAATAAATGCATTGTTAGCATTAGGGTTCGCCTCAATCTTCTTCTATGCAAAGTAGGATGGCTGTGTCAATGCCTGAAGGCTCCTTACCAGCAGTGGACTAGCATCTTCAGTGTGGATTTTGGGTAGCCCATAAATGGTGGTACATATTCATACTATGAAGCGGCTGATTAGCATTATTATAGATTCCGGTATCTCGATTGAGAGGACTACTACCATTCTCATCAGAAGACTCACTAGATCCCCCCTGAGAAGGAGGGCTGCTTGTCACTGGTGCACGGAAATTCAACATTTGGGATGTAGGCGCTGAAGAAGGCCCAGATTTTGATATAGACGAATTTGATTTTTTCCCATCTGCAAGAAAGCTGCCCACAATGATCTGGCAAGCAGCAGAAGAACATGCAAGTGAATTCTATGTTAAAACCAATGTTATCAAAGATATCCAAGCATCTAGTAGCAGACCAGGTGATACAGAGCTGCTAGGCTACAATACCAAGTGATTAGCTACAAGGTTAAAAATAAAAATCAAAGAAAAATTAATAAGAATGGATTTGACTTTATTAAACACTCAAGAGTCCTAATTATTCCAACATTAGCAAATTTAGTCCATACATCATCTCTGAAAAGTTGTCAATTTTGAGGAACTAAGTATTGTATGATATAAATAACCAAGAAATTAAAATATAGACGATAAAATATTTCAGAGATCAACATATACTACAATTTATATGTGATGGACTAGATGTGTAGCATAAACTTTATACTTTTATCACCAATGACTCGAGGATAAAGAACTAAAAAAATTTCTGCCACTAAATTAGGATGTGATATGGAAATAGCAAAAAAGCCTCAACTACCAGAATCTTTTGCCACTAACCAAAGTAATTTATCTATAGAGCCTGCCTACATAATAATCTGTAACATATCTTTGGCAAAGATGGGCACCAAAACTAATGACACGCCAACAATATCCCTATACTTAAATTTACATTGGTCATCTTATTCTTAAAAAACATACAGTTTATGTTAATTGAATGGAGTATGAACTTTATCATGTGAATATTTTACTTTTATTTGCACTATCTAAATACATATAGGCAAACATGTCCTATTGAGGAGCAAAATTTTGATAGAACATCTACATCTACATGGAATGCATATCAGAAAATGTAGTAAATTTTATGATTTCGTACAAATCATAATATTTGTAGAAAATTAATTTTTAAATCCAAAATCATTTTATGACCAAGACATTTTTTATGTGTTGTTATTAGAATTCTATCATTAAAGATATCGCAAAATTTAGATTTTATTTTCCTTCAAAATAAAAATCAACTATGCAAACTTAACTGTCCATCTATAGACTACATGGATAAATGAAAAAGAACAGTTTTTTCTATCTGGCATAAATTCAAACAGAACTGAAGCAATCAAATTACTTCAGCAATACCAAATTTGATTTGACTATATTAGTATAGCAATCCTAGCTATTCAACAGAAACTAGTCAACTTGTAACAGCAATCACATTGAATCATGAATAATATTCAATATAAGCAATAGTAAATTATTTAGCAGAATAATTAATTATAGTTTGATTTTACATACATATCCTTTTCTCAAACAATTTTGCTTGCAAAATCATGCTTTACTAAAATAAGGCAAGAAGCTTGGCATGCATTTTCAGTTTTAAGCTAATTTTTTTATTTATCAATTAGTACCTGAAACTCACTCGAGTAGCAATATTAGCCATTTGAGGGGAAATAAGTTAACTGTTAAAATTTCAAGAACTTCAGTGAGAATCTTTCTAATATTTTCCAATAACAGGCCTAATGGTTGAAATTTTTTTTCTGCCAATTAGGCTGTTCTATTTTTTTCTTTTGAAATGAAAGTTTCAGGTACCAATCAATAGAATTGACAGAATTGACTAAAACTGAAAATGGAAGCGGAGTTCTATAGTTATTATTTTGCCTATTTGACTACAAATAGAGAAGATTGTTTTAGAGCGGTACCTGTACTGAAGATGCTGCTGTTAGCATTCCAGCAACTCCTCCACCTAATACTCTACCATCAGAACCTGCCAATGATACACTCAAACCACTAGGTCTGCTGCGACTACCATTATTGTCAGAAAGCAAGTAGGAACCTGATAGAGAAATAATTTCGAATCGGCCCTGCAAATAAAAATGTCAGTCGGAGTACAGCTTCACATAATTTGAATGCAAAATTACTTTATTGTACCCTGACATTCCAACTGTGTCCTATTGCAATGTATTAATATTATCACTCACAGTAAAGGCTTTTACTTAGACAATAAAGGAACACATTGAGCAATTTTGTTCAAGTCTTTCAAAAATGAAAATAAGTACCTACTATCGACTAAAATAATTGTAAAGAGCCAAAGAAAACATATTTGAACTATGAGAGCTTGGTAAAATAGAAGCAAAAAGTTCCGAGGGCTTGAAAATGGGTTTTTATGAATTTCATAGAAAAATAATCAAAGGTCTGAAACATATTACGCATGCAGACAAAAAAGGATCGCAGATAACTAGTGCCATTCCTACCCTGATACTTGACAAGAGCCTCAATAGAAAAGACCATAATGCAGATATCCAATAGGAAAATCTGATTTGCAGTTTGAAACATAAATCTAGATGAATATGTTTTTACTAAATACAAGATCATCATGTCCAGTAGGCAAGTGCGACAAGAAAATGAATACCACAGACGACTTAGTGGGGGAGCCAGCACATGGCTTAAGCAGACTCAGGTGGCAACAGAACCTATATTAGATTCTGTGTTATCATCTATTGCGTTAAGTCCAGCATTAAGCAGTCAAACAGTAACAGGTTTCATAATCACCAGCATAGACAAGTTCAGGGATTTACAGAAGTTCAAACTCAGGTGGTGTTAATTACTCAATTTCTAAAAAACATCCCCTCATGTTAAAGAATGTTGTCTAATTAAGGGACGTCACCAGGAAGCTTCCTAACCAAAAAAACACTTGCAACTAGAATTTTTATCAAACATCTAATGCGATCATACCCTAGTGCAGCTAATATTAGTTGCACTACATTTTTTGCATAAATAATTTCAGAAACTATGCAAATTATTTTCAATCAGGCAAAAGCACTTTTTATGCAGAGCTTTGAGTGTTGGGAAGATGCATCACCTTGAATGCAACTTTCCATTTGGACTTCCATGATATTGTTCCCATCAGTACATAGTCATAAAAATAAATTAAGAAAATAAACATTTAAAAATTCAAAATAAGCATAAGGTACATAAAAATTTAAATGAAATGTGTACCTAAACTATAATATTATATAAATGGTAGCATTTAATTTATTGTAGCATCAGTTGCAATCCATTTTTATGCATATTATATCATTAGATAAAGCCTCATTTCAATGAACAAAGGCTCTTTCGTGCTTCACACTTTAAGTAATGGGAACGCACATTACCCTCATTTTTGGCTCTTTTTGCTTAGCTCTATAAGCACTTGTGATTGCCATTGCTCATGAAACATGAGTCTAGTAGAAGAGTGGCAAAATTTTGTGACCATTAAGTCTTAAGTTATTATTACCCCGTGGAAAAGTAGATTGTACTCATTTGATTAAACTATCAACAATATCCAATGCTTACAACCAAATCAACAAGGCAAAAAGTCAACATTGCAAGTAAACCAACTAATAAGGAGTGAAATGAAAAAGGAATTGTGCCAAGTAGTCAATCAATATACCTTTATTGTTTAATTTGACTTCAAATAGTCAATTAACAATTAATTATAAGGTTAAAAAAAATGAATTAAAGTTCTTCTCACAACACAACCTTTTTTACAAGGTCAAATTAATTATTATTTGATGAAGAAAAACCATAAATAGCACACACATAAATCTAAATACAGTAACAAATCTTTGTGCAATTCCACATGGCTTTAAACTTAGCATTCATCTAAGCTAAACCACAAAGGACACTTGTTTCAAATTCACTCAGACAGAATCCATTACTATGTATCATATAATCTTATATTCAAATTTGAAGTACCTCATATGTCACTGTACCACCTGACATTGCTGGTTGACGAAGGGTAACATTACAAATGGCACCATTTGCTGAGAGAATACAAACTGTTCGTGGCCCCTGTTGTGAAAAAGCCATAAGCTTGGATGCTATGTCCTGCATAAAAGAATGCATATAAGGGACCATACAAACAAATATACGTTATGTTCGAGATGGTAACAAATAAAAGAGAGTAAATGTCAACTGTATCACTGAGCTAAAATGCACTATTTGTGAGCCAAAGCTCTACTAGCTACATAAATTATTTATTCACAAATTCAGGTAGATTTTTTTTTCAAGGGATTAATTGCATCAGAAATTTAAACATTTTAAATCAAGACACCATTATATCTTTTCATCGTTTCAACAAAAATTCTATATGCTTCAAAACTTAAAAAAGATTGGCCCCACAAATGGCAGGAAATTGAGCAAGTTAGATAGCCAATTCAATTGGCCAACAAATTCAATTTGGTTTTAAAGCAATTAATAACTACAAGTCTGAAATAAGGAAATTGCAAAAGAAAATAACAAATCAAACAAGACTATATCAAACTCATTACTAGTTCAATTCTTGATTGAGCTTTATGGATGGCAGATGTTACTGTGTGGATGAAGAAGACAACGATGACGACAAGAATCATTCTTTATGGTCTCCTTTTTCATTTTGCATGCTTGTTATTAATTACCAAAACCCTCTAGTAGATATTGAAATTCAAACTTTGATACCAGATTTTTGCACAAAAAAAAAAAATTTACATGGTCTTTTAACCTTTTAAACTCACTATGTTCTAGTCATTTCACCATAATATCCTATAGATGAGTCCCTATGTTCTTATTTCGAATAGAATTTTAGTCCTGAGGAAGAGACGGAAAAAAAAAGGTCATTTTGCTAAAAAGTGAGTGACTAAAATATAAAGATAAGAATACCTATAAAATAACATATTTTATGATCCAGTTATTAATGGTATAAGAAAATTGAATTTTATGCAAAGAGATTGTCAAAAAAAATTCTCCGAATTGCTAATGATTCAGCCATGAACTCTTTTTCCTTCCAAATTAGTAAAAAGGCTTAACAACGTAACATGTTGTCTAGATGCATCATTAGATGAACATGGTACGAAGAAAAAAAAATATGACATCATTATTTGTTTTCATTTTCTGGATTAGTGATCACTTAATGATTAGGAACCCAAGATTAAGACATTAATTTTTTCTGCTTTTCTTCGTAAGCAATTGCTAAAAACATAACTAAAGAGTTGCAATACAAGCACAGTATAGCAGCAAAAGAGACATTTTAAGGAAACCAACATTATATTTATTTTTGTAACAGCTAATTACTAATATAAGAGTGCTTTTCAAAAAAAAACTAATATAAGTGTCTTTACAATACAGGTTAGAAAACTTAAAGTAGCTGCAAATTATGCAACTAAAAGAAAATAAAAACATCAAATAAGCCTTATTGTATCTGGACCTATTTAAAAAGGCATCACCATCCAAGCCTCCTTCCAGCATCCAAAGTCTTATCTGATATACGCACCAAATCTTCAAATGCACCATACCAAATTGATATCAAAGTATTCTCAATGTTCTCAGTAGTTATCCATCCACAGATCTTAGACATCCAACCTATACCATTTCAACCATCATAAGAGTACCCCTCTATTGGCCAGTTCACTGTAACACTGAAAAAATATTTCTCCAGCTCCAATAGAATCCATAGAATTCAGAAATGCACACAACTTCACCAAATTACAGCCTAATGAAGCTTTCAATATTATTAAATATAGGTAGATCATTATCACTTGGGACAACCTTTGATTAATGATTGTCTTATTTTCAACCAGTTTTTTAACTTCTGCTATTATCAGCCAACTAAATCTTAATAACTTCCAGTTCTTTATAGGGAAGTATTTCATCAAATAAGAAAATATCTTTAAGTGTCATTCATAATGCTAACCTACCACTTGCTAAAACCTGCAAATGCCAGAATTAGTCTAACAGTATCTTTGATGCCACTGATTTTTTTTTTCCTCTCTTTCAAAAACACCCTACATAAAGAACTTGCAAAGAACATGCTATACAGGCATTGAATAAGATTTCATATAGTGCAAAAAAATAAAAAATGGATAGCTAATGAAGGATTCGATTGAATAAGCAACTAAAATAGAATTTGGAGCAGAGTGGATGGTCAACTAAAAAACCTTGGGCAGAAGAGATATATAGGAGGTGAAACCATGGATCAATAGAACAACACATTCCAAAGTATACAAGGCCTAGCGGGCACTAGATAGAACATCAAAGCTGAGATAAACTAAAAGGAAGACTGAAACTAGGTAATGCTACAGACCAGAATCAAGAAATAACAAGAGCTCATGGAAGATCAAATACTAACCATCTAATCCTCCAAATACTGACCCACTGATTCTCTAAAGTGATGGTTTCTATACCATCTCAGTTTACAAGCTAAACTACAAAAATGCAAGTTAAAAATCAAGACATTATAGTTCAGCACCCCTTTAGATATCACCAACTCATTCAGTAACATGTACAGTGCAAAAATAGAAGATGCTACATTTTACTTGTTTTAGGTTACTTACATTTCAAGGGAATTAAAGTGTTGATTTTCAAAATTACTGTGGAAAAATAGAAGTTCTCAATAAAAAATTCAAGTGTCTGACTTATAAAAATATTTATAAGGCCTAACTATGAGAAAGAAATGGAAAGAAGGCGAAAAAAGAAGAGTGAGAATTGTAAAATAAAGGAATTGCAATATGTGATAGCAAATGCTACAATAACCAAATCCAAGTTTCATGATTGAGCATCAATGCCAATATTAACTTTCCACCATAACTTAATCATGATTTTTAGTCTTTCAGCCACATTTGTGACAACAGTGAAATTAGTATATAGTTAGTTACCTTCAACTTCAAAAAATAAAGAACATTTTTCCAGAATTGCTATCTGGAAGCTATGAACAATCAATAACAGTCAACCTATCAGTTATTCCACTTTTAGGTTTAAGAACACCTTGCACTCAAAGCTCAGAAAACTTTTATGGCCAATATCACATCCTAGCGAAGCAAAATATATTTAGCACTGCTTTGTTTCAGGTATTTAGAAAATACTTTAGTCAACAATCTCACTAAATCAGCGACAAAGTGTGCAAAACTATCATATCATTTTATCAATATTCTTAAAAACATAAATTTACGACCGAATTCTGGCCCACCAGTTGGAGGCTACGAGCTTGTCAGATATCCTCCATTCCAACGTATTAACAAAACACCCTCCAAGTCCATGACAACTTTACACATCCTGTGCTAAAACTCAAACTTCAAGTATCCTGTCATTCTCTCAGAAGGTAATATTTGCACTGAATACAAGTTTCGCAAGATCATGTGGTGAGAACCTCATTTCCAATGTAATGCACAAAATTTGTAGGGATTAAAATCAACATTCTGTAACTACCACAAATTTTAAAATTGCTACACTACAACGGCAGACACTGTAACTTTTTTCCTTCTTCATTTTTCCACATTCCTTACCTTCTTCAAAAATTTTCCAGATTCCCTACTTAAAAACTAATAAATGAAACTTAAAGTAATAATCTTTTTTTAATGCAAATAAAAATCACTAATGCTTACATCACAGAAATCAGTACTTGACATTACAAGAAAACAAAACATACCTCCCCTGCTTTCACATTGATCACATGAGGAGTAAAGCCCACACCTCCGACCCCTCCTGAAGAACAAAAAAGTTCATAAACTTAACAACCAAAACAGTATATTCTGCACATAGTTACGCGAATGTAAACATGATTAATTACCTAATGCATCGAGCTGCTTCTTGCCCGACCCGGGCGGTCTTCCTCTATTCCTCTTAGTAGGTGGCTCTGAGGCCACAGCAGGGGTATTACTACCGGAATCAGCATGGGGTAAAGAGTTCGCAGAAGAAGAAATCGGTGTTGGCGACAACCCCAAGGCAATGTTGCCATCTGGGGTGTACTTTCTAGGCCTGCCACGCTTCTTCTTAGCCGGCTCCATACTAAACCTCATCCCGGCAGAAGAAGGCGGCGATCCATCGAAAATACCATCAGAAGACAGCGGCTTTGATTGTTGGCGAGGCACCGAATTGAAAGGGAAGCCACCACCACCGGCAGAGGGAGTCATGTTGGGGTTGATCATACCCATACCAGGATGACCGGCAGCGTTGTAGGCGGAGGTGGGGCCAAGCATCATGTTTGGTTGAAGTTGTTGAGGATGGGGTGTTATATGCGGTGGCGGTGCAGGTGGTTGTGGTTCTCTTGAATCCATTAACAGAAAGGAGTGTGTTTGGAAAGTGGGAAAATGCGAGAAAATTGAGGAAAGAAAAGGGAAAGAAAAACGTGGGGTTGAGTGTGAATTTATCTAGCAGGAGAAGGAGAAGGAGAAGAAGCAGTAGTAGTACAAGTAGTGATGGAACCTACCACTTTGAAGTGAGAGAGTGAAATCAAAACTGTACCAAATTGAAATTTAATTTAATATGGAACTGCTTCTTTCTTCCATTGTGGAGCAGAAAACGGGATTTTTTTTTTCAAAAAGAAAATATCTAGCAGGGTTTTTAGATTTTAGATTTAGGGTTTTATGGGTTTTTTTTTTCCTTTTCTTTTCTTTTTCTTGTTGTAGGCACCGTCCTAATTAATAGTACTAGGATTTATAATCCCAAGGGAATGAACTTCTTTTTTTACTTTTTTTTCTTTTTGACAAATATTCTTTCAATTATTTTTCTAAAAAATATTATAAAATTCAGTTTTCAAATTTATTAACAAAGCAGTTTGATTTAAAACAAATAAATAAATGGTTTTATGTGGTAAAAAATTTTTATTTGTGGGGGTGTTTACAAATTTAAATTGGATCATATAATGACTAATTTACTACTCGTCATTAATTATATAGTTTTTCAAATGGTTTTGAAAAGAAAAATGTTTCTCAAAATCTTATTTATTTTTCATTTTAAAATCATAAAAGAATAAAAATAATTTTAATGTTTTGATTGGCAAAATTATTATTTTAATTGTTGTTTTACTTCACCTTAATTGTTAATTTAAATATAAAAAAGGTGTAGTTTCAAATTCTTCCCTTTTTTTACAAGTTATTCATTGATATTTTTTCCCTTTCAAAAGTATTACAACTATGAAAATATTGTATATTACGCATATATATTTCGAGTATGAAATAAAATTGGCACATAAAAAGAATGATTAAACTCTCAACCATTTAAAATACTTGTAATTTCAAAAGTATTACGAAAAAGAATGGTTAAACTCTTAACCATTTAAAATACATGTAATTTTTAGCGTTGAATTAGATTTAATTTCCAATCAAGTCGTATTTTTAGTGGTTGGTTAGACTAATTTGACTAATTTTAGTTAAACTTTGATTTTGATATCGAGCTTCATCTACTTTGTGAAATTTGTCTTTCACTCAAAAGCTAATGTTATTTGATTTGGGCAATTATATGTTCTTAAGCAAAAATATTTGATTGCAAATCTTATGCATAAAACCATTTAAATAATGGCATAATGACGAGATTAATAACTACTTTCTTCGTTTTTTTTATCAATTATTTTTGTTATTTTTACTAGCTTTAAGAAATAATAAATAAATTTAAATTTAGTATTAAATTACATGATTAAGACTAAATTATCAAATCTGATTAGTTTTGACTTTAGTGGAAAAAATAAATTAAAAAAGTATATTAAATTATATTAAAAATTTAAAAATAATAAATAAATAAAATTTAAATTTTATTAAAAAATAATAAATAAAAAAAATAAAAAGAGTAACTTTTTACGACAAAAATCATAAAAAGTTTAGCTGTGATAATTGTATAACTCGTAGGCAGAGCAACTCAGTCACAAGATCATTATGGACCATAATATAAGGTCTAATCACCTAAATTCCTTCACTACCTCTCAAATCAACATAATTACAACATTTCAATTGCTAAGACAAAATTTCTGTAGTTCAAAGCATAACTGGAATTAGGAGAAATTATTTCCCCTATTTTCTTTACTATATTTTCTAGGAAATTTTAGTTTTATTATCGAGCGATTAAAAAGAAAAAAAAACTTTAAATTATCATAAATTGTCCTAATAATCATCCCTCAATTGGATAATTAACATTCAATTAAAAAGGTCCTTTGGACAAAATATTTCTTTAATACCCCCTCCATTTTTTATATTATTTTTATTATTTTTACTAAAATTAAAAAATAATAAATAAATTTAAATTTAATATTAAATTACATAATTAATAATAAATTATCAAATCTAATTGTTTTAATTTTATTGAAAAAGAAAACAAAACTTCCAGTACACTGGACTAATAATTGCATCATTACAACCAAAACACAAGGCATGGCCTAATTCAGCACAGCGTATAATTAAAATCAAAACAACAATATTACCATATATCAAAAAATTAGGAAAGAAAACAAAAAATATCAATACTGTTCTAAAGAGGGACTCGCCTTTACAAGTACAACCAATATTCACTCCAATTGAGGAACCCAGTGTTGTCAAACAATAATTTGACAACACTAAAGACATCAGAAAAGAATGAACACAAGGAACCCATCTGCATAACTTTCCTCGTCAACAGGGAAAATTCTATGCAGTAATTGCTGTCAACTTGGCTATAATGACTAACAAAACACTCCATCCCCACCCCTTTTCCTCTCAAA
The DNA here is from genome assembly GCA_037975025.1 of Excoecaria agallocha. Lineage (NCBI taxonomy): Eukaryota > Viridiplantae > Streptophyta > Magnoliopsida > Malpighiales > Euphorbiaceae > Excoecaria > Excoecaria agallocha. Next base: position 70,897,046 of record CM075810.1, read on the forward strand.
GAGACTCATTCTTTAGCACCTAATCTCGTATGAGCCTGCTTTAGTGATATAGCGGACCCACTCAACCGTGTTATATCCACTCTTCTCCCATACCTGCAGAGAGCAACCCAAGATCAATATTACCATTTTTGAAGAACAGTCAGCATCTCAAACTAATGAGTTTCAGAATATACACCTTAAGAAAACGAACGCGCAGACCAGATGCTGTAAACATGGGGACCTGCAAAAACATTGATTTGGACTTTAATCCTACAGAGTATGAATAACAGGAGAATAAAAAACTTAAGCAGCTAACAAATATGTGAAAAATTTTGTCGACACTGTATTTTACCCATATCTTATTATGCAGTGGTCTAATCCTTACCTAGACAACCCCATTTTCCCTTCTTTTTCACTAACAATTAAGAGAAGGGTTTCAGGTAGTTAAATTCACTGAAAACCCCAATGCTAATTTTTTCTGGTGCCTAGTCCAATTGAACATGGCATCAACAGAAAGATGGCAATGCATCCACCAGCACTACTCATGAGGAAAAATGGAATTTAAATTTAAAATAACCCAATTCAGCATATCAGAAATGCATGATAGATAATGCAGATTGCATCAACAAAATAATACTAATGCATGAAGTACCTGGAACTCCATCTGAATTGGTGGCCTTGTCCAAGACTTCTTCTCCGTCATTGTAGAAATCAACTCAACTTCTGCACTCAAGGTTGGCTCAGTTTGTCCAGGAAATTTTCTTATCCTTAGCAGTAGCAAGTACATGCCATTAAGCAGTAATACTTGGATCAAAATACAAAACATTACAAAATATAGATGAACCTACGTTTGAGTTGGTAAAATACTAATTAACAATTCACCAATCAGCATCCTAATAGAGTGACTAGAATAACCAAGGCTAACAAAATTACACGATAATGTTGTAAATACTCACTTCCAAACCAAACAATCAATTGCAGCATTGTACTTTGCTCGACCTGAAGTAACTTGGAAATTTGTTTTAGCAGTTTGTTTTGGAACAGGAATTTTGATTACAACTCCAAGAGCAAACATTTTTGCACCAAAGACACTCTTTACCTGCATATGAGTCTACATCAGATAACAGCATAAAGCAAGCATCCACTGAGAGGAGCCTGAATATGCAAAAACAAAATTGCAAACCTTAACATTCACTTCCATCCGTGTTCGACCAAGTTCCTTGATTGTTGGCAATACACGAAATGGAAGATTAACTCCCTCAGTGATACGGTACCTGCAAAAAGATGATTCAGCAAAGTAACTAGATAAGCCAAAAGAGTTGTATGAAAATATTAACATTAGGTGAAGTAATGCAACCAATAAACTCAAAACAAATTAAAGGGCTCTTCCCTGGAGGGAAAAGATAGTAAGAAGAAACGGTAATAAATAACCATTTTAAAGTGCAGTAAACTTCGTGGGCCTTCAGTGTTCAGCTTCAGCTAGAAATCAATCACATATTTTCAAGTAACACTGTGTCTGTGCTCTAGTGAGCTATTGAGCAATGTGCAAGGAAAGACCCCGTGAGGAAAGAAAAGGAAAGAAACACATTCAAATATATATAACCTAATCCAGGTGTGACCAAAAGGGATATTTGCAAAAATAAATTAAAAAGTTGGAGATAGCCAATATACGGCTCAAGGAAATACAGAATCTGAATGAAGAACAGACTCAAATATAGCAAAACAACCATGAAATTATACTCTGACCACTGAAAATCACGAGGAAAATGCATTGCTGTGACGAAATGCTGATGATTACTTCACGGGGTGAGGTCTTTGGTTCAAGTCCAGGATGACCCATTTGCGCCAAAGACAAAAATAGAAGAAGCAAATGACTCCTTCATGCATGCTCCACTTGGCTCAATTACAGGTCGGATGGACAAATGCATGTATAATTGATCTTTTATTACAAAATCCACTGTCAAGCAGGGAACTTTGTCACATTGCATTTGTGTTTAGTGGAATATAAAAAAAGTTACTTGGAAGAACTCTTAATCTGACCATTTTGAGGAAAAAAGCACGATGTTATAATTCAAACTTCCACTTTTTGCTGGATCAACCCGTCTACATTTTTTATTTTTATTTTTTTTGCATAGATGAATAAACTCATTAAAGAAATGCCTGTAAAGGGGCATGCCAACAGCATATATCTTAGGGAACGTGGTTATGAATAAAAGTTAAACGCTAGTTTAGATAGATTGTAAGACCTATAGCAATCAAAGAACAGGCAAAAAGATAATTAAACTAAATGAGTTGTCAATGTAAGAAAAAAAAAAACACACACACACACACACACATTTAAAATGTGATAAAAATAAATAATGAAAGAAATTCCAATCTTACTTCATCAACTCAAATTCACCATCTGGTGGGACAAAACTAACAGTCTTTTCTGAGTTGAACCTTGTCAAATTTACGCATTGGTGAAAAGTAACATCATCGAGTTCAATTGTTTTGCCACTGCACAGAACAGGATCAAGTTATCAAAGGAAATGCAAAAAAAACAACTCAGCGTACAAATACAAAATAGATGATAAGTCAAGTTCTGTGATATTATTTCAAGAAGATCAAAGTGCAATTTCAAATGTACATAAAGAACGATTATGTAAAGTTGCAAATGGATTTAACAAAAAAGATGGGAAGGGGAAGGCATTAGTTGACTGCGCCACAAAAGAAGAAGGAACAAAAGAAGGGGGAGAGGGTGAAAGAATTTGTTGACCACGAGATCAAGAGGTTCAGGATTTTGGGTATTGAAATATTATCTTACACAACTGTGTAATTGTCATAACCAGAAGAAATGCAAATAAATTTTTTCACAGCATAAAAGAAGAAGAAGGAACAGAAGAAGGGAGTTGGGGAAATAATTTGTTGACCACAAAATCAAGAGGTTCAAGATTTTGGGTATTGAATGTTGTCTTATGGAACTGTGTAATTGTCATAACCAGAAGAAACACAAATAATTTTTTTTAGGAATGCAACGATAGCGGAAGAAACTAGTGAATTATATTTGAGAAAAGTGATAACACAGCCTGTGAAGGATGATATTTCTTTACCAAGAAAGTCTACCTTTTACCAGGGCGAGATTTTAGTTGCGACTCTTTCTCAAGGCCAATTTTATCATTTAACCCCAACTTCAAATCAGGCATCCCAGAGAGAAAACACTTCATAAGAATCTTCCCAGTTACATCACAACGTAGGACACTACCTACAATCACCAAACAGTTTAGGACCAACCAAGTCAAAGACTGAATAACAAAATGAAATGAAAAATAGAAGAAAAAGAAATATACATATATATTTCCACCTTTTGAAGACATAAGAAGGTTTACACTTTCCACGATATCCAGAAAAACCTGCAAAGGATGAATGTGAAAATCCAATAGCATGGCAGACTTCCAATGCAAATGAGGTAGGAATAAATTTATCACCTCATTCTTTTTATAAACAAGGCCCTCTCTTCGCCAACCAACCGCACCAGTGACTTGCAACGTTGCATTAGGTACAGGTTTGTCTGTAGGCTATTTGGATTTTTTTTTTCCCAATAAGAAAGAGCAAGACAAACAGTAAGACAGTTTGCATAATAAGCACATAATAAATATGGCCAATCCTTCAATTTTTATAGTGTTATATTGAGATTATTCTTACAAAAAATACTTCTATCATATTTCTTGTGAATATGATTCTGTAAACACATGTCTACCTTTGATGAAAATGGTGAGCGCACTCCCTCTTGGGTGATGTAAAGCTTTAAAATCTCAGGAGACAAATTTTGTGGATAGCCAAAGTCCATGATTTCTGCAATTTTAAGACAAATCATTCATTTGTTTATGGAACAATCCGAATTTTGAGTATTTTGGCCTCTCAGTTGTGCAATTGCGAAATAACCATTCCACAATAGTCAAGGTAGTTTAAGTCTAATAAAAGATTTCACATAAAAAACCAAAGGAAGATACATTGATGCAGCAGATTTATTTGTTTCAAGGGACGTACCATCCAGAAGCTCATAAATGAGGACAAAATTATTCCTGATAGCATCTTCATCAAAAGCCCCACCAAAGTATGATTTGAATAATGCAACAGCCTGCATGCCAGAGAGATTACTGCACTTGGCCACACAAACAAAATATATATATAGAATAAAACTCGTGCCTTCTAGGAATAAAGTTGACCAAAAGTAATACCACTAAAACCTAGGAGCAGGACAGTACCAGTACCCTTCAGTTGTTGTATTTGCAAGAATTAGATACATTGAAGAATTCAAAAATCTTGTCAAAAAGCATTTTTTCAGTGAAGTATGAAAATAAGAAGATAGAATCTTATCCTTTTCTAGCAAGCAAGTTTCTATAAATTCATAAGATTACTCAATGCAACGGAAATTATTTTGGTACCATCTCAAACTCCATATAGGCAGATGATTACTCACACTGATGAAAAAATCTGAAGAGAAATAGAAATCAACAAGGAGAAGCTATTCACCTCAACAACAAATTTGAATGCACAAGCTACGTTAGCATTGCTGCTGACAACTATCACAATATAGACATTGCTGATTCTCATGTAAAAGAATGAGCAACCTCCAATCTGCCGCACAGGACATGTGCCAAGTTCTTTGGTTTGCATTATATGCATTCGAAATGCATCCACCATATTTCCACTGAAAGAAACTGTATGTGTTAATTCCAATTAAATTATAAAGCCACCACAGATAATGTCAAACAAAAATAAGCCACTGGAAAATGAATAGAGAAATAAGAAGCGGAATACAAAAGACTAGAGCCGAACAGGAAACACAAAATAAAAGAAATGAAAAAGCACAATTGCCTCCGAAGAAGAGTATAAAAATTCCATGGAAGTCTTTTCTTAAAGATATAACTGTAGGTCGCAGGAGTAAAGCCACATCAAGGGTGCATTTTTCCTTTAAAGATTCTTTTTAGTGTGAATCCCCTCGTCAATTACTAAAAGAAGGAAAGGAAACCCATGGGAGATCATTAAACCTAGGGTTTCCAGCCCTCAACTGCTCATCCTTCAAGAAAAGGTAATGTTCTCCACACTTAACCTGTATGTACTAACTAGATTGGCGCCTTCATTGCACATCATGCTGCAGCTTGCATTGCACTAGCCATCCCAGCTTCCATCTTTTTGGCAAAAAGTAAAGGACCAAGGCAGTATAATCCTCACACCACTAACCACATTAAGAGCAAATCGAACTAATAAACATATATGATTTTATTAGCTTGTTAGTTTGATTCATGCGTGTAAATAGTTCAATGGGAACACTTCACATATGGCACAATATTTAAAAGCCAACCTAGGCAGAAGGATCACAGGCATAACAAATTTAAACCTATTCCCGAAACCAATACTGTTACACGTGAATTCAGTATCGGGCAGCAAATTCCAGTTTTCTCACAGCCTCGGATGTAAAAGCTCAGTAAAAGACTCAACCTTCGTACATAATTTGAAAATGTTCTGTCAAATCATAGACAAGTTCGAATCCAACCAACGTTGAGACAATCACATTCACTCGAAACCTTTTCTTCATGTATACGACCATCCATTGGTCCAAACCCAGATACGCTTTGTACATAAAGACATCTCCAATCTTAAAAAAGTCATCTTTAGAACGTTATTAAACACATCCATAAACTACCATAAATTCAAAACAAAAATCAACTATGTTGCCCATTTCTCTGAAATAGTTCCTCAAATTCCAAATTAAACAGCAAAATAAGAGGCAACACGCATGCAGTTACCCGACATCATCTCGATAGAGACGATTGATCAGGACATCCCCGCGAAGATTTAGGAAATAGACAGCAGAAGCAGCCACCGGCATCGCTGATCCAGTGGATCGAGCCCAGAATATTCAACGAGCAGCTCCCCTGGAATCGAGAGGATGAGTATGGGTAAACGCAGATCTGAAACTCTGAGCTTAACGGACAGAATTAATCTGATGACAAAAGAATACAAATGTTGATTAAGATTGAAGATGCGAAGAGTTGAAGGGGAGGATTAGTGAATAAGGAAGAAATGGGAATTTTCAATTGATCGAGAGAGTTGCAGAGCTGTAGTCAGCAGTGGCACATTTCGGTCTTCCTCTACAACGAGAGGGTGTATGGCACGTGCATTTAACATTCTTAATCTCAACATTTTTTTTTTAAACCTCCTTAATCTATAACTTTTTTTTTTTATAAATAAAGCCATATTATTAAGCTAACAGATGATCAATAAAAAGATACAATTTAAAAAATGAAGATTAAATATTGATTCGAATTTTTAGCTAAATAATGTGCAATCAAATTCAATTCTCCGAATGCAAACAAAAAAGATATCAGCTCCGAATCAAGAAAAATTTTGCAATTCTAAAAAACCTACTTTAAGGATAGATCTATTTTCTATAAATAAAAGAACTACCTTGTAGACAACTTATGAATCTACCTCCACAAGGCTAGGATCCGTCTAGTCGATATACACCCAAGTCAAAGAAGCACGAAAAACATGCGCTTCAATAATTATTGGATCAGCAGAGCCAAAAAGATTACCAAAAATAGCAACCGAAAAAGCACTGCAATGATCGCAAACTACTGCCCCAAAACCCGCAGAAAGCATACCTAAAAACAAGCTCCATCACAATTGCATTTCCAAAATCCCAGAGGAGGATGGCTCCAATAGTTCAGGTTCGCTTCACTTGATAAGGAATGACGAGTATTATCAACTCCACATTTATTTATTTATTATTTCGAATAATTTTTTTGAGATAATTTATATTTGCAAAAATATTATTATATTCTTTTATGATAATTCATGGCACATTTGAATTTAACAGAAAATAATACTTCTTTCGTTATTTTTATCAATCACTTTTATTGTTTTCACTAAAATTAAAAAATAATAAATAGACTTAAATTTAGTATTAAATTACGTGATTAAAACTAAATTATCAAATTTTATTGGTTCTTATTTTATTGAAAAAAATAAATTAAATTATATTAAAAATTTTAAAATAGCAGATAAATAGAATTTAGATTTTACTCTAAAGTGGCAGATTAAAAAGAACGGATGTAATAATAATAACAACTTATCATTCACATAAATTTGATAATGCACTCATGTAAACTCTAATCTCGATAAAACTATATCTACATTTTTTTTAGTTGAAAAAAGGTAGCAAAATACATCCAACAATTTTTTTAGGGTAATAAAATTCCTTTATTTTTTAGTTTGGAACAAAAAATGCTCATAAAATTACTAAAAGTGGTACAAATATGATGATATTGGCATTAACTTCCATCAAATGAGCCCTAACGAAGCTTACGTGAATGGCTGACTGGGACATTAACTTTACAGGTCGCATATATGCTAAGAACCACTGCAACTCCAGCGACATGTAGGATGCCATATAAGCTTGGATCCTGTAATTTGCTTTGACTGACAACAAAATCATTTCCTCTCTCATTGCATAAAAGAACACCGATTCTTTTCAATTCTTTTGTTCTTTCTCTAAAAATTCAAGAGTTTATCCACTAAATGAAGAGAAGGATTGTAATCCTTGGTGGATAAAACAGTCGATTGAAGAGTAAGGAAAACAACAAGTATCTGAAAAAACAGTAACACCTAAACATAGAAGCAAATGGGGAGTTGGATGATTAAGATGAAACAGAGGAAGAAAAGGAGAAAAACGACATTTGGTCAAGTGATATTGAAGGTGATGATGCTGGAATTGATTTCTAGGAAGAGAGATAGATATTCCAAGAAAAATTTAGAAAGCATATTCAAGTTGGTACGAGTTTTAAAGATATGAAAAAGGCTTAGGATGTTGCAAACATGTATGTGATTACAAATTGGTTGTGTAAGAAGATCCTTCAATAGAGCTGGAGAAGCTTCAAAAAAAAGTTGAAGATGATCTAAATATGATTGTTAGTGAGGCTAAATGTAAGAGGGCAAAGAAGATAATTTTACGAAGTATGGAGGGCAATTATAAGGAGGCTCATAAATATACTTGGGGTTTGATGGAGATGAGCTTGAGAATGGTGAGAGAGTATCTAAGAGGCTTTTTATCATGTTTAAGGTTGTAAGGATGGCTAGAAATCTGGATGCAGACCCATTTTAGGACTTAATGGGGCATTCTAAAAGAGTCATGTAATGGATAATTGCTTGTGGCTGTGGAGAAAGATGGGGATAATCACATGTACCCAGTAGCATGGGCAATGATAATTCCTAAGAAAACCAAGCTGAAATTGACTTGGTTTGTAGGAATTCTAAAGAAAGATTTAGGCCTTGGAGATAGGGAATCACTGACCATAATATTAGACATGCAGGAGGTACATGTATTAAATAATATTTATCTCATTTTTGTCCTCAATTTTCAGTTCTTTTCATTTTAATTCCAATTAATGCATTACCATTATGTTTTGTTATTTATGACCATTTTAGGGTTTGATGCCAGCAGTGAAAGAGGTTTTAAGAAAGAATGACCACAGATTATGTGTTAGGCACATTTACTTGTATGTGTAGACTTGAATTTAATGGCTCAAATAGCTATGAGGTCAGTGAAGCGGTGGATAGGCATACTGTGAAATTGGATTTCTATTCCTACGTAATGGGATCTCATAGGATTTCCTTGTCTCCTCTAAAAATACGTAGCAAATGTGAATTGACGAGTGTTTTACAAGGAATAATATGGTATTTTAAATAAATTCAATGATAATTTAATATTCAATTAATTCAAAAAAAATTTGATAAATAACGTTAGTTTAAAGAGAAAATTTGATAAATGGTGGCAGCTTAGAAGAATTTATGTATTAACCAAACAAAGAAAAGGTAAAAGATAAAACTTATTCCGGTTCATTTCAAAAGAACGAAAAAAAACTTAGTTGCTTTGTTTTCATTTTTGATGTCTGAAAATACGTATCAATTGTGAAATTGGATTTCTATTCCTACGTATGTAGAGAATGGGACTTCATAGGATTTTCTTATTTTTTCTAAAAAAATATATCAATTGTGAATTGACAAGTATTTTACGAAAGATAATATAATATTTTGAATAAATTCAGGAATAATTTAATATTTAATTAATTCAGAAAAAAATTTGATAAATGTCGTTAGTTTAGATAGAAAAATTGAAAAATGGTGACAGCTGAGAGGAATTTATGTATTAACCAAAAAAAAAGGTAAAAGATAAAACTTGTTCCAGTTCATTTCAAAAGAAAGAAAAAAGTACTTGCTTTGTTTTCATTTTTGATGTCTGATCGGACGACGAGAAATATTAAAGAAGTTTAAATTAATTATGCAATAAACCCATGGAAAATAGGAAAAACGAAAAGCTTTTCGGAAATGGGTAATTATGTGAAAAAAAAGATAAACAAACGCAAACCAAAACAGACTATAATTGAAGTTGATCAAGCAAAGACACCATCTTTAAACTCTCCTGCTCTCCTGCAATTCTCTGAAGCCCCGTTCTCCATTGATTATTGATCTTTCGACACGGATGAGTTCATTTTTGAATTGAGATGCGATGCGATTCTTCAAGAGGATCGCGGGATTTCTTGGGTTTGTTAAAGACGAGGGCGGCCACGAAGTCAAAGACCAACAAGAAGACGAACATGACGATCATCCCACTAGCCACACCCATCCCCGTTCTTATCAAGAAACTGGGCTTCCCCGTAAAGGTTTCAGCGTCCCCGTTCAGGTCGCCCTCGACCGTCCCCAGCCCGGCCCTGTTCTCCTCCACTCTAGCTCCGGCGACGGTGGCGTTCAGGTCCGATTTTCCCATTCTCTATTTGTACTTCAATTTTGGGTTAATTTATTCATCCTTTCATGTTTTCGTGTTGTTTGAATAGCTGTAAGTTTCCACTCAATTTAAGGAATTAGAAAGTTATTACCCGCGGTGCTTAGTGGTGGACTGAATTTTTAGTGATTTGATTGATAATCTTCATTTCTTCGCTGGTTATGGATTATATTGAATCGGTGTCGAAAGTTGAGTAATTTACAATGGGTGCAGATGAATGAAATATTGTTTAGTTAGAAGAATTAATTGACATGAAGTGTTGAACTAAAATCAAAAGACTGAGATATAATTATCCATATAGCTTCAGCAGTCCTTAAGAGGTAATGGATCCTTTTATTTGCAGGATAGAAATAATTCTAAGGGCTTATAATTTTCTTTCAAATTTTCCGGTATTTGATGGATGGTAAATGTTGCTGTACTGTACTATTGTTTCAAGTTGCGGTCAATGCTTTTCTTTGGGCAACTTCCTTCTTGCATTTTTCAGGCATGTCAGATACCTTACGTATTTTACCTACGTCAATGAGTTAACTTACATCGTCTCTAAGGATCCGGTTCACTTTTCCCTCGGCTTATGAGCAAGTCCTACTTTGTTTCCTAACCAACAATTTTTCTTATGCGATGTCATATACTTCATATTGACCTTGTTATCTCAGTGTATTGCAGTGCATTTCACTTGTAACATTTGCTGCTTGCTAATTTTCTGTGTAAATTTCGAAACATCTGACGATGAAACTTAATTGCATACAAGGAGTTCTAGCTAGCTTCTCTTTCTATCTTCCCTTGCTGTGTAAATTTTGAAACATTTGACGTGGAAACTAAATGACATACTGAGGAGTTCTAGCTAGCTTCTCTTTCTATCTTCCCTTACACCTTCTCATCTCTCTTGATGACATGTTTGCAAGGGTATTGAAGTATTTGATGTCACATGACATAATATGATGACAAAAGCGGACTTGGGTGTTGGGAAACTCCTGTGGAGGTTTTGGAGAACACAAATCTTCAATTCAAACTTCCACTGTTTGTCAACTTGTTTGTGAAGCTCAGCTTTTTCTTCCTTCTTATTTTCTATCATTTGCATCTTAAACTTATTGTGTTATCTTTTCCACCTCTCATGCTTCCACTGCAAGTGCAGCTTTATTCTATTCATTCTCATTAGATTTAACTAAAGAATAGAGAAGAAGGATAAGGAAAAAGGCATGATTGAAAATGAACCTAATTTAGCTATTCCCCATTTGCTTCTTCAATTAGACAATGCCAAGATCCGAATCATCTTACTACCGATGGTTTTAGGTTTGGGAAAGAGTATGTCTGAGGGTGTGGATGGGTGGGAGAGAGTGAGAGATATGAGCGATAGCCTGTTTCATGCTACGTATTTTGAGGGTTATACAGTAGGCAATGATGTGCACAAGAAGTAGACAGGGCATGAGAAGAGCGATGTGCGGTCCTAGTGGTGGGATTTCAAGTTAGAAAAGAGTTGGTAGAATTGACGAGAGAACTTGGAGAAGAAAAATGTTTTGCTGAGTAATGGATAAGGAAAAAGGTAGAGTGAGGCATGAGAAAGTCGGGCTGCAATCTCAAATGGCAACTTAGAGAACGGTACACAGCCCAGGTGCTGATGATGGGAAAAATGTAGGTGCTGAGTAACTTCTTTTTTAGTTATTTATGTTAGGCACGAATTATGGATATGTTATGAAGACAAATTGCACATGAGCAAATGGGAATGAGAAAAGAATCAAAGTAATAACGATGAATAGAAAGTGTCAAATGAAACGGATGGAAGGTATTTATGACTGGTTAAAATCTAGTTGGGATATCCAAAGATTATGTCGGTTAAGTGTAAATATGAACTTGGCAGGTACTAAAGAATATAACATTAGTATATATTCCCTCTATAGAGGTTAAAGGGAGAAAATCTCCTCTTTCTGAGCCATTCTTTTAGCTCACTAGTCCAAATTTGTCCAAATCATCTCATTTGTCTAAAATCAAATTTCAATCCTGCAGCTTATTTTTAAACTTTTATCTGTGTGTTGTTTGATCCAAATATATAAGTCTTCTGTGTCTTATGTTAGGCAGCTCCTCCAAAGAGTCTGATCATAGATATCTACTCGGTGCATTTTCATCCAAAAGTTAGAAGTATATGAGATTAAATTTACATAAGATTGAGTTTAATTTCTTGATAGGCTTAAACATAATGTAATAGTTGTAATTATGAGTATTTAATGCATCGATATGTATCCATAAATAAAACTTCTTGACCAGCAGAAGAAGGCTTTATTCTTGGAAACTTTGTGTTGTTTTACAGAATTGAGATTTTACATCGTCATAAAGACATTGTATGTTGCACTTCGACGTGGCATGTTAGATTCTTTTTGGCTGTCTTCTCCATGTTGACAATACAGTTTTACTTTGGAGAATTCTGTCAAAGCTCTGTGACTTATTTTGTAAATCTCAATCATTTTTCAAGTATGTACTCTGTTTTCTTAATATTTCACCCTTTGTATTTTTTGGAAATTTTCATTTGGAAAGTTAAGAGGCTGTTTACATACAGAAAACTGTTTCAATTTTTCAAAAAAATTTTTCACAGAAAATAAAAAATAAAGAATATATTTATTTTAGTAAGTTTTCTAAAATAAAAAATAAATTTTATGAAATAAAAAAGAAATTAAAAAACTAATAAAAAATATTTTTTAAATTTTCTAAATAACTTTAACATATATATGTGTGTGTGTACGTGCGCGCATACTATGTATATGTATGTGTATATATATGCATATATACACATATGCATATGTATGTATGTTCGTGAATGCACACATGTGCGTGTGTGTATATATATATATATAATAAATATTTTAATTTTTCATTTGTTGATAAATGATCACGTTTTTTAAATTTTTTATAGAAAATAAATATTTCAATTTTCGAAAAAGTTAGAAAACAGAATAAATTTTTTTTGTAAGTAAATGCACCCTAAGGTTCTTTTCCAGTCAAGATTTCTATTTGGTTATGATCTGGCTGGAATTGTTCCGTCAGTTTGTTGTGGGTCATTTCTTTCTCGGTCTCTGCCTGTGCCTCCCTTTTAAGTACCTTTCTATGCATTTGAAGTAGCCTTTGTCATATTTGCATGGTGCGTGCCAACAAGAACTTGATAATTCAAAAGTCACGAAATTCAGCTGTTATTGGGGGAAGATGGAGTTTTTTTTACTATATTTTTGTTGTACTTTTTGCCATTTGCTGTTTTCAATTACAGCTACCTTAATAGGGATTGTGGAATGAGCTGTTACTTCCCCCTCTTCTGTCGGGCTTTTAACTTCTGGGCGCCACAAAATGTTTGGTCGAACTCAGTTCTTCCATTTTCTCACTTCCATCTTTTAGCATACATATTCTAGGGGATTGAAGGATCCACAAAATTTTACTTGTTTATCTGTCTTTTACAGTATTAAGAAGATAGTGTGTCTCTTTTGTTTTAATTGTTCGTTTTCTCTTACAAAATCCTTGCCTTTCATGAAAACTCCAGCTGTAGCTTGTGTCATACATGACTCTCACACGTCAACTCTATTTGCTTCTAGCATGTTTGAAAAATACCTAGTCTCTAGACATACTTGCAGCCATCTATTTTATTTGTGGGTTTTCCTCGTGATCTCTGCTCCTCCTTTTGGATTGATCCTCTCATTTGCTATGGGGCATTAGAGCAGCAGCTAACCAGGCTCACGCTTATTGTCGGGTACAGTTCGGGCATTGTAGAATAAACTGTTATTTGTGAATTTATGCTGGCATATCACTGAATAACTTGATAAAACGAGAATAAAGTGTGCCTTGTCCTCACATGCATTACTTGGTATGAGGAGCCCATATTTTCATTTGTTTTATAGCCCTTGTGGAGTTGCACTGTAGTTGGTTTTTGCATTGTTGATTAAATGGTTTTTCTAATAGACAACATTTTGAAAGCTTGAGCAACACAGCTCAAGGATATTAGAATATTTCAACACCCCTCAAGGCTACAATCAATTGCTTTCATTTGTCCTTGGCTTTTACCCAGTGATTGTCCTCTGCAGTACCGGATTTTGTTTCGAATTTTAATGCTTTGCGATGCAGATAACGATAGTTGATCAGTGCATATTTAGTGTTTCATTATTGTATCTCAGTGTCTTTTACATCGTGTTAAATTTGTTTAAGCTTTGTTCTAGGGTCTGAGATGGCATGCAAAACGCCTCAAGATAGATGAAGATGGAGACGTGGCAGATGAGTTCCTCGAAGAGGTTTTACCTGAGGCGTCGACTAAAGTTGATGAACAGAAAAATCTATATCCAAAGTTTCAATTAAAGTACAATACTCGACCAGCTAAAATAAAGAACCAGGCGATTTCTCGTGATGGGAAAGTCCAACAGTGTGTAGAATATCAAGGTAGGTTGCAGTGGATATGATGTGGTCTTCAACATCAAAGTTGATGTTTGTGGGGCTGAATTGGGTTTCATTGTCAAGTCTGTAGCACGATATGTTGGCTCATGCAGCAGCTTAAAGCTAATTCTTTTAGATTAGATTTGTGGATTTTCGTTGCGGCTTGTGTTATGGAACCCTGCAAGTTCCCAATTTGTATTAATATATGTGTCATCAGGCTGGTACCCAATTGTGTGTGTGTGTGTGTGTTTTTTTTTTCTCTAACTTGAAAAATTTTGATTTCGACTTTTCAGATATTAGTCTGGGAAATTTATGCATTAATTGATCCACATGAGAGGAGTCAGCTCTTCCCTATGTTGTGTGGTTGGACAGAGGAACTGATAATATTTATACACAGATGAGTGATATAAGATTATGCTCTCAAATGAAAATGAAAACTAGAAATGAAGCCTTTACATACAATGTATACAACAGAGTGAAAACAAGTGGGAATTTACTACTTGTAAGCAGGAGGATGACCTCCTAAAGGGTAAGCAGGAGCAGTGGTTCCTACAGGATGGTGGTGGGTTGTGGGATAGGGTGCTGGTGGGTGATGTGAAGTCAATTTATGAGCAGCATGCTTACCTTTAGACTGATGCAACTCCATCTTTGCCTTTGCTTCTTTCGCCTTTCTACGCTCCTTTGCCAACGTTTTCTCTTCCACTGTCCTTGCTGAAGCCTTCTCCACCTGCAAATTTTCAATATCCTTAAACATTCACATCATAAATTGAAAGCGCAAAGAAATAGGAGATCAAGAACACACCTTCTCTTCAACTTTAGCTTTGCAGATGGTTAAGTGCTCCTTGGCAGAGCTGGCCACGTCGCTGATTTTCTGCTTAGCTGCTTGCATCTGTTTGATTGTAGAGTCATTGAGCAAGTGATGAGTTAGAAAATAGTGTATAAATCATGAAGCAACCGACTATTGTTTCCCAAAAATAGGCTAATTATATTCCATGTGTCGTGCATGCACTTGCTTTGCCTTTCTTTTGGCGACAGCTATGTATTCATGTGCTTGTTTCTTTGAGCTTTTCATTTATCAAACACAGTATTCAATTAAATTTTACTCCCTCGGGTTTTTTATATGTTACTTTTATTATTTTTATTATAATTAAAAAATAATAAATAAATTTAAATTTAATATTAAATTATATTATTAAAATTAAATTATCAAATTTAATTAGTTTTCATTTAATTGAAAAAATTAAAAAAAAAATAAATTACATTAAAAAATTAAAAATGATATATAAATAGAATTTATATTTTACTTAAAAGTGATACATAAAAGAGAACGGAGGGAGTACATATTAACATGATCATATGCAAATGTAATCAAAATCTATAAGCATTCAAGGTTAATATTTGAGTTAATTTCATCTGTGGTTATTCAGATTTGACGATTGTAACGTTATAATCACTATATTACGATTTGTAATGAACAAATTACTTAATTTTTATTTTGTTAATAAAAAATTACAAAGGTCGAAAAATTAAAAATTTGACAATCGAAATAATTGACAGCCGCAAGATTTGTTGAAAGAAACAAAAAGTACACTATCTTAAAATCTTAAAATCATTGACAGCTTCAACATTTATTAAATATCCGACAGACAAAACATATATTTATCTTCATATTTTTCATTGACCGGAAAATTGAAAATTCAGCTTTTGTGATTTTTCTGTTACAAAGTAAAATTCGAATGATTTTTCCATTATAAATCGTAATACAGTTATTATAACGTTACAATCACTAAACTTGAGTGATCACGGATGAAATTAACCCAAATATTTTAGGGCCATTAGTAAACTTGTAATAAAATCAGACATTATTCTCACATTTTTATTTTATTATTAATGTTGTTAGTTGTTATATGACTGTTAATACTCATTAGTTTTTTTCCCCAAGGTTATACTCATTAGTTTACTTGCCATTTTTCTTTTTCTTTTTTTTTTTTCAATTCAACTAGCCCAAAAAATTATCAAAATTCAATCCGTAAATTAATACATCTTAGATTTCAATGTTGTTAAGTATTGTTTGTGTTTTTAGTTTATAAAAATTTATTTTTTGAAACAAAATAAAAATATATTTATCTAAATTACTCTTATTTCTTTCTTTAATATTTACCAAACAATAGTTCTTTTTAAAAATTCTTTTAAATAAAAGGTAGGAGCATCGCTTTGCAAATTTTCTTTCTTAATTTTCTCCTCCTTTTTATTTTTTTCTTTTTGCACTTTTTTTTTAAATAATGTCACCTTAAAAAATCCTTTTAATAGTATTTAAAAATAAAAAATAGCAATTATTTTAAAGAGATGTATTATAATTAGTTTGAGATTGTTATTATTATTATTATTGTTATTAAAAAATAATATTTTTTTAAAAAGACATTTTTTCTAATCATATAATCTCGAATCTGAAAATAGAATTTTTAAATATATTTAAAATAAATTATTTTATCTATTTTATAGATTTATTGAATGGGATTAAGGAAACTCGGATGGATTTAAAAATAAATAAATTATTTTTATTGTCTCGTAATGTGGCATGCGAATTGCGAAGCATCTTCTGGCCCAATTGCCCAACAACTTTCATTATCCATTTCAATCAGAAAAACGA
Source organism: Excoecaria agallocha (assembly GCA_037975025.1). Lineage (NCBI taxonomy): Eukaryota > Viridiplantae > Streptophyta > Magnoliopsida > Malpighiales > Euphorbiaceae > Excoecaria > Excoecaria agallocha. The sequence goes on from CM075810.1 coordinate 70,913,899, forward strand.
ACCACGCACAGAAGCCTTCTTCTTCCTCTTATGGAGCTTATCGTTTCTTCTTCCCTCTCCATCTCACCTTACCCCCAATTTTTATCTTCTACCCGCTCTTCTACTTCCCTAAAATGCCGCCTTAGAACCACTTCGGAGCTCCAGACGCCTGTCGGTGTCAATGGCGGACCCGGTAGCCTTTCTCCCTCCATTCCCACCCATAAAGTTACTGTTCGTGACAGGCAACGAGGAGTCGTTCACCACTTTGTCGTTCCTGAGGTACTCTGCTTTTCTCTTCCTTCTGTTTGATTCCCCTGCAAATGTTTTGAGAAAGAGAGCAACCAAGCTCAGGAATTCAAATCAAGTGTTTTCCGTATGAAAATGTTGTAAATTGATAAACAAGGAATTCATCTTATATTCCATTGTGCTCCATTAATTGCATATATCTCTACTTTTTATTTAACTTGGTTTAAATAATTGCTGATTATTTAAGGTCTGGACATAACCTGTTCTTATGGCCGTTATAGTGCGATCAAGTTAGTTTTGAAGCAAATTTATTTCATTTTTGTGTTATTGATTTGGTTTTGGTGATATATGGAAATGCAGGACCAGTATATATTGCATACTGCTGAATCACAGAACATTTCACTTCCATTCGCATGCAGACATGGTATTATTTTCTAATTCACTCAATTTTCTCAGCCTAATATTGTTTTTTCAGAGCCTTTTTTTTCATAAGCAGAGCTGCTCGTATATCTTTCATTCAGTTTCTGTTATTCTTCGTTCAATCGTGATCTTTTCTTTATAAATTAGGAATTAGGGTCGAACCCACCATCATATGAATATGTAATATTACCTAATTTAGTGCTCCCACTAACTGGCTACATCACTTATTTCGATATTGTTGGATTCCTCCCATATTGTATCCTTTTGGATGCACTGAGCCAAATAGAGTCCCAGTAGTGGTAAAGTGAATTAGACCTGAAACTTCGTGTGCATGCAATAAGGTACAGTTTTCAGTTAACCTCGTAAAGCAACATCTTGATGTTAAAGAATAAATTATCAGGGTTTTTTGACAAATAATTCTGCCTAAATTTATTCTTTAAAGAAAGGCCACCTGATGGGGGACTCCACTACTGTTAGGTTTTACCATTTTATGGTTGAAATGTTCCTTAAGGTAAGCTCTGTACTTGCAGGTTGTTGCACCAGCTGTGCTGTACGTATTAAATCTGGGCAGATTAGACAGCCAGAAGCTCTAGGGATATCTGCTGAATTGAAATCGAAGGCATGAGTTCTTACCTCTATTTTAGAATGTTGTTTTACTAATGCACAAGGGGCCAGGATCTGAAAATTCTCTTCATAGATGAAACTAGTGAATGAATTAAGTTTATGAATTATGGCTAAAAATTAAAGTTTTAGTCCTTTTTTTAAAACTCTATTCATTGGTTAAGACATTTGTATAAAAATAAAATTTTGGAGTTTTCAAATGTATCTATGTGAAGATATCTTTCAGCATTTCATCAGAAAAAAACAGAAAAATAAGAAAAAGGAAAATGAAAATGAAAAATATCTTGCAATATAATGTTATACTTTTTTTTCAGATTCTGTGTCCACAATATAAAACAGTTTTTTTTTTCTTTCATAGATATTTTAGGAATAGAGGAGAAAGATAAGGATTTTAATTGATTCTATATGCTGTCATATTGTTTTTCTCATTCTAACAGCAACTGGAATCTCTTTATGAGCAGTAATAGGTTATAATTCAAGGCATTGTTAACCTTTAATACTCTTTTGTCATTATTTTCGCTTTTCAGCTCAAAAAAATAAGTGAAGAGGAGTTATTTGTATTACTGTCATTTGTATTATTTTCTAAAGAAAACGAAATGAAATTTCTTTTGGATTCTCTCTCTCTCTCTCTTTTGGAATTTTGATCCAATATTTATCTTATTCTATAGCTAATAATTTTCCAAGAAAGTATTGGTAAGGCTTCCACAAGAGGTTGGTTTTAATGTTGACTATGAAGTGCAGTTGTGATACTTTGATCCTGAAATTTTGGGGGAAACTGTGGGAATTTATACTACTTTAATTTCTAGCAGGGGTATGCACTTCTCTGTGTGGGTTTCCCGTCATCTGATCTTGAAGTAGAAACACAAGATGAAGATGAGGTAAATTTCAAACTTTCAACCTTTTGCTTTGTAGAAACATTATCTGCATCAATGCTGATAGGGTAATTTATATCATTTTAAAACAAATGATGACCATTTAAATGGATTTTCATATGTTTCTAATAAATTCCCTCACAGCTAAGAGAGGGGATTCAAAAGAAAAGATGAGAAAGTTGCTGTGTGACAGACTTGTTGCATATGTCAATTTCCTTGCATGAGCAGTGATGAAACTCGTGTTCTGTACAGGTGTATTGGCTTCAGTTTGGAAGATATTTTGCCCGAGGACCTATTGTAAGTTCTGAGTTTATTAAAGCTGCAATGGGTATAACATAACTAGTGAGATGAACAAGCATACTTGTTCAGGAAACAGAAAATAAAAAGGATAGTAAATGCTTATATTGATTTTACCTATGTTTCTTACTTCTGAACGCTTCGACATGACAGGAAAGGGATGACTATGCATTGGAGTTGGCCATGGGTGATGAATAGGTAATTTGCGCACAAAAATGGAATCAAAAGTGAGGATCTGTCTAGGCTAGCACCGGAATTTTTTTTTTTTTTTGCTTCTTTTTGTTCTTTGTTCTGGCTCTTCTTTCACTTCTGAGTAGCACACAATATGCTTTTTATGTTATGATTCACAGTAGCTTGGATGTTGCTGTTAAGAAAAGTAGTGTCTGTTCCAGTATATCTCCTTTGTCTGAGTATCAGCTATGTTCATTACTTGTGGACATTTCCATCTGGGAGGTAATAAGAATACTTATACGTTGCTTTAGTTTTTTGGTAGCGAAAATTTTTATCTTTCATGACTTCTGCCGCAACTGTGTGCATTTTTGTTGTGCTTTTCTGAACCAGTCAAAAAATATGGCTCACATATCCCATTTCCACTCGTTGTTTGCATATTGACAGAACATTTCAATTATAGACAATCCGTCACATCCAGTTCCCCTGTGTGACTATAATTTCTTGCATTACTTCATACTATTGCTAGCCAACAGCTGCCATTTTATGAATATTTGGTTCATCATTACTGCATTATAACCCCCCTTGTCATTGTTTATTTTTCCTATCCTTGTATCTTTATAAAGATAATTTTGAGCAATTCTTGTTTCTTTCGTCCTGTTGACACTGACAACAAAGAAAATCGAAAGCAAAACTAGATGATTCTACAGGGCAACTGTTTGAAGGAAATACCTACCGTTCTTTTTGTAATTTACTTGTGAGATTTTCAAGTCCTTTTGCTCCAAATTGTGAGCTACTTGGGCGAGTTTAATTGCATGTTCTATGTGTCTAAGCCTGATGATATGCAAGTTTGTTCGGTATAGTACTTGCAAGAGTGGCTGCAAGATGCGTTATTATGGCAAAACATATAAAGATGGAGTGATATGTTTCAGGTATTCAAGAAGTTGAATGCCAGCAATTTTTTTTTTCTTTTAAAAGAGTTAACAATTGTATGAACATCATTTAGAATTGATAGAGGCTGTGAGATAACTTTAATTGGATTTCTTAATAAATTTGAGATGATCAAGCTAAAGCTTATTGGTAGATGAACTTTATTATCTGTTTTCTATCTTACATGGTTTGATCTACAAACTTCCTCTCAATTGCGACATTATGTTTGATTCTATTTTACTGGATTTTCCGAAATCAATTTAGATTCGAATCATAGAAAAAAATAATGTGTCCTATTCATATTGTAGTGCTTTATTAAAAAATATCATCACAAGTCATGTGGACTCAAAACGCAGACAACACAAGCTTGGCTTTACCATCACTATCATGTCCAATGACCTTTTTAACTTGTATAAAAATTTCCAATGACTTGTTTTAATAGCATTGGCATTACAAAGGTAAAGAATAAATATTTATAATTGAGTTTAAGGTAATTTCACAAAGGTTAAATAGACGAGCTCGAAATTATGAAGTTAAATTTTTTAGATACATATATACTTTATAAGTGAATTAATGTCTTTTACACGGTAGATAAATAAAAAAAAAATTAATCTTGAGAAGTGAACTCTTTTTGGGGGAGTATGGAATTACTTTCTTTTTACGAATTCAATTATTAATTATTGTCTAAGGTACAATGAGACAAATTAAATCTAACAACTAAAAATCTTGATTGGATATTTGTGGTAGACTTAATCCTTTTAATCAAGATGTCTCGTAAACCTCAAACATAGAGGTGAAAAAAAAAATCCCTCAAATTTTGGTTTACCGACAAATCGATTCGAAATCAAATCGATTTTTATAGTAATCAAATCAAAAATTCAAATTTATAGTTTTTACTTTTAAAAATCAACAATTAATTGTTTTAACGGTTAATCAATCTATATATATTTTATATATTAATTTTAAATTTTACACTTGAATTTTTTATTTTTTTTTAATTTATAAATATTACGATATATAACTGTAACGTCCCCGGATGGCCGCTTGCCGATATTGTCCGCTTTGGGCCTTGGCCCTCACGATTTTGTTTTTCTCATTGGAAAATGCCTTAATAAGGGAGAGGTATCCATAGCCTTATAAGGACTACTTCGTTCTCCTCTCCAACCGATGTGGGATCCTTTGACTGAATCCACCTGTATGTGGGAGTCTTTGACTGACTCCACCCCCTAAAGAGGCTCAGCGCCCTCGCTGACACATCAGGCCCGGCCCCATGGCCAACACACCGATCCGGCACCGGCTCTGATACCAACTGTAACTTCTCTGGATGGCCGCTTGCCGATATTGTCCGCTTTGGGCCTTGGCCCTCACGGTTTTGTTTTTCTCATTGGAAAAGGCCTTGGGAGAGGCATCCATAACCTTATAAGGACTACTTCGTTCTCCTCTCCAATCGATGTGGGATCCTTTGACTGAATTTACCTGTATGTGGGAGCTTTTGCTGAGTCAGTCAAAGGCTCCCACATACAGGTGGATTCAGTCAAAGGATCCCACATCGGTTGGAGAGGAGAACGAAGTAGTTCTTATAAGACTATAGATACCTCTCCCTTGTCGAGGCCTTTTCCAATGAGAAAAACAAAACCGTGAGGGCCAAGGCCCAAAGCGGACAATATCGGCAAGCGGCCATCCGGGGACGTTACAGTTGGTATCAGAGCCGGTGTCGGATCGGTGTGTTGGCCATGGGGCCGGGCCTGATGTGTCAGCGAGGGTGCTGAGCCTCCTTAGGAGGGTGGAGTCAGTCAAAGGCTCCCACATACAGGTGAATTCAGTCAAAGGATCCCACATCGGTTGGAGAGGAGAACAAAGTAGTCCTTATAAGGCTATGGATACCTCTCCCTTGTCGAGGCCTTTTCCAATGAGAAAAACAAAACCGTGAGGGCCAAGGCTCAAAGCGGACAATATCGGCAAGCGACCATCCGGAAACGTTACAATAACATTCTGAAATATTATTATAATATATATTTTTAGTAAATAAATATTAAAATTATCTTTTTATTGCTATTATTTATTTATTACATGTACATAGTTAGTACTCTATTATTAATTTTATATTAAATGTAGTTAATTCTTATAATTAATTATAATTTTTTATTTTTTTAATAGATATTATAAATTGTATAATTTATTTTATATATATATATATATATATCAAAATTTGAGGCTGGATACATTGGTTGGACATGGATCTAGCACACATAACAAGTTCTCATAATTGCATCTTATGTCAATAAAATTTAGAGTGGGGCATGCAAATAGTGCGCACGTATACTAAATAAAAATTAAAAGTAAAATAATATGGATTATTGATGTTTCCATGCCAATTTAGAGTAGGGGTAAGCAAACTTTGTTTAGGAGAGGAGAACGAAGTAGTTCTTATAAGGTTATGGATACCTCTTTCTTATCGAGGCTTTTTTCAATGAAAAAAACAAAACCGTGAGGGCCAAGGCTCAAAGCGGACAATATCGACAAGCGGCCATCCAAAAACGTTACAATAACATTCTGAAATATTATTATAATATATATTTTTAATAAATAAATATTAAAATTATCTTTTTATTGCTATTATTTATTTATTACATGTACATAGTTAGTACTCTGTTATTAATTTTATATTAAATGTAGTTAATTCTTATAATTAATTATAATTTTTTTATTTTTTTAATAGATATTATAAATTGTATAATTTATTATATATATATATATATCAAAATTTGAGGCTGGATACATTGGTTGGACATGGATCTAGCACGCATAACAAGTTCTCATAATTGCATCTTATGTCAATAAAATTTAGAGTGGGGCATGCAAATAGTGCGCACGTATACTAAATAAAAATTAAAAGTAAAATAATATGGATTATTGATGTTTCCATGCCAATTTAGAGTAGGGGTAAGCAAACTTTGTTTAAAATCGGAAAATTAAATTAAATCGATTGATTTTTTTAATTCGATTCGATTTTTCGATTTAATTTCGATTAGAAATTTTAAAGAAATTCGATTATTTTGATTCTGTTTGGTTTTAAAAGGAGAAAATCGTAGAAAAATCGAACCAACAGAAATTCTTCTTAATTGGGTAATTTTTTAAATTTTTTAATTGAATAATTATTTTGTATATGTAAATTATTTTATTTTGAGTTGCAAATTATATTAGTAAATTTATCAATTATTAATATTTATTTTTTTAGTTGATAATTTGAAATTTTGACGATTGGATTGAAAGTCAATAGAATGAAAAAATTTATTCAACAGTTTTTGCTATATTATTTATTATGTATTTTGAAATTATATCTTTAATTTGGATTTGTATTTTGTATAATTTGAATGTTTTTATTTTAGTATATTATGATTTGTAATTTTATATAATTTTCAGACATAATTTTTTATTTTTTTTAAATATTTTTAATTTTTTATTTTTTGATTAATCGAATAAAAATAACTGAAAATTTTGATTCAATTAATATTCGATTATTTCATTAATTTGATTAGCTAAATTTTTAAAAAATTTATTTTTAATTATTTTGATTCGATTCAATTATTATAACAAGCCAACAGTTGTACATCCCTACTAGGGGTGAGCAACGGTCGGTTCGGTTCAATAACCGAACCGAACCGAAATAATCGAAAATCGAAATTCTCTTATTTTTATCAACCGAACCGAACCGAAATTTTAGAATAACTGAATTTAAACCGAACCGAAATTTTTGGTCGGTTTGGTTCGGTTAACCGAAAAACTAAAATTTAAAATTATTTTTTAAAAAATAAAAAATATTGTGTTTAAAAATTATAAATTATAATATACTAAAGTAAAAATATGTAAATTGTACAAATAAAAATTCAAATTAAAGAAATAATCTCAAAATATATAATAAATAATACAAAAAAACCATTAATTTTTTTTATTTAATCGATTTTCAATTTAATCGTCAAAATTTTAAATTATCACCTAAAAAATATATATTAATAATTGATAAATGTACTCATATAATTTACAACTAAAAATAAAATAATTTATATGTATAAAATAATTATTTAATAAAAAAATCAAAAAAATATATATAATTATATAAATTTCGGTTCGGTTCGGTTTTTATACGGTTTTCTCCTTTAAAAACCGAACCGAACCGAAATAATCGAACAGTCTTAAAAATATAAACCGAAATCGAACCGAAAAACCGAAAAACCGAACCAAATTAAAAAAATCGGTCGGTTTGGTTCGGTTTTTCGGTTTTACCCATAGTTTGCTCACCCCTAATCCCTACTTTAGAGTTTGGAGTTAGAAAATATAAGTTGGGGGCATGATGAGGTTATGACAAAGTTGGGGTCCAATGACTATCTTGCTCAGTTATTTGGGTCCAGGAATGGCTGGTTAGAGTTGGTTCTTCTGATGGTATTATTGGTATTTGGCAGGGTATCAACTTTTATAAATGCCAGAATATGCTTCTTAATTCTCTGGTCATTTCTTACATTTAAGTTTTAATTTCCGAAAATGACATCACATTAATACTAAATTTGTCAATTGTTGATATCTACGTGATTAATCTCCTTTTAGCTTAAGATTTTCAAACTAATAATGATTTATGAATCCCAATAACAGAAAACTATAATTTAATTATAAATTATAAATATCACAAAATACAAGCATTTTTAACATATAAAAAAAATCCAAGCATTTTTAATGGAATGCTAAGCAGTTTGATTAAATTCTGATGGATTTATTTACCTGGGGCCATTAATACTCTTATATATAGCATTTATTAATCTTGAAAAGATTGTGATGAAAAAAATAAAATTATTTTGATTTTTTTAAACATTTGTTTAAAAAATGAATCATACGAATTTTTTTTAACTACCTATATCTTGAAAGATTAAGATATGCATATTTTGATATATGATTAAAATATGCATTTCTATATATTGATAGATAAGAAATAAATAAATAATTGAAAAAAATATATTTTTAATTTATTACAAAAAATTTAACAAACAATTAAAAAAAATTTCGAAATACTTTTCAATTTTATTTTGATTATTTCGTATCTTGATTTGGAAACTATTTCAACTCTATCTTAAAACTCTTTATATGGATCGATTTAAAAAAAATGCTATCTTAGTATTTGTTAAATCGATTCAGATAAAAAATTTTAAAATAAAATTGAAATATTTTTTTGCATCAAAATATAAAATAGTAAAAATAAAACTAAACAAGTATTTCAAAAAAATTTTCTAATTGTTTGTTAAATATTTTAGAATGAATTAAAAATATATTCTTTTTAATTTTTAATTATTTGTTATCTGATAAAATATAAAAATGAATATGTTGATTTTATGTTAAAATATACATATCTTGATTTTTCAAAATATAGATTGTTAAATAATCACGTGATATTTTTTTATGGGATGTATTTTTTTAACAAAAACTTAAAAAGGTTAAAAAAATTGAAATAATCTTTTTATATATATATTTTAACTTTTTTAAGGTTAACAAATCCTAATTTATTATTTTTTTTATCTAAATCGAAAAGTACAACCTAAGAAGTCATGAATTAAACACAAATAAAATATCTGGTTGGTGATTTTCATGAATTTGTTTGTATTTAGAACACAAGACAAATCATGATAAACTGAGAGAGCAGTATGTTAATTATCCAAAAAAAAAACAACACTCAAAAGTTTACAACATGCATTTGATTTTGCCAAAACAAAACTGCTTATTCAAACTGGGAAAATTGAACTCTATACATGAGAGAAGTTGTGTTGTGACTCAACTATATATTTATTTCCTCTGCTTCGCCGCCATATTTGAAGTCACTAAGCTTACATACTCTACTCATATGCAAAACTCAACCTCTATAATTTCACTTCAGTTGTTGAACTTCTGCTCGGCACCGCTTGTTGACGCCTGCATTATCCAATAACACACCGTTTAACCCCGTAAAATCATGAAAACCATGAATTCTGATGCATATATCACTTAAAAACAACAGCATTTCGTTAAAATACACGCGATTTCAATCGTTTGTATCATCTATTTTGAACTTAATAAGAAGTTTTGAATATATAGAGATCCAACTTGAACTATAATTTATACCATCAAATATCCATAATTACTGTCTCATAATCAAGCTTTGACAGCATAGATTCAAGAAATGTGGAAATGTACATACCCCAACTGATGTCACAAAATTGCAAACAGCACATTTAACAGATCGAGCTCCGTATTGATACATCAACAGCATCCTGCAGTTTCCACAATTTACGTGGGCGACTTGATTCGCTGTAATAATATACAACCGAATCCGATTTCAAGCTACCAGTTAATAAAAACCATAAATTTGAAGGAAATAGTGAGAATACAGCTGTCTGATAGAACACAATTGTTTTGTATCATAACAAAATTGGATCAGAACAGAATATTCAAATGAATTACATTCCAAGGCTAGATTGATGGTGTGACAACAAGAACATTGGACGCTTGTTGCTCCTCTGATGTACATCAGCAAAGTATGGCAGCCTCCGCATACCAACTGTGCCATTTCTGTACCTGAAAATAAAAAACACACAAGTGAAGTTGTGATTAAAATGTAAAGAAAATGAATGAAAAGAGAGTTGATACCAGGAGGTGGAACAGCTGTGACTGCATTGCATACAGCACAGCATACAGAGGTTGCTCCAACTGGGTACAGTAAAAGGTTCCGACATCCTGAACACACAAGCTGACTCTGTCCCCCTGAATATATTAATTTTCAAGCTTCATACTTCAATTAGGAACACAGTAATCATATTACAACCCACAGTTTAGCATCTTACATGAGAAAAAAAAACACTACCCTTGATTAGAATCTGAAAAATCAGTAATTTTAAAAAAAAAAAAAAAGTTAGAGAAAGAAAGATACCGTTCGTAGGAGGGGGTGTATAAGGTGAAGGAGGGGTTGTTGGATAAGGAGCAAGAGGAACTGGCATTGTAAACTTTCCCAAAGCTTTAATCTTTGTTTCTCAATTTCTTACAACCTTAACAAACAGTTCACCCTTTTCTCCTGTTCTTGAATCTTGCCATGCCTGTTCAACACTACTAAAAGCTTTAAATGTGAATTACACAAGAAATTAAATCATTTTTCTCAAAAAAAAAAAGCATTACCCAGTTGAAAAAATTACATTGGGAAATCTTAATTTGTAAGAAAGAAATTATTTTTTTTTTTAAAAAAAGGGAGAAGACAGAGAGAGAGAGATGAAGAAGAAAAGAAAGGGAGTTGAACATACAAGTGAAGTGGGGCAAACACATACCTTCTAACAACTTGCAGAGGATGAAGTTGAGAGAGAAGAAAGATAAAAATAACTGTGATAATAATATCAAGGTAAGAGGCTGTTTTTGAAGTAAAAATTAAATCTTTTGTCACCATACAAAATTAGAAAAGCTTCGGTGTTTTCCTTTTCCTTTTCCTTTTTTGGTTCAACTAGAAAGGCAATCATTAAAGCCTCCAGTTCGAGTTTGAGTCTGTGAACAGGGAAAAAAAAAAGAGCTTTACCTGAATTAGCCGATAACTCATTTTATCCTATTTCAGAAGATAATTTTTTTATTTTTTATGAAATTAACAAATAATTAAAATATTTTAATTTTATAAAAAAAATTATAATCAACGATAAAAATACTTTTTTTATTTTAAAAAATTTAATTTAATTTTAGTTAAAAATAAAAAAATAAAAAGGAAAAATATTTAATAAAATATATAATAAATAGATGTATATATGCAAATCTATCTTATAAATTTTGAAAATGATATTTAAAGTAAGATAAAATAAAATAAAAATAATATTTTAAAATAAAACGGAGGAAATATTTTTATTTATTAATTTGTGCAATAATGTTATAAAAATTTCAGAAATTGTGTTGTGTAGTGAATGAAAGATGAGAGTTTTGTGCGTCTGTCTTTCCACCTTGGGTGTATACTTGCAATGTCAATCCCTTACAACTTCCCATTTAAGGGGAGTATGGAAGACTTATATTTAGTGTCCAATCATAATTCGAGAAAATGGAAGACAAAAATAAAACATTTATATCTCACATTCATTCAATAACTTGATTTCATCATTCAGAATGGGACATTCCACGGATAAATGCCGATTTTAATATACTGGTTAATTCGAGTTCGAGTGTTTGTGCTCGCGTTCGCTCTTCTTTATCCTAGGTTAAAAAAAGAGAAAATTAAAATAATAAATTTCTTAATTAGTTATATATATAAAAAATGGCATGCAAATTATTAACAAAATAAACTTATTTATAACACTACTCAACATTTTTCAATCCCTTAAACTTTATTTTACCGATTATTTTTTAGGAATTAGATGAAACTAAAATTGAAAAAATAGAATTTTATATTTGTCAAAACCTAGTTATATTTAGTGGTAATATTGCAAATTTTGTAAAATGCTTAGTTTTTTTTTCTTAAAAAATTAAGATATCGAAAATATTGAAATGTCAAATTGTATAGAAAGAACTGTACCGAATTATTTTGAATTTTTTAAAAATTTTCAACATAACATAATACAAGGGGCTATTTTGAAAATTTATAGTCTAATTTTGAAATTAATCAGAGGGTGTAAAATCTAAAATTAATGGATGATGGGCCCACAGGAACTCTAAGATGTAATCATTTCAAGAACAAAAACATTGAAGGCCCATTGGCATGTGATGAGAGCAACTCACTCATTAATGGCTTCCAAACTTTCTTTAACCATAAGATATTAATAACAACATTTTGCTTCCTTTTATTCTTTTTTGGAAAATAACTGTAAATTACAACAATATCAAATAAATATTACCCTCTAATACATAAATTTATTTGTTAGAAAGTATGGACCACAAATTGCTTAATTGATCTTTAAGTAACTTTAATAATAAATTATATTGCATTCTAAGGAATTGTCAAATCCAAATCCTTAGCCTGAAAAATAAAAGATCTGCTTAAACATGTTTAATCCAGCTCAATTAAAATTAAAATAAAAACCAAAGGGCATATCAATGTATATTTTATTTTTGATTTAATTCATGAAAAACTCATGTATTGAATTTCCGTAAAAACTCTTGCTTAGTAAGATAGTTTTGATAGTTGACCAACAATTCTTAAAAGGGTAGGATATTTCACAACCTTTAAGTCATATTGCATCCACTACGTTTGTTTTATAAATTATAACACTTTATTAAGCTAACAAAGAGCAAAATTAGTGCAAAAATAATCGATTTTTGCCCATGCAAAATAAAGAAATAGTTAGTATATTCAAGATAATCACGTATTTACAAAATATCATCTCAATTCATCCTATTTCATCCGATCGAGGATAAAGTTTGGTTCTGAAGGATGAAATGGATATGACTAGTTCCAATAAGATTTCTTTTTTGAACAAAAATTCATTTTTTGATTTATTTCGTCTACTCCATTAACAGAAAGGGAGGATATACGTTATACCATGATTTTAAATCAAAAGAGAGATTTCAAGAAATGACATATCTATTTACTCTATTTATAATCGAGTTGCATATGGTGTATCATAAGGGATTTACTTTTTTTTTTTATTGATTTATATGGATTGGACCAAAAACAATTACTGAATGAGGTATTCAACTCCGGGGATAGAAGAACTTGTGGAACCCAATCCTTAATCTGAACTAGTACAATTTTGATCAGAAAAAATCATAAATTTTTTTATTTTTATTTGGTTACAGAAGGTGAGCTAAAGCTCATAGAAGAACAAAATTAGCGAACATAAGAAATTCTAACCAAATCATGATAAAGTCAATTCCCCATTTCTTGAGGAAGTGAGTGGAAAATGAGGTAGCCAGGAGGAAAGCCATGGCCAATATGAGCAAGAAAGTTCGCCGTAAAATTAGCTTCCCCATGAATGTGATGGAAGTGAATCTCCTAGAATTTTATTGAAAGATGCTGGATGCTATTGATAAGAGAAACACAGGAGGCATTAACAGCATAATTGCCACTATCATCTCCACAGTGGTTTTCATGAGCTTAATCAATCTCTTGATGGTTATTTAAGAAACTTAACCAATCTTCTAATTTAGTTAATATAATTGTCATGAGTCACCTCTAGTAATAGTAACATTAACAGTTCATGATTAATATAAAAAATCAGCAGAAAATTATATTATTTAAGAAATTTTTGATACAATTTTTATCATTATATTTTGGGAAAATATTCAACTTTAGAAATTTGAGTGCAATATGGACAAATTATGAGTTGAAATTCCATTGCAGCAATTTATGGGTCTGATCCCTTTTTTGTTTTCTCAAAGTTTTTTTGATTAAGAAAACTTATTATTTTATAATAATTGATAAACCTTGAAATGTCAGAAACAAGGGAGATCAGATGGGAGGGTAATTCAAGATTGAATATACCTGCAAAAAGACTTATCCGGACTTGCCTAGCGTTAGTACTCGAAAACTTGTTAGTAAGATTTAGGAAGGAAGAAATAATTTAAAGAGAGAAAATCTCAAGATCAGGTGTACTTGACTTTGAGAGTTATGAGCTATTCATAGCACATTCATGATAATATGGTTACTAGGCTCTTGAGTACTTAGGACAATAGCTTACTGTGATGATGTGACAGTTTTATGGCAGCCATAATGATTAGGTGGTTGACGTCAGTTGAAGATGTGGAGGTCATACCTCTATATTGACATATTGATCTGTCACATCAATCAGTTACATCAGTCTGATCGGACATACCGAGATGATTGGACATGCTGGATTGACCGGACATATTGATTGAAATGAACCTATACATTTGCTTGGAGTTAGGCCTTGAGAGAATATCAAGGCTAGATGATATGGGTATTATCAATAACCATTATAAATTTAACTGTTTTTCAAAAATTGACACTAATATTGTAAGTTCATGCATTAACCGCTGCGCACCGTTTGACAAGTATGGTGCATAAAATCATTACTTTAATGCATGTAGAAGCTAAAAAAATATTGAAATAAAAAGAAAAAAATCAAATTAAAAATATAAATCGATTATTTCAGTGAAATCCACAAAAGCTGAAATTTTAATTATATTTATTAAATTACTTTTTAATTTAAGAATACAATTGTTTTATCAATTAATGATTGTTTAGATGAAAAGATTCATTTTTTTTTCTAAACCTTCATATTTTTAGATTATTTTGGATCAGTCATTTTATTTTATTAGTTCTAACTAGATGCATGTGCCAATTTAGACAAAAATATGACTTCATTGATTGAATTGAATTGATTGAGAAGACTTTCTCCTTGTCCATTATTTGATTTTATTTTATTAAAAAAGACAGATTATTTATTTGTCCATAAATAGATGACTGATGTGTAATTTATTTTATTTTATTGCCCATCCCCTGCAGTGATAATTAACTAATAAAAAAACAAATAGAAGCTTTGCATTTGGCAGTTTTTCAATTTTATTTTTATTCAATTACAGAGTTATGTTAATCTCAAACTTATGGTACAAATTTAAGATTTCAAATTACCAAAATCAATCTGTAAGATATCCGATAAGGTAAGCAACTTCCCACAAAATCTGACTAATTACCAATTTTAAATCTTCTTCTTTATTTTATTATTTTTTTTAAATTAAAAAAAAAAGTAAAAATGGACTTCTTGTTGGATATGCAAAAGCCCATAATAGAATTCGATGCCATAATATATCAGACTCTGACTTTTCATCCACAAACTGTCCTCTGCCATTCTTTTCCTAGGGCATTTTTTAGCCCTTTTTTGGACCAATGGGGTGCCAAAATTCTTCATAAATTGACATTTCTAGACAAACCTGTGTTCTGTTGAAACCCATTAAATGGTTAGCATACAAATGGAGGGAGAGCTGTGCAAAATTCAACTAAACCAAAAAATCAAAATCAAATCCAACTGTGGATAATTTGGTCTGATTTTTTTTGCCCTTTTGATGCAATCCATTTAATCGGTTGGGTTCAATTTAATACTGAATTTCAGTTTGGTCCGAGTCTATAATTCTCAAAATTTCAGTTCGGTCCAATTCAAAAACCAAACCAACCATTTGCGTACTCCTAACACACCCATTTCAAAAGGGATCCAACTGTGTTCCTTCTACTAATCTTTATTGGTGTCGTCTTTTTCTTTATCTCTTTTCTTTTTGTTTGGTTTCAATCCTATGTGGACTTGGCCTCTACATCAAAGCTCAATCTCTGATGTAACCAAAATAAAACTTAAAATCGTTGATCTGAAACAAAATGAAGCAAAATAATTGGTAGATTTATCCATTCATGCTATGACAATAGAAGCCAATGTTAAAGATTGTTATTATCTATTTAAGGATGAACATTATGAGTACTATAATCTTATTCATCATCAATCTGAATACAAATATAATTCCTACTTTTAGTTCTTGTTTCAAATTTAGCAGAATTTTGATCCCTACAATATGAAACATCCTGCATTCATTTTCTGAACAAAGAGTCCAAAAAAAGGCAGTTTTTGGCAACAAATCAACAGCAAATGTGATAGACCAACACAAAAAATAGTAATAAACAATTGATGTCCATTTAGGTAAACTTTTGAGACTGCACAAAAATATTATGGAAAGAAAATGTTGTGTTACAACTGAGATGATTATTGATATTCATCATTTTCAGCATTAGAACTACCATAAACGACAGAAAAATAGTACCCTACAGTTTGCAGTGTGAGACCAGGAAACCTGTGACTGCCACTGGGACGGGGATCAATCTTAACAAACGGCCACCGCATGGCCTGTGCAGCTTCACACTCTTCCCATCCGTCCCCAATTACACAGTAATGTACATTTGTATTGCTGAAACGATCCTTTATCAACTCGAAACATTTAAGTTTCCCCACTTCCCAAGAACTGTAGACTGAAGAAGCAACAGCTACATCAGGTTAATTTAACTAAAATACAAGTTGATGTCCAAAATCTATGCCCAATATATATATATAATAAATTTATCGATATCATGAACTACAAAACTTGCAACAAAGGGCAGAAGTCCCATATAATCACTCTATATCACATTAGTTCTTTTGATCAAGCTTACTTCATTATCTTGCACGCAGTTGACAAAATTGCCTGCACTAAGGGCAACTAAATTACCGAATTGTTTTTTACATGGAAAACCAGCAAGCACCTTCCTCGTGAAGAGGGGCTCAATCATAACTACCGAGGTTCACATTTTATGTTTTCTGAAGTTCAAACAAGTCACTATATTAATAATAGTGGCTCCAGAACAGGTTGAACAGTATCTCTTATTAGTTCAGCCTCAATCCAGCCAAAGTAAGTGGTTGCTAAGGAACATATCCGTCAAAGGAATTGCCAGCTCATGAAATACATTGGTTCATGCTTCAATCAACTCCCAAGTCCAATTATAATGCTCTGTATAGAATTTTTGGGAAACAGATGGAAACATGAAGTGACACTGTCTACCAAAGAATGTTGTCATAAAGATATAATCACATTCATACCTTGATATTACATGATACACCGCGGCTGTTGGCATGATAGCCATGTACAAATATTTAATATATCATAGACTAAATTCATAGAAGCAAAAAGAGTCTTCATTTTGAAGAAAAGAACATCAATTTTATTGAGGTCAACACATAAAAATTAAATTAAAAAATGAGCAATATCCACAGAAATTGAGAACACCACCCTACTTCCCATATAAATTATCACTTTGGCATCATCTAGACAGGTGATATACTTCCTAATAGCTGGAAATTAACAAATCAAATCTTATGTAAAGACAGCAGATTACTGAAATGAAGCTGGCTTAAAACAAACATCGATCTTGAAAATCAAGATTAAAAAAAAGTATAAAATGGGAAAATAAATGGAAAGAAATGGTAAGAGATAAAGGTAAGGACCAACCATTTCCATGTGTTATCAAATTGTCAAGCCGAAAAAGTCTAAACACTTTACAAGGCTGGGTATCAAGGATCCTGAAGTCACCAACACATTTATGTGCTTGAACGTGGTATCATTGCGGTTCCCTATCCCACAAGCAGAGGAAAGACACGGTCTCACTTCTTTCCTACCTGAACATTGCTCCAAGAATGCCCGTGCTATATTTGTAAAATGATTAATAGAATTAGCAAACTATTGACACAAAAAGCATGAAAGCAGAAGACCAAATGCACTTCGTCTCATGACTCAAAATGCTGGTTGGAATCATCATAGTACATCAATCATTCATCACAGAGAAAAAAAAAAAAATTATACCCAACAAAGGAAATGTTGCAACTTATCATGTGAATGGTACTCTTGAACAATGAAATCAATAGTAATTTGAGAATGGGAGGATAGCAAAAAAGACTTCAGACCTATAGTTCTTGTGAATGAAACTAGGATATAAAATAATTTGTGAAAAAGTTAAAAAGACAGAGAGAATCCTTAATCAGAAAAATTAAATGTGTACAGCCTATAATGAAGATGCTATAAATGTGGGGGAAGAAAGAAAATACAACTTAACATGTATTCTCTGATCGGTTCAAACTCAAATCAAACACTAACCTTAGCAGTTATTTAAGATCACATTTACTCAATCTAACTACAGTTAATTTGTAGCAGGCAATTTCGCTCATCACAATTCTTTGCTTAGCAGTCATAAATTTTTTTTCTTTGCATGAACGTTCCCAGGAACACCACACCAACATCCCAAAAGCATCTAGGCAGCTGGCTCCTAAATTAAACTAAACCTTGGTAAAACTAAAATGGAATTGAATTGGTATCCAGATGCATTATGATGAGATTCAGCATACCTGAGGAAAGCCAATTATCTGTGTATTCATCAGTCAAATCATACAATTCATTCCAGCGTTTTGTCATATCTTGGTCAAAAAATATCAGGTAAACCCTGAAATTTAAGAGAGATTGAACTATGTTATTACTTGATTTTAATTTCCAGCAAGTTCAAAACAAGTTGCCTATTTAGACACATCTATTTAAAGAGATACTTGGAAATATGCAGAGTTGCAAAATGGAAATTGGAAAGAGAAAATAATTGCAAAATCATCACAATACATCAGCATATCTCAATCTCAAGAATTTGCCAGCTCCTCTGGGGATGAGGGAGCATGCTAAATATGCATGGCAATTTACAATATCTTGGGGAACCTAACTTCATCTCAGCAGAAAGTGTAAACATTCAATCACTCTATACAAGAACTTAAGGCACTTGACAAATGGTAGAAACAAGGGAGCAAATCAAATCGTTAGCCATGACCAAATATATAGATCTAGTCAAAATTACTATTACATCCTCAAATATAAGGTATTAAGATTGCTTTTCAATTATGTATGTCTCAAGCATATTGTATTTAATTTTTCACAAAAAAAAAATATTGATTTAATCAGGAGATCAACTTCAAAACCATTTTATTGTAAGAGGGTATAGATGCAGTGGGCAAAGCCAGGTTTAACGATTAAGGGAGGCAAAAATTTAAGTCATGTTTAAAAAAAATATAACATAAATATTATAAATAAATTATTAAATAAAGAAAATATTCATTAATATATTTAAAAAATTTACAATTTACACTCTACGAATTTGCATGCATTGATAGCGACAAATAATGATTTCGTTATCAATAGTATTAAATACATTTTTTTTAAATATAAGTGATCAAATAATCAACATCCATATATTCCTTATTTTGTTATGTAATCAATTTTTTACATATTTCATAGCAAAAAATATTTTTTCAATTGTTATAGTTGTAACGGATAAAATAAGTGATAAAACGATGAATTTATAAATCAAATGATATAAAATAACATTTTTGTTTGTATTAATTTTTCAGCAAGATCACTAATTTTTATAATATTTGAAAACTCATTATTAGACCTCATATTAATGATATATATTTTCGATTGATTTTTAAGAATTATGAGCAGAATAATAGAAAAAATTAATAGAATAAAATTAAGTAACAAGAGTAAATTGCCTTTGTTATATGCAAAAAAGAAGATCCACAATTGTCAAATATTACAAATGGATATTTAATTTGTTCGTATGTATTTAAAATGGAACTAAATTTTACAAATTACTGTTGAATTTAATTTTTCATGCTTTTAAAAGAATTAGAATTGAAAATAAGCTCCACAAAAATTAATAAAAATATACAAATATAAAATATTGCTAATACTTGAGAGACATAAAAGTAAAAAAAAAAAAAATTGCAAAACTAAATTACTAACATAACTAAAGATAATTTTTTATTGTAATTTTTATTTTTTTCTCAAATTTAGCTTATTTTTGAAAAAATTTAAGAAATAAAAATAGAATTTTGTACTTTTATTTTTTATTGATCGAAAACTTAAAAAATAAATTAAAGATAAAGGGATAAAAATAAAAATTTTAAAGGGTATATATATATATATATATATTTCAAAAATTAAGGGGGGCAATTGCCCCCCTTCCACTCAACGTGGCGTCGCCACTGGGTAGATGGACAAGTATTTGGTGAAAGGAAACGATGAAATAAGATATTGATCACCATGTGAATTCATAAATTTACATATAAAGTGCATAAGGGCCAGATACAAGTTTCATCACAAAGACAGAAACTGGCAATTATC
This sequence comes from Excoecaria agallocha, assembly GCA_037975025.1. Classification (NCBI taxonomy): domain Eukaryota; kingdom Viridiplantae; phylum Streptophyta; class Magnoliopsida; order Malpighiales; family Euphorbiaceae; genus Excoecaria; species Excoecaria agallocha. The sequence goes on from CM075810.1 coordinate 70,934,097, forward strand.
ATAGCAGCTTGGTGTTTTGAAAAAAAAAATGGCTAGAACAATAAGAAAAATCAACCATCGCCCCAACAAACAACAAACGATTCTGAAGACTGAATCCTATCGTGGGGATTTTTAGTTTAGGTTATATAGTGATCACTAATTGTATATCAGAGGTGTAAACTGACAGGTCCTGCTCTTGTGGTTATCAAGAAATAATACCTGCATGTACTTATTGGCTATGGCTCGGTGCCTGTAAGCAAGTTTCCTCTTGTTTTCATCGTTGCAAGGAGAATCAAATCCATCTTGGTTGAAATCATAATCAGCCAAATCCCGCCCCATCGTCATATTTGCTCAAGGCATCAAGAGAAGGCATATTGTAGTTTTCAATCTATATACCAAGTTTCAACCATATTTACCAGGGTTTGTCAAGCAGATATGACACCAAATCTTATTTCAAAATGCACAAACCTAGAAATATGAGACTTACTTGCTCATAGAAGAATGAGTCATCACAGAGTTGAAGAATGTGTTGCTCCCACATCTTCCCAATCTCTACACCCTTACATACATCCTTTAAACCATTGGAAGCTTCTGCATAAGTCCCAATTCAACAAAGACTTAAGCAGTATAAGCGTCTCATCCATGTCCCAAATATAAACATTTGTGACTTTGTCCCATAGATTTCATGGCAGAATCTTCTATATTGTGATCAGAAACAGTTGAAGTCCTATCCATAATCCTATCCCTTCTGGCTGACAGTATAAACAAATAAGAATTTGCAGTGACATATGGCATATAGAAAAACAATGACAATGATCATGTATCTGTAAATCTAAACACTTAAGCTGTATACATGTGAAATTAACAAAATTCCGCATTTACTGCCCACTGGTAACTTAAAAACATCAATTTAAAGAAACAATTTAGAATGATGAACAAAAATGAAAGGCAAGCATGCCCTAGCCAACCACCACTAATTCGATAAATAGACCAACAAACAAACATTCATGATCGAAACAGATAAAAAAAAAAAGAATAGAGAAGGTGGAGAAACGTGACATACCAAAATCTCTGAAATCCGTGGGAGAGAAGATGGAAAATGATGAAGCCAAACTTCACTCTCAATTCTTAAGGTTAAACACCGAAATTTCTAACAGGAAAAAGAATCAAAATTCAGACTTGAATTGAAAAAGTAATAATAACAAAATATATGTTAGAGAAGTTACATGGCATTGGTGAAAGAACTTTCAGTTGCTACTTCCATATAATAGCTTCACCGTCACAGAAAGAAATGGCTAAAGCACACGATTCAAAGAGCTTGCAAGACTTTGAGAACAGATAATATATATATATTGTTGTGATAATTATGAGATATTTAGATGACTATCAAACTCATCATTCTCCCCATTCTAGTAGAAGTCTACCTCTTCTATTTTGTGCCTATAAATACCCTATTGTGGTTATTCAGTATACACAATCAATAAGAGAAAACTCTCTATTCTTCTATTTTTGTCTTTCTTTTAATTAGTTTATAACACGTTATCAGCACGATAGTCTTTATTGATTATTGAAAGTCGGTGGTTTACGACAACCCGGCTCGAAGGAATCAAGAATTATAATTTACAAGATTAAACGGTAAGTAGATTTAATTTATAAATTTTAAATTATTTTAATTCTCATGAGTTAATGAGATTGATTAAGGATCAATAATTCTACCCTACAATATATAATTTTAAAAACTTCAATATACGAAAATATTAAGAATTGAGAATAATATTTTCTATTATCAAGGGCATTAACATGATTTTAGTGATTTATTTTGCATAATTGCAATTTGATCTTTGCTTAATTATATTTTAATCATTATATTATATATAATGAATATATTTTATGTAAAGCCATATTTGATTTTCAATTTGCTATATGTATATTGTTGTTATGTGTAATACAATTATTTGAAGGCTCCTGAAGAGTTATAATGCAATTATTTGCATACAATTTATTAGTAAATATATTATTTCTCAAATATGTCCCGCATACATATATTTTCAAAAAATATTCGATGAAATGAATATCATTTTGAGACTGAAAGATAAATATTTGAGATCTACTTTGTATAAGATTAGTAATATAATTTTTCAGATAATTTGATTTTGATACAAATATTAGTAAACTCGAAGTTTGCTAATAAATACAAATTTTAGTAATCTGAAGTTTACTAACTATTGTAACAAATATTAATAGCCTATTATTTACCAATTATATAAATATCAGTAAACATGAAGTTTATTGATTAATTAATACTAATATCAGTAAACCTGAAGTTTATTGATTATAGTAAACTTAAAAAAATGATATAAATACTAATAAATATTTATTTTATTATTTGTCACAATATTAGTAAACATAAAGTTTACTAATTGTTATGCAAGTATTAGTAACATGCAGTTGACTAATTATTCAAATATCAATAAACCAGAAGTTTGTTGATTAATCGATACTAATATTGGTAAACTCGAAGTTTATTGATTATAATAAACTTGAAAATTGATACAAATACTAATAAACATATAGTTTATTGACCATATGTCACAAATATTAGTAAACCCGATGTTTACTAATTGTCTGATATTGATATTAAAAAACTTGATGTTTATCAATTGATATAAATATTGATATAATAAAAATAGTAAGCCTGAAGTTTACTAATTAACAATTAATTACTTGGCATGACCGGCTTGACCATTTCGGATCGATTATAATACATAAATTATTGAGAATTCATATGTTTATTAGAGAACCAGAAGTTTCTTTAATTCTACTTAAGGAATTCTCATAATCTATTTGTTCTCAAGAAATATTTTGTACAATTAACATTAGCTGAAATTAATGTTAATACAATATCTGGTTCAACAAATGTAGTTGAAGGCTCTGGCAGAGTCCATCTTATGTTCCCAAATGGAACACCATTATACATTGATGATGCGTTATATTCTAGTAGATCCCGAAGAAATCTACTAAGTTTTAAAGATATACGTCACAATGGTTATCATATTGAAACTACAAATGAAGGAACTGTTGAATATTTATATATAACTTCTATGAAATTGAACCAGAAGTTCATATTAGAGAAGTTTCCAAGTTTTGCAACTGGATTATATTTTACCAAAATAAAAATGGTTGAATCTAATTATATGCACCGGCAGTGCTCAGATCCTAAAAATTTTATACTTTGGCATGATCGTCTTGGTCATCCAGGCTCAACCATGATGCAATGTATTATCGAAAATACAAATGGACATGGATTAAAGGATCGAAAAATTCTTTTATCTAATGATTTTTCTTGTAGTTCTTGTGCACAAGGTAAATTGATTGTAAGACCTTCACCATCCAGATTACATTTGGAGTCTCCTGTTTTTGTTCAAAGGATACATGGAGATATTTGTGGCCCAATTCATCCCTCTTGTGGACCATTTCGATATTTCATGATTTTGATTGATGCCTCAACTCGATGGTCACATGTATGTTTACTTTCTACTCGTAATATTGCTTTTGCTAAACTTCTTGCTCAAATTATAAAGTTAAGGTCTAGTTTTTCTGATCATCCCATTAAAACAGTTCATTTAGATAATGCAGGTGAATTTACTTCAAAAGCATTTTATGATTTTTGTATGTCAATAAAAATTGATGTTCAACATTCTGTTGCACATGTTCATACTCAAAATGGTTTAGCCGAATCTTTTATTAAGCGATTACAATTTATTGCTAGACCTATGCTTATGAAGTCACAACTTCCTGCATCTGCTTGGGGACATGCAATTATTCATGCTGCATCTTTAGTTCGTATAAGACCATCCACATATCAAAAATTTTCACCTTTGCAACTTGTTTTTGATCAACAACCTAATATATCTCATCTTAGAATTTTTGGTTGTGCTGTTTATGTTCCTATTGCCCCTCCTCAACGAACTAAAATGGGTCCCTAACGACGTCTTGGTATATATGTTGGTTTTGATTCTCCTTCTATCATTAGGTATCTAGAACCTTTAACTGGTGACCTTTTTAGAGCAAGATTTTTAGATTGTCAATTTGATGAATCAGTTTTCCCTCAGTTAGGGGAAGATACAGGTAAAGGGCCAAAAGCACAAGAAATTAGTTGGAACACTCCAACCTTGTCCAGTTATTATACACGCACAAACCAATATGAACTTAAAGTTCAAAGAATAATAAATTTGTAGAATGCTGCAAATCAATTACCAGATATCTTCACAGACACCCAAAAGGTCACTAAATCTCATATTCCGGCTGCCAATGTACCTGCAAGATTGATTATCCCTGAAAGATTACCGATAGGTACAGTAGCCAATGAATCTAACATACGCCAGAAGCGTGGTAGACCTATTGGTGCAAAAGATATTGTTCCTCGAAAGAAAAGAGAATTGAAAAATATTCAAAATGATGCCCAAGAAGGGGTTCAAAATAACACATATCAACAATTTCATATTTCCAAAGAAGCAACCCCAGAAGTGGTTCCGGTACCGAAAAATTATGAAATCTCATTAAAATCTGGAAATATGTGGGATAGAGAAGACATAGTTATTGATAATGTGTTTGCATATGCGGTTGCTTATGAAATAATTAATGATAGTGAGCATGAGCCTCAAACTATAGAAGAATGTCGACATCGAAGTGATTGGCTCAAATGGAAAGAAGCAATTCAAGCTGAGCTAGATTCATTAGCTAAGCGTAAAGTATTTGGACCAGTAGTCCAGACACCAGAAGATGTCAAACCTGTTGGATATAAATGGGTTTTTGTCCGTAAAAGAAATGAGTTAAATGAAATTGTGAGATACAAAGCACGACTTGTTGCATAAGGTTTCTCACAAAGACCTGGTATAGATTATGAAGAAACGTATTCTCCAGTCATGGATGGAATCACGTTTAGATTTTTTATTGGTTTGACTGCCTCTGAAGGGCTTGATATACATCTAATGGATGTGGTGACAGCTTATTTATATGGATCGTTAGATAATGACATATATATGAAAATCCCTGAAGGATTTAAGATGCCTGAAGCATATAATTCAAAACCTCGACAAATGTACTCGATTAAACTCCAAAGATCTTTGTATGGATTAAAGCAATCTGGACGCATGTGGTACAATCGTTTAAGTGAGTACCTAGTGAAAAATGGGTATGAGAATAATTCAATTTGTCCATGCGTTTTTATCAAGAAGATAAATTTAGGATTTGCTATAGTTGCAGTTTATGTTGATGACTTAAACATAGTGGGGACTCCAGAAGAGATCTCTATTACTGCAGAATATTTGAAAAAGGAATTTGAAATGAAAGACCTTGGAAAAACAAAATTTTGTCTTGGGTTTCAAGTTGAATATTTGCCAAAAGGAATTCTTGTACATCAGTCATCTTATATAGAGAAAATCTTGAAACAATTTTATATGGATAAGTCTTATCCATTGAGCATTCCAATGGTTGTTCGCTCTCTTGATGTCAAGAAAGATCCTTTTCGTCCAAAAGAAGATAACGAAGAGATTCTTGGTCCTGAAGTACCATATCTTAGTGCAATAGGTGCACTTTTATATCTTGCAAATAGCACTAGACCAGATATAGTTTTTGCAGTTAATTTGATAGCAAGATTTAGTTCTGCACCAACTCGAAGGCACTGGAATGGTGTAAAACATGTTTTACGTTATCTTCGTGGCACTTCTGACATGGGTTTATTTTTCCAAAAGGAGTAAATTCAGAATTGACAGGGTATGCTGATGCTGGATATCTATCAGATCCTCATAAAGCTCGATCACAAACATGTTATGTTTTCACATATGGTGACACTGCTATTTCTTGGCGATCTGTTAAGCAAACAATCACTGCCACTTTCTCAAATCATTCAGAAATATTAGCCATCCATGAAGCAAGTCATGAATGTGTGTGGTTGAGAACCATGACTCAACATATTAAGGGAACAAGTGGATTGGTAGTGGAAGAAAAGCCAACAAAATTGTTTGAGGATAATGCAGCATGTATTTCACAACTCAAAGGTGGCTATATCAAAGGAGATAGAACAAAACACATCTCACCAAAATTCTTCTATACTCATGAACTTATGAAAGAAGGACAGATCGATGTTTGCAAAGTTCGCTCAAGTGATAATCCAGCAGATTTGTTCACAAAGGCGCTACCAAGTTCAATTTTCAAGAAACATGTGTACAATATTGGAATGCGCCAATTAAAAGATTTAGTTTGATTCATTTTATTTTTGAGGGGAAGCACATATGAATATTGTACTCTTTTTCCTTCGCTAAGTTTTTATCCCATTGGGTTTTTCTTAGCAAGGTTTTAACGAGGCATATTCATAGTGCATAGTCATCCAAGGGGAAGTGTTGTGATAATTATGAGATATTTAGATGACTATCAAACTCATCATTCTCCCCATTCTAGTAGAAGTCTACCTCTTCTATTTTGTGCCTATAAATACCCTACTGTGGTTATTCAGTATACACAATCAATAAGAGAAAACTCTGTATTCTTCTATTATTGTCTTTCTTTTAATTAGTTTATAACATATATATATATATATATATATATATATATATATATATATATATATATATATATATATATATATATATATGATATCTTACCAGGCCATGGGCCGAGATTGGCTGGGCTCAAAACATATGGGGTCCAAAAAAAATATCAAGGGATTGAGTGCACCGTATCAAATAATTTAGAGAAAATTACAACACTTACGTGTTTTTACATTTCGTTTTCAAAAATACCATATAATTTATTTTTACTTTTTATTTATGCATTTTTTATTTCAAGACTACCCTTTTTATTTTTATATATAAAAAATGCTCTTACTTTATTAGATACCAGCTGTCTCTTTCTTTCTACTTTCTTCTTTCCCTGCACAAAGTTTGTAAGATAATATCCTTTGCCTGAATATTGATCAAAAGAAAAAAAGAGGTGCATCAATTCTTTGGCGATCAAAGCTTGGGCTGATACAAAATCGGCTGTCATTGAAGGGAATAACCAGGGAGTTTGGAATGGAATTTCAGTTTCTACTAATATAGAAGGTGATAATTGGTGGTCCGAAGATGTTTCTTTGATTAACTTATCTTTGTATGAACATTTCATTTTAGCAATTCAATCAAAAGGAATGAGGCCTGAGACTATTGCTGCTTCTCTTATTTACTATGCCAAGAAATATCTTCCATTGTTGAACAATGGGAAAACTGTTTCTTTCCCTTCTGAGGCAGATCAAAGAGCTATTCTTGAAAAGATTGTGATTTTACTGTCTTATAAAAAGGAAGTTACTTCTGCTAAATTTCTGCTTGGTTTGCTTCGAAGTGCCATTGTTTTGGATGATGGATTACAATGTACTTTTGGTATTTATACTAATAATCTCCAGAGGAACATTATCCTTCTCTAAAATTGTCAAAATACACTGTATTTTTATTTTTTATGCACAAAAAATACACTGTATTTTTTTATATTCTTTACGTACAAAAAAAATATATTGTATTTTATTTATGTAAAAAAAATACACTATATTTTATATTTTATTTATTTATAAAATAAAATATATTTTATTTTATTTATGTATAAAAAAATACTGTATTTTGTATGTACAAAAAATATACTGTATTTTTATATACAAAAAATATACTGTATTTTTTATGTATAAAAAATATATTATATTTTATTTATATACACTGTATTTTTTATATGAAAAAATATACTGTATTTTTTATGTATAAAAGAAAATATATTGTAGTTTAGCCAATGATTTCCTCTTCAATTTAGAGTTCTAGTTTGTTTATGCATGCGATCAATATAGTGTCTGACAGTTTTGTTCCTTCTAATTTATTTTGCTTGGCTGCTGTTAATTAGGTAAGTAGTAAACTTTCTTTGCTTTTTTTATTAAAAGCATTAACAATTTTGCATGATTTAGTATAATTATTTTGAAATTCTGGTTTAAGAAAAAGTTCCTGCCTTCTGAAGAATAAATATATATTAAATGCTTTCCCTACTTGAAAGAATATTCACTTTGCACGGCCTCTATCTGTAGGATCAAATATATCCCAAAGGACACCTTAGAAGTAGAAATTGAAAATTTATTTTATTTGGATCATTTTGGAGTCTCTTTTTTCAATATCCAATGGCTCCATATGTATGATAACTTTTTTAAATTTTCGTAAGGAGTTTGTCACATATTGTTTGCACTATGGCCGTTGTATGTAGCAACTTGTTCGCCTGCTCGAGAGTGAGTGAATACTTTTTTTTTTGTTTGTCATCACAGAAAAGATAGGATTGACAATGACATTTGAATCAGTTTGGAGAAGTTTTGGCCACTACTAAGCATGAGCAAGACATAATAATAGCAGAGATTGATCATTCAATAATCGAGTTGAGAAGGTAATATGCCTCCCAATATAGCAGATTCGCGTAAAAATGTTGATGTTTAAGTTCATTCTTAATTTTTAGATTCGTGTAAAAATGTTGATGTTTAAGTTCATTCTTAATTTTAAATCTTGTGTTATTAATTTGTGCCAGTAATAAAATAGGACGAGCCTCCCCTTAATGGTAAGGTGATCTTTACCGATTAGTGAACGTGAAACATTTTTTAATGGTGAAATATAAAAAATGGTAATTAAGAAAGAAAAAATTTTAAAAATAGTATTTATGAAAGATAGAATATGTGAGGATACAAATATTTTTTTTGTGGCATTTGTGAAAAAATTCCTAGATATAAAATAGTCAACTCTTAGCCTCTTTTTTAGAAATACAAAACTAGCAGGAGCAGATTGAAGCCAACAGATTGTGGGCGATACCCCATCAACCAAGACTTTTCAAGAAAACAAGATAAAAAGATTGGCATTTTCTAAATCTGGTGCCTGACTTTGAATCTATCCAGAAGGATATAGAATCAGAACTTCCTCAAAAGCTATAATACAAAAAATGGAATGGAAGTTGAACTGAACTAAAACAGATAACTTTCAAGAAAACAGCAATTAGAATTTTCTCAAAAGATATGTACAAAAATGGAATGGAATGGAAACTTTCAAGAAAACAACAGTTATATTTATATGTATGTAGAGATAAACAAAGCCCTCAAATACATGATTACAAGGAAAGGATAAACCTATTCTTTTATTGTTTCTAACAAATAAAGATACACTTTTCACAAAGATTCAAGAATAAAAGGGAGATATTATTTCCAATTCAATCCTTCCATTGATAATAATTACTGGGAACTTCTCTTGAATGGCCAAATGATTAAGCAAATTCTGTGCCAAAAACCTTTCTTCTTTCTTGAAGGTTGGATTTTGACATCTCTCTTGGCAACATGATCAGCCATGAACTGAACAACAGCCTGCTCAACAACAATATGGTAACATAAAAAATAGGCAAAGATCATCCTTATAAACCAAATATAGTAGAGTTGCCAACAGAAACATTACCTGAGCTCCTAATTTAGCAACTTCTCTTGGTGGAACTTCCAACGGAGTCTCATCCGCTCGAAATACTTTCAATTTCGACAATAGCCTGAAAGAATCCGGTAATACTTTTATTTGATCATCGCTTATATCTAGCTCTTCAAGCATCTCAAGGTTTCCAATAGACCGTGGCAATTCTCTCAAGTCCGCAAAGTTATTTGCCACATTCAGTTTCTTTAAATTCACAGCAAAACACAGGTTTTCTGGTATGAATTCAAGCTCATTGAAGCTAACATCAAGTTCACTCAAGTTGGAAAGGTTGCTTGTTGTTGATGGCAATTTTCTAATTCTGTTATAGTGCAGAGTGAGAATCTCCAACTTTCCAAGTTTTCCAACTGCCTCAGGAAGAGCTCTGAGCTAATTGAAATCCAGTCTCAGCTCCACCAGAGACGAGCAATTTCCGATTGTGTATGGAACCTCCTCTAGTTCATTTGTTTCTGCAATCAATATCTTCAAACTAGTCAAGTCCCCAATAGTCTCGAGCAAATGAGTGAACTGATTGGAGCTTAAATCAAGAACTATGAGGTTTGCCAAGTTTCGAAAAGATAATGGCAGTGATTTTAACCTATTGGCATGAAGATCAAGATCAGTTAGATTTATCAGCTCTCCAAATGAGTCAGGAAGGTTTATGAGTTGGTTTGAGTGGATATCAAGCTTTGTCAAGGCTTTAAGGCTAGATATAGAGGAAGGAAGCGCCATAATTCGGTTTTCTGATAAGTCCAACTCAGTAACGAAAGATAATTTCCCAATTGATAGAGGAAGCCATTCAATTTCATCCTTCAACTTGCCTTTGAGATCAAGAACTACAGCTTCAGTTTTTGCTGAATTTTCTATTACAGCTGCCACCTTCATTAGACTCAGTTTCTCAGATTCAACTTCACCTAGAAATTAATTCACCAAAATCACATCTAAATAATGAAGAAAATAGCAAAAGACAGAGATTCTATGGTAAAGAATAGAAATTTCCTTCAAACAGCATCACTGAAAGAAACTTCAAAGTGCCTATAAACAGCACAAGTTTTCAACGACAACAGCAAAACATACATCATATGTCAGTGAATCAGGAAAAAAAACAAACAGACAAGCAAGCAATTCAAATTTCAATCGTTGTTGCAATTGCATATCCGATGAAAGACCAGTTAGAAACACTCTTGACTTGATCTTTAAATCTCAAATTGAAATAAACAATTTCTTTTGCTTTCCTACTTTATCTTCAAGAACATATAGAGTTAAAAAGAAATACCAAAATCTCATGATCTTCAATTGAACAAAATCGATAATAAGATGGCTTAAAGAATCAATTGGACTACCTGGAAAGAAAGCTGACTTAGCAGAAGAACTCCTCACTAAACCCTTAAATTCTCCATCTTTCTCCATGAATTCTCCATCTTCCCTTCTATGGATCAAACTCTTCTCAGAAATAGCACTTGCTCTTCTAAATTTCTCAACTGGGTCATCGAAAGGAATGATTTTGTCCTTGTGGGTGTCTCCAGAAACCAAAGCCGAAGCTCTTTGAATCAACCCAGAAAAGATTTCAAACATCTTGTCAGCTTCAACAAGGTGAAGAGCCTCTTTCCTCTGCTCACGGCTTTGAAACAGAACCATGGTTTTTCTTACCTGTTGAAGAACAGAGAAGAGCTCCTCGGGGACATCTTGAGGACACACTTGCTTTGAGATTTCCTCAAGCTTTAGCTGCTCTTCACCGTTGACAGTTTCAATCACAGACATGGCAGCTTCAACTTCTTCGATGGAGGGTCTTGGTGGCAATGATCGGTAAAGTTTCATAATTTCCTCTACTGTGAGTACAAAAGCAGGTGACGGGTCTTGATTATTGCTGGATTCAACTGCCATGGCTGAGGAAGACCTTCTTTGTGTTTTGTGTGTTAATTGAGGATTCTTAACCAGGATTAGAGACTTATAATTATTTGAGAAATTTCAATTTTATTTGCCTGCACAACTTTAGTTTATTTTATTTAACCGTTTAACATATTAAACATATTATCCCGTCCAATTATCTCAGAAATTATTAAAAATGTAGTATTTTTATGAAAAATATATAAAATTTACGTGCTTTTAAAACATGAATATTAATATTTACAGAACTAATTTAATATTTTTAACAAATTTAAAAAAATAATATGATATTATTAATAGTTTAGTGATATTTTTTAAATCCAAATAAATTTAAAAGCTAATTTGACTTTTAATTTTTTTTAATTTATCCTAAACTTTTTATAAAGAGGATATAGTGGCTTTGTCTCGTCAACCCACTTTAGTTTTCACACACAAATTAAACATTATCACTAATTTTTTCAAAGTATAATTCATTAAATTTTTTGACATATATTTATATTCTTATTAGAAATTAGTTAAAATTTCTAAAAAATATTATTTCATATTTGTGGATAATAAACTAAACTAAAATAAACTATATTAAAAAAATTAATTAATTTATTATATGAGAATGAGATTATGATTTGAAATAAATAAATAAGGAATATGTTTACAAATAAATAATATAAAATAATAAAATGAAAAATGAAATAAATTAAACTACATTAAAAATTAATAAATTAATTATACTATAATGATATTATGATTAGAAATGAATAAGGAAAATGCTTAATTACATAAAAAAAAAAAAAAACTTCAAATATGGGTTGCATTACAATTTTTGTACCAAACTTCAAAATCTTGCATTGTAAACATTAAACTTATAATTTTCTTTCAATTATGGAACTCCATAAATTTATCCGTTAGTTTAAACGGATTATACTGACTAGGATGGCTGGTGGATTAATTTTGCCAACAAGAATGCAAATTAAGCTGCCCAGCAAATTAGCAACGGCTATTTCCGTCGATATTCTGTCACTAAAAATATTTGATTTATTATTATTATTATTATTTAAAAAATAAAATAAATAAGAATGGAGATAATAATAAAAAATATTATATTATAAATACCTATTAATTTATTTTTTTATCAACTTTTTCCTTTTATTTTTTTAAACACATTAAATTGTAAAAAGCTTATTGAAGGCTCATTGGCAAAATTTATTAGTTACCAACCAGCCATGCCGGTTCGAATCTTAAGACAGCAATTTTGCTTTTATTTTTCAATTTTTTCATTATTTTTTATATTAAATTTGTAACTAATTTTTTTGCATGGTTTTTCAAACTTCAATCAATTAAAATTTATAATTTATTTAAAAATAAATAAAGATAATATTAAATAATTTATTTTATTTTTTCATTATTTTTTATATTGAAATTTACAAATATTTTTTACATTAATTTTTGAACTTCATTAATTAAAATATATAATTATTTTTTAATTTAAAATTATTATTATTATTATTATAATAAAAAATTAAATATTTTTAGTGACGGAATAGCGTTGGAAAATTTCGTCGCTAATTTGCTGGGAAAGAGAAGGGTAATTTGGCAACTTAATTGGCATGTGTGATGCATATATTTAGCTGAGTAGTTAAGTTCCGTTAGCATTTAACAGATTATTGACAGAATCCCTTAATTGAAAGGGAACTCTAAGTTTAGTATCAACATTGCAAGATTTTGAAGTATGGTATAAATATTGTAATACATCCTATAATTGAGACCTTTTTATATAATTAACCCTAAGCATTTGTTTTTGGATGGAGGTACATGTGAGTAAATGAAAGTAAAGTAATTGAGAGTAATTTTCATCCACTCTCTATTGTTTGGTAAATCTACAATAAATATATAGTAATTAAGAGTAACTCTTTAAAAGTTAGTTACTCCAATCTACTTTCAAATTGAGAGTGACTATTTTTAAGATATAGAGCAACTAGTTACTCCCACTTACTCTACTTTACTTCCACTTGCTCTATATTTTTTTACAAAACAAACAAAATGACTCAAATTACTCTTACTTGCTCTACCCCATCCAAACAAATGCCAAGGAAAATGAATTAAAATGTTGAAAAAGCATTTTTACAAATAAACACCCTTTTTTCTTTTTTCTTTTTTCTTTATACCTATTAGTAAATGTCATTGACAATTCATAAGCCCAAAGAGCAATCTTGAAATCCCAATACTTAATCAGAATGATTAATTATAAATTTGGACAATCAAAATGATTAATTATAAATTTGGACCTTAACTTTAAGGTGGTTTTCAATTACACACTTGATTAAGGAAAAAAAAAAAAAAAACTTATGCTATCACCTCCAAACGTCAAAGACATTACAATTAGGGAACTCCAATAAAAATTTGTTAATTCTTAACAGAAATGTTGAACTCCAATAATCATGTGCTTTAGTTAGTGATAAAATGTAACCCTCCTAATTAAAATGTAAAATTTATTCATATATATATATATATATATATATATAAGAAAAGAAAGAAGCATGAGGGCCAACATTGCTGGGGTCCGATAGAAAAAAGAAAGTATTATTTAGAAAATGGAAAAATTCAATTGAGTGGGTTGCTTAGGCATAGGCATGTGCCGCAGGGGCATCCTTAAGCCAAATATTTATAAGCTGCATGTCTCTTCCTGTTGCTGTCCTCATGCCCTCTCTCCTGTCTCCTCCTCTTCTCTAATTTCACTGAGCTATCACCAGATACCCCTTTTTTTTTTTCCTCTGCTCTGTAAGATTTTCTTATTCTTTTCTTTCTTTCTACATCTTTTTCGATCTTGATTTTCTTTCTTTTCCATTCTAATTATCTTTCCCTCCATCTCTATTTCGCCCAGTTTTTACATGGGCTGCACCATGAGAGAAAAGCATATCCGTACGAATCGGAGGGCGCGATCAGCAAACACCGATTTCGATCCCTGCTGTTATGCGTCATCGATTTCAAAATCCATACTCGAATCGGGTCTCAAACCCTTGGCTTACCATGTGGGTCTTAACGATCCAGCCAACTCCAATCCTAATCCTAATCTTGATGATAATGGGTGGGGTTACTGCACCGAAGAACAATTAGAAGAAATCCTGTTAAAAAACCTCGAATTTTTATATAAAGAAGCCATATCTAAGCTTGTTTCCTTGGGTTATGATGAAGGTAATGCTTTAAAAGCGATCTTGCGGAATGGGCATTGTTATGGTGGTATGGATGTTTTAACTAATATATTGCATAATTCCTTGGCATATTTAAATAGTAACTGTGGGAGTAGTAGCAGCAGTAATGGAAATTTGGATGAATCCGAGCCTGTTTTTAATGATTTAAGGCAATTAGAGGAGTGTTCTCTTGCTGGTATGGTTTGTTTGTTACAGCAAGTTAGACCACATTTGAGTAAAGGTGATGCCATGTGGTGTTTATTGATGAGCGATCTTCATGTTGGTAGAGCGAGTACAATTGAAATACCCACAGCTAATTCATCTGCTAATGGGAATGCTACATTGCACAACAGTGTGGAGAGTGTTAATGGTAATTGTGTTGATAATGGGATTGGTGTTGTGGCTCCAGCTCTATGCAGGTTTCACGGAGGGTGGGGGTTCGGAAATGGGGTGGGATCAGAGTTTGCAGTTAATGGGTTTTTCTCATATAGCGCAGAGATGTCTTTGCCAAAGGATTTTGAATGTCCCAAGAGGTTTAACCTTTCCCCATCAATGAAGTCTTTGTTGAAGAGGAATGTCGCAATGTTTGCTGCGGGTTTTAGGGCTAATTCAAAACAGATGCAGACACAATCTCAGCCACAACCTTTGTCTTGTGCTGGTGTTGCATCTGGTGTGGATGTGCCTCCAGCTGCGACAGGGAGTGAATTTTCAGTTGAGAAGGATGAGGATCCTCAAAATTCAAAGAACCAAGATGGGGTTAGTTCTGCGTGGATGAAGTCTCTGGATGGCATTAGTTCGTTATTGAGCAAAAAGTTCAGTGATATGAATCTTGACGAGAATTTGGAGCTTCTTGGAGAAGATCAAAAGGATGAGTTGATAGTGACTCTGCTTCATCAGATTAAGGATTTGGAGAGACAAGTAAAGGAACGACAAGAATGGGCACACCAGAAGGCAATGCAAGCTGCAAGAAGGCTTAGTAGTGACTTAACAGAGCTTAAATTGTTGAGAATGGAGAGGGAAGAGACACAGAGGCTTAAGAAAGGGAAACAGACTCTGGAGGATTCAACAATGAAGAGGCTGTCAGAGATGGAGAATGCTTTGAGGAAGGCAAGTGGCCAAGTGGACCGAGCAAATGCGGCAGTGAGACGGCTTGAGACTGAGAATGCTGAAATCAGAGCAGAGATGGAGGCTTCTAAGTTAAGTGCATCAGAGTCAGTGACCACATGCTTGGAGGTTGCAAAGAGAGAAAAGAAGTGCCTGAAGAAGCTTTTTGCTTGGGAAAAACAGAAAACCAAGTTGCAGGATGATATTAGAGTAGAGAAAGAGAAGATAAAAGAGTTGCAAAGCTATTTGGCAATGGCTGTGCGAGGTCAAAAGGAAGCTGAGGTGCGTGAAATATATCCTCCTATTAATGTGCATATATCTCTGTCTATCCATTGCATTCCAGTCTGCCTATCTATACCCATATATGTCTCCTGATGGGCAGCAAAAATTCCAGACTAATTTATGTTTGCATTTTGCAAGGCAATTGTATATTTGAGGTATACTTGAATTATGAGACTGCTGATTGCTTATTGGCATGCTTTGTTTGTCATCTTGATAATAATGGTCCCCCCTTCTAAGAGGAGAACTTGGTCTGTAATTACATAGCCAAACTAGCTAATATGTACAGTTCAAGAAGCAATTAGATAATGATTTAGAGTTTATGCTCAGTGAATAACTAATATTTCTTAACATTCTTTAGATCTCCAGATTGTGTAATCTGTCAAAATAAAGTTTGTTAATATGTCCAATATGCTTTTTTTTTGGATGAAATAATTGCTTTTGAGAGCCATAGACCATCATCAGCATGTTAAACTCGCACTAATATAATGCAGATAGGGTTAGTTGAAGAGACTAGATGAAATTAACAAAATGAATGAATATGAAAATGCAAAGTTAACTTCATAAAAGCTGTGATAATCAAAATGACTGACCTGCTAAAACGTTTAGGTGCAGAGTTATACATAATCAATGAGTTGGTGGGTGGGGATGGGGCGGTGGCGCATAGTTCATGCTACTTTAGAACTACGGAACAACTCGTATCAATATTTGATGTATTTTTTCTTGTATATCTAATCAGGGTGTCCAACCTATATGGAGAATAAGGCACATTTGAGCTGTTTAGACTTTTCAGTGGTGATTCATATCCATTCACTTCATTTGATGTTACTAAAACTTGGTAATTCTTGCTTAGATGGATGACCTGTCAGGTGCATCTGTGAATGGTTTGTCGTGTAGGCCTCATTTAAGATATAGGCTAAATTACACCCTACAGAAGTCTTTACAATAAAATTATATTTTCCACGGGCATCACTGTGATGCTCTTTCATATACTTCTTTCCTGATCTTAAATTAGTAATTGATGAAATGAAAAACAACTAAACTTTTTCTCATGGATGGTATTTTTCCCTAGTTAGATGTCCATGTGAACTAGAGATGACATAGATATAGATGCCAGATATGTGCTCCATACAGCAATTAAAACTTAGATGTGATTCAAAGGGCATAACAGCACTCTGTTCCTTGGCTTTTCGCCCTGTATTTGGGTTTTCTATTGCTTCTTTAATCCAATATTGGTTGATTAGATAACAACAGTCCGAAATTGAGATTTGGTGTAAAATGGGATCAAGAACTTTGTTTGCCCATGGAGTTTGTGATTGATAGCAGCAATGATCAATTATTCATAATACACACCATAAATATCTATTATATGTTGCTTATCATAGTGCTTGTGTATATGAATTTTATGCCATAATTGTTATTAGAATTTAAATCATAATTCTGGCAATTAATTTTAGAATGGGGAATAAAGAATCAACTTACACGGTTGGACTTTGAACAGATCCTCGTAATCAAATATGCGGATGAAAGGGAAAAAAAAAACCAATTATGTAGTTAATTTTGTATGATTTTGTTGTGCCAATTTTTTATCGCTTTTAGAGCTTTGAAGGCAATTGTGGCAAGTTTTTAGCGGTTTTAGAGTTTTTTCTATAAATGAAGTTTCTTGTTTCCATGAATGTTCTATGAGAATGATGAAATTGGATTAAATTGTAATATATGAAATTTAAACAATGGATTTGCTTATGATTTTGATAATTTGAATGTTCTTGTCTAATATATATATATATATATATATATATATATATATATATATATTTTATGGGGGGGGGGATGACTTATTCAATATTGTTCAAATCAAATTGTACTTATATTTAATTATTTACTCAGTTTCTTTTATTTCGACCTTGTAAGATACCTGGATACCTAGATAATATCCTCACTTAATACTCAGCGCTAGAATCCAAGCTACTATTGGTGGTGGTACTTGAAGTTTGTTGGTAATAATGTAGAGATGAGAAAGGGAAATGTAGGAGCTCTTTTAGCACTCAGTACTTCCTAAGTGCTGTTAACTTTGATTCAGTGATGCTATTCTATAATATCAGATTTAGATTATTTTCATGTGTTTCTTTTTTTTATCAGTCTAATATTTAAAATTGGTTAGTTTGCAATTAAGCACCTGCCACCGACATTGTTCCGTACTGCTTTTGAGATTATTGCCCACGGTTTACCTGCAAAATTAGTTGGAATTTGATATTTGATTTTGATTCCTGATTTCATTTCATCCAGTGTCTTTATCTAGTTGATGCTGTGCCCTAACATTACAATGGATGGATTAGATGGTAGGCTGTAAATCGTATAATTCCACACAAGAAATTGCAATTTGAGAATTTGTACTTAAAGCTGCAAGTTTGTTGCGATCTCAATCTTTTTTTGGTTAAGTTAATGTCAAATCATGCCGGCATTATTTTTTATGTTACCTGTGGTTTTTGCCTGTTATAATTTACAAATCTAAGCTGCTTCCATAACTTCCCAGGTTTTGAGCAACTTAAAAATTTTCAGGTATTTTATTTAAAATAATAGGTATCTGGGCGTCTGTATATCCTTCTCTATTCTAGGAACCAGTGATGCTATTTGCTGCTGTTATCACAGGCTAAGTGGCGGCAGGAATTGAAGGAGGAGGAGGAAGCTTTCACACAGGTAGAGAAGGATCGGCACTCCAAGGAAGCAGCTGAGGCCAGTCATAAAAGGAATTTTGAGGCTTTGCGCCTTAAGATGGATATAGACTTCCAGCACCACAAGGATGATCTCCAGCGACTTGAGCAGGATGCTTCACGCCTAAGATCATTGGTTGAGTCCATTGAATTAAATCACCTGTCAAATACTTTACCTTTAGGGAAGCCGGAGAGGATGAAGACCCAAGCAGAAACAATTGCTGAACTGATTCGTGAATTCAATAAACTGCAGGCATCATCTGATAAAGGAGCCAGCTACGATAGAGACTGCATAGTTTGTATGAAGGAAGAAGTCGGCGTTGTGTTTCTTCCATGCGCTCACCAACTTATGTGTGCCAATTGCAGTGACAATTATGGGAAGAAGGGCAAAGCTACATGTCCATCCTGCCGGGCTCCAATTGAGCAGAGAGTTCATATTTTCGGTACAAGTTAGTAGCCATTATTTGGTTTGAAAACACAGAAAAAGGATAAACTAAAGAAAAATGAACCCAGAAAGTATTCTGATTCAGCTGGTAGCTTCATAGTAATCCATTCTATATTTGATTTACAGAAGATATTTACTTGCTATGTAGCAAAATGAGGATGTAAGTAAATAAAGGAACCAAGCTTTGCTTAGGCTTATGCTTTTACATATAGTTGCTGCTTTTGAGCATACTGCTAATGCTTGAGATAGCAGTATGAGGTTTTGTATGTAAATAAGAGCCAAAGCACCTCTCTCCAAAGGCTCATGCTTGTATCCTGAAATTGTTTCAAAGTGTGGGATTTTCCATTCTTCAGTTCAATGAAAAAGTTATCAAATTATTTGGGAAAATAGGGCACTATGTTTTGCAGGTTTTTATCTTAAACATATCACTATAATGGGTAAATTTCTGGTAAAATTTACTGAATTGTGAATACTGAATTTCATTATATATATGAATATGAGTACTGAGATAAAGAAATATCAAGTTAAGAGACAGATTAAGAACACTTTGATCTGTTAAGGGTGCATGTGGCAAGCGAACAGAAGTGCCAAATGGCAAAATAAAGACTTCACATTGAGAAGTTGAAAGTGCAAGAGATGTAATAAAATCGCAGAAACAACAAACAGCTGTAGTTTGAGAACAACATAAGCAATTTGAACACTTGGATTTTTTTTTTTAATGAATAAAAAATGATGTAGGGTTGGTTAACCATACATAACATAAGAAAATAAAATTAGGGTTGATATTTATTTAGTACAGCTGGCTAAGCTGGATGTCTCGTGACTCTAAAGAGATTTCTTGATTTCCCTTTTGTGTGTGCAATTTGGTCAAATTGAGCCCAACCACATTTTGCAGTTTCCTCAATTTATCACTCTACACATCTAATAATAGCTATGTATTGTATTTAATTTCTAGTCTCACTTTCATATTAGTTAGGGTCACCTTCTTGATTTAACTTTGATTTTAGGCGCAATTTAACACTGTTTGAATCACCCTAAGGGTTCCAATTCTGAATGCATGCTTCCATAACTCCTAAGGTGTGTGTTGCTCCTCACTGAGTTAAGTAAATTTTAAAATTTAATCCAAACACTCTATTCGTTAAAATAAATTTATTCATATGATAGATGATGGCGATACATAAGAATATGAGTTGTGTTAGTCTGTTACCTACCGTAAGACTCTTTGGAAAGGATTCAAATTTGCTAGGAAATTATAGAAACCTCTTTAATAGCCTTAAATTAATAGTAAATTTTTTTTTTGGTGACTTAATATTTCTCTTTTTGTTGACTCCTGAGGCTTGAATGAAAGGGATAGGATGTACTTTTTAATGCAAGGCATGTGAATTTGTGAAGAAGCTCATCAATGGTGCATATAAAGTAGCTCTTTCTCCTACCAAAGGACTTGGAGTTCTGATATCAATTAAGCATAAGAAAACTCCCCCATTTGCAAATTATGTGCATGAGAATGGGAATTTGGAAGAAAAGGGTTCATGTTATGGGTGAGAAAATGAAAAAAATACCTGTTTTTTTGTGGCAAACGACATGGAAAGTTGGCAGAGAAGATCCTAGAAGAGCCATACATGGTTTGAAAGTAGGTTTGGCATTGACATTAGTGTCTTTGTTGTATCTGCTTGAGCCTTTGTACGAAGGAATTGGACAGAGTGCCATTTGGGCTGTTATGACTGTTGTTGTTGTCTTGGAGTTTACTGCTGGTTGGCAATCAAATTCGTTCTTTTAATTACTATCATTATGCCTTGATTAATTAGATTCATTAGAACAATAATGATTCTTGATATGGCAGGTGCAACTTTGTGCAAAGGGCTTAATAGAGGATTAGGGACATTGCTTGCAGGTTTATTAGCTTTTGGGATCGAGTTCATTACCGATCAAACTGATCAGGTTTTTCGAGCTATTTTCATTGGAGCTGCTGTTTTCTTCATTGGTACGTTTACTTTAATAGACATAGCTACTGAACATTAATGTAAGAGTCTGCAGCAGTAAATGACAGGAAAATTTTCCATTGCTACAGATCAATAGGGACGGGATTTTCATTTTCAGCTACCACTTTTTCCGTCGCTAAAGTCTTTTTTGCTTAATGTGTTTGAGAAAATTACCATTATTAATATATGATTTGTAAAAAAAAAAAAATGACAGGGGCAGCAGCAACATACATAAGATTCTTCCCTTATGTGAAGAAGAATTATGACTATGGTGTAGTAATATTCCTATTGACATTTAATCTTATAACTGTGTCAAATTTTCGCGTTACCAATGTATTGAAAATCGCACATGAACGCTTCTACACCATAGCCATTGGCTGTGCTGTTTGCCTGTTGATGAGTCTTCTTGTTTTCCCAACTTGGTCTGGTGAAGATCTCCATAATTCCACCATCTCCAAGCTTGAAGGTCTGGCTAAATGCATCGAAGGTAAGTATTTATTGGCTTAATGTTCAAAAATAATTGTAAATTTTACCAAAAACAGCAATTTTATTTCTAACGTTTAGTTACATACAATATTATCCTTAAAATTATCAAAATAGTGCAATTTTGCTTCTGAAGCAACGAGACAGTTAGTTTGACCGTATTTCGTATTTTGATCGCTGATATAGACACATATATTGTACCATTTTGAAGAATTACGTCAAACTAACGGTCACATTTTTTTAAGGGTAAAATTGCACCATTTTGATAATTTTAGAACTCTAAATATTGCACGTAACTAAATATTACGGATAAATTTGCTCTTTTTATATATATATAAATATTAAGGGTATTTTTGCATATTTGGCCATATTTATTTATATATAAATCCACTAACTAATTACTCACACCGAGTTTATTATTAATTAAACATTATTATTATTGTAGCTTGTGTGAACGAATACTTTAGCGAGACGGAGAAGGAAGAAGATGAAGATAAATCATCTGAGGATCCCATCTACAAAGGCTATAAGAATGTTTTGGACTCTAAATCACAAGATGAAACTTTGGTGAGCATTCGATAATTGCAGACGCTTTATTCCGTCGGAAAACAGTTGTTATGTTGGAAGTTAATTTATGTTGTACGTAAATTGAATTAAATAGGCATTGCATGCAAGTTGGGAGCCAAGGCACTCAAGGCACTGCAGATATCCATGGCAACAGTATGTGAAACTAGGAGCTGTTCTGCGCCATTTCGGCTACACAGTTGTAGCTTTACATGGATGCCTCCAAACTGAAATTCAGGTAATTAACAGTTGAAAACAAGTTAATTTGCTTTCAATTCAAGAATTGCAAGATTTTAATAGTTTGATTATTAATTCATTAACTAGACTCCAAAATCATGCCGTGCACTGTTCAAAGATCCATGTATACGGCTAGCGAATGAAGTGTCGAAAGCATTGATGGAACTCGCCAATAGCATAAGGAATCACCGGCATTGCTCGCCTGAGATACTCTCTGACCATCTGCACGAAGCCTTGCATGATTTGAACAGAGCCATAAATTCTCAGCCAAGATTATTCCTAGGCTCTAATTCGAACCAAGCATCAAACATGCTAGCCTTAGCAGCTGCACATGCGAGACAAAAGCAAGAAAAGAACAGTGGAGTCTCGTTATCAAGTGTAAAGACTGATAGCTCTGCATTACGGGAATGGAAATCAAAGCAAACCAGAGATGCAGAACGCAATAACAAAGTGTTAAGGCCACAGCTGAGTAAAATTGCGATCACAAGTCTTGAATTCTCAGAAGCACTTCCTTTCGCTGCATTTGCTTCATTGTTAGTGGAGACAGTTGCAAGGCTAGATAATGTGATTGAACAAGTTGACGAACTGGGGAGAATTGCTTGCTTCAAAGAGTTCAAACCTGGAGATGATGATCAGCAGCAGCAGATGATTACTATTAATGTTGCTCAAAATCATTTGACTACTACTGATGGGGCTGAGTGATATATATCATCATTGTCTTACATTTGGGCTTACATGCCTTATGATTAATTTATGCTCATTTTTTTATGCTTACTATGTATCTTCTTTGTGACCTACTAAACAACTCATTTTTATTTCATATTCTTTTATTACTTTTTTCCCACTTATTATCATTTTATTTTAGTTTAGGTGAGCAAATGAAATGCAATCAGAATTATTTTATGCATTTTTTTATACAATTATTGAGTTTGAAACAAGTTATCTACTACGAGAATAAAATTCTTTTAATACTGATTTTTATTTTCCATAAAATTCGAACTCAATATCTTACTTAAAGGAAAACAAATGTCAAACTATTTGAATCAACTTTTCATAAGATTCGATTTCGATACTTTATTTAAAAGGAAGAAATATCAAACTATTTTAATCTGTCAATATTTATTAGCATACTTATGCTGAAGCTGTACAACTATATTGTAAAAATAAATTGATTAGGAAAACAAATATTAGATTTGAGACAGAACAAAGGGGAGAAAAAAATCACAAAGAAGGGCCCTACCGGGTTCGAACCGGTGACCTCTTGATCTGCAGTCAAATGCTCTACCACTGAGCTAAGGACCCCTGAATGACAACCACTTTTCCTATAATATTAATAACAAAAATATTTTTGTAGCAAACGATAGGATATTTATTTGTGGTGCAATTTTGTTGGAAGTGAAAAGAGTTAGATGGCTTATTGCATCTCAAACTCTGGAATTCTTGGAGGATGGAAGACAAAGACAGGGAGCCTCTTTGGTTGGAATTTTGGGAAATCAAGTTCTAATGATAAGCCACCCCCTAAGTACCATGATATTGATCTGTCTTTCCCTCTTTCTCTTGTGGATGAAACTTTCTTAAAAGGTACATTCTCTCTTTCTTTCTCTCCAAATTTCCACAATAGGTAGGCTCAGTTGTTAATTGTCAATACATAAGATTGTGTAATGCCTAAATAGTAAAGTCAAAATGAAAAGTTACAGTTGTTTAGATGCATATATGAACAGGAAGAGAGCTAAGGTGCTGCTACAGTGCAAGCATAGATGGATTTAGTGCAACAAACTTCCATGGGAGCTGTGATTTTAAGGGGCCATGTGTGATTATTGGTTACACTAACAAGTCCTTCAAATTTGGTGCATTTAATCCTGAAGGCTACAGAAGCACTGATGATTACTATGACACTTTTGATGCATTCCTCTTCTATTGGACACACAATCACCAAGTTGATCCCATTCTTTTACCCAAAGTTGGTGGCAGTGGTGCTGCCCTTTTTTACTATGCTAGAGGTGGGCCTGATGGGCTACTCATTGGGCCTCCATTAGCACCCGTGATGGGTGGGTTTGCCGGGCCGGATACGAATTCGGGTGTGGGTGACCTCAAGCAAGCCAAGTCTAGATTGGGCTTGTCTTATGCTAAAAGACCTGATGGAAAGGAGTCCATATTTGGCGATGAGTCTAAGGCTACTCCTGAAGAAGTTGAAGTTTTGTGCAGCTCTAAAATTGCAAGTTTATAGTAATTAATTTTCATACTATATGTAATTTATTAATTTTGCAGAATAAAATGTCCTTTTTCTTTTCAATTTTAGGCTCCAATTCAACTTGAAATGTGGAGAAAAAAAAATCGAATCTGAGATTTTTTGCACTTTTAATTGAGTGCTGATAACTGGTTAACAGGAGAAACATTTAAAAAAAAAAAACTACAAATATTCCTGGTTACAAAAACATATCTTAAAATCATTACATACTAATATTTGAATATATTAAAATATACCTTTAAATTCTTACATTGTAATTTGGTATATACTGATATATCAAATGTCCATGTTAAAATTCTTATGTAGCACTTTGATAGATCAAAGATGTACCTGCTAACATACCAAATAGCAGGGTTGAAATACATACACTGATGATAGAGATAGTTGATCCGCACGTGGGGATTTTCCCAAGAGTTCAATGATAATGGGATATATATTTACAGAAAAAGAAAATGAATTTATTTAGACTTTTAAAAAATAAATACGTTATTTTTTAGTACATAGTTTAATATTTTGAAATTTCTTGTTTTAACAGGCTTGATTCCAATTAATTGTCACTTTGTCAAATTCACTAACTAAAAAAAATGGTATTTTTAAAAATAAAGATTTTTAAAAATGTATGTTTAAAACAAAAAAAAAAACTCATAAAAAATATTATTTGTGCAATTTCTTAAAAAAAAAAAAATAATTTTCCATCAAGAACCTCTATTTAGAAAAAAAAGATGGGCTGAAAGAAACTCTTTTGCCACTTGCAATTATATAATTCTCTTTCGTAACGAAAGCCTAAAAGATGAAATTTATATATTTGAGGAATAAATCCATATAACAAAATAAATCGTAAATGTGTGTGTGCATATATATATATATAAAGTTTGAATTTTTTGTTTAGCATTTTTAGGTATCTCTTTTAGGGGAAAAAATAGCTTTCTTAAATGTTATTTAAGAACTAAAAAGCAATCTGAAATTGCAAATTATCTATTTTAAATAACCATTAAAGAAAAAATAAATAAAAAAGCCACGGCTTTATTTAAATTTCCCAACCGACTATTCCATCAACCCTAAATTTGCTTTAAAATGATACCATCATGTGAAACAGAACATTCTTAAATTGCAATTTAACTAATGATGAATAATTGTTCCTTAAAAAACTAAAAGTGGAGAATTTCTTTTGTAAACTACAAAATCTAAATTATTGTTTAGATTAAGTGGGAAAGAAGACAGCTTGCAATAGAATTGTTTGATCCCTAAAGGCCAAGAAATAGAGGGTTGGCAGCATAATCAAACTTAGGAGAATATGGAAAAGAGTTTATGGCTAACAATTACCGCCGATTTTTAGCAAAACCACTCTTCATTCTTCAACTCATACACACCAAAAACTATGACTTGACTAAAAAATTTCGAATCTTTCGTTACAAACAAGCCATTTGAAAAGTTAATACAAAAATCACTTGGAATTTTTCAATAAGCGAGATTTCGATGGTCAAATCATCAAAAAATTAAAAAAAATTTAACTTGCATACCTGACTCTTGCTCTATTTACAAAAATGAGTTAAAGAATTTGTATCTGTTTAAAATATTTGAAGAAGAAAAGAATTATTTTTTCATGATATGTTGGCATTTTTCAGATTCTGATTTTTCTTATTAGGATCTGATTTTTTGCTATTGGTTTGTAAATTATCTAAACTGTTCGGCATAATTGAATCTCGTGTGAGGGTGAATCTTATCCCAAATTGATAGGATACACTGGCTTTACTATTCGGTGTGTCCGAAGGTTTTGTTATCACTGAATACTCAAGTTTTGCAAAATTTCTACAGGGCATTACCATATATTTCGTTTTGGCCCTAAAATGTAAGCCTATTGGCCGAAACTCATTAAATTTTTGTCTCTATTTCTCCTTCAATTTCTTTTTATTTTTATGTAATTTGTATGTTTGTTTAATCCGAATTTGTTATTTTTATTAATTTGAGGAGTCCTTGGTAAAATAAAATGCAACTTAGCAATAAAGTTCGGAATTTCTGTGATATTGGTCCATTTGATAGAGAAATTAAATACATGCAGGAAGCACGAATCATGTGTATGGTTGTTTATGATTTACATATAGCAATTAAGACAGCTAGCTATTGATCTTGACTTGTCAATCATTACAAAACTATTCAATCTTCCACAGATAGATTGAAACTTTGGTTTATTGGAATTGCAATAAATTCCAAAAATGAAGGATCCCACCAACTGCACACTAAAACAAAACCAACCAAAAGTTGAAAGGATATGTCTGCAAAAGTTGTCTTAAGAGGGAATACAGGTCCCTCAAAAGAAATTTCTATTAAATTGAGCAATGAATATGATAGATCACATAATGCAGCAAAGTTTTTATTTTTATAAAAACTGATATTAAACGCTCAATTACCAGCTGATGCAATCTATAAAAGTGATTAGCAGCAGGAAACAAACTGTAATTTAACACCATACAACAACAATTAACAGCTAACTTAAAGATAATAACAGCACATACTTCAAAGAGTCCCTAACACCAATCCCCCACCAACTTAATACATTAGGAAGAAAATTATTATGTTTGATTTATTTATTCTTAATTTTCCTTCCAAGAACAAACTATAAAAGGCGTTGTCTTGGACCCTTCTTTTTCTTTAAAATAATGTCTAAATCATGATCACCATGTTGTCTTCTTCGCACCAAAGTCCACCATATTCTGCTAAGCTTCCATCTCCACTTGCTTGTCTGCAGATTGATTCATATCCTGCATTGGCAAAAACAAAAACACAGCTGCAATGATCTTTTGCTTTCTTCTCTTTCTCAAAACTCTTTTGGATATCTTAATGAACTGTTGGGATCATAACCTTCATATGGCATCTCTCCATTTCCACTAAAATCCATGTAATTTCCATGTCCTGATGAGTATGGTGACATGTACCCAATGCGACTCAGATCATCAACACTTTCAATTTCTCCCCTAAAATCCGAGTATAATGAACTGGATGACAACTCTCTATGTTCGTAGGGTTGCCATGGTGTCATCATTGAGCTTTGATACTCACATCGTGGAAGATAGGCAGATGCTTGTGGGTAATCCTGCTACGAAAAAAAATCGAATCTTTGATCCATAAATTTAACTATACATTGAGAGATAATCCTCTCTCCATAAAAGAACAGTTGTTTTGTATCTGAACAAAACGAATGCATTATATCAGTTATACCGTGGAAGAATCGAGAATTAGATCGGGCGAGATGCAAAGGCTGGCAGGATCAAACTCAGGGATAGGTGTGAATTGAGAAGGGGAAGCAATGGGGCTTGAATGTTGACTTTCATTATGCAAGTAACTTGGCTGTGAAGAAATCCCAGCGGGGTTTGAGATTCCTGTTGGGGGGAAATTGCCAATGCTGGAGCTGCTAGCCACCATCGTCTTCGAATCGCTTGTTTTATGACTTTGCTCGTTCCTTTTAACCACACGGCACAAAGCAAAAGCTCCCTACACTTACAAACACAGCATGAAATCACGATGAACCATAAAAGGACCAGCTACTATATGGTTAGTAGTGAAGTGAAATTTACTTGAAAATTGGATGAATCATCGCATAGACGGTACTCGTGCATGACCCAATCAGTTCTATCCCCCGAAGGAGCTCGGCCGCGGTAGAAAACTAAAGTCTTTCTATAGCCAGGTACAGCTGATTGGCATACAACTTTCCTATCTTTACCGGTTGCCTTCCAGTATCCAGCTTTAGTTGCTCTGTTTGTTCTTGAACCATTGGGGTATTTTCTATCTCGTGGGCAGAAAAAGAACCACTCCATGTCTCTTTTTGGGAGGAATGACTTGTCTGTCATATATACATACATACATATTCATTTGCTTAAAAATCAGAGTTTTCATATTTGTTTTTATATGAAAATGAGAGCATCTGCTTTTACAACAGGTGAAAGTGAAAAGTACCGTTATCACAACACATACAAGTTCAATAAAGAAAAGACTTATAAAAGTGCTTTCTAATACTCCTCTTCAAAAAACCAAAATCCATGTTTATACTGTAATGTTTCAAGTACCTGGCAGCTCCCACGGATCGAATTTGTACAAATCAATGACCGGAATAACTTCGAGCTCGATTTCGAGACTCTGAACTTTTCTGTGCAGATAATAACCAACTAATTCCTCATCAGTTGGATGGAATCGAAAACCGGGTGGAAGTGAAGTTCCTCCCATTAGAACTGAAATGCTAAAGAAACAGAACAAAAACAGGGAAAACAGAGTAAAAACAGAGTAGCAGAAATCAAGGATGGCTGGCTGCCCTTTTTTTTTTTTGCTAAGTACCCAAGCTGTACCTATTAAAAATTTGGAAAATCCAAAAATAAAAGCTTTTAGAAACGCTAGATTTTTTACCAAGAATTAGATATAACCTCCACAGAGTGCACTCATTGCACAACATAACCATTTTCCTTCAAAAATCAACTTCTTATGCTACAAAATTGTAACCCCTCCACCCCCACCCACTAAAATTCAGTCCCAAAAGTTTCAGAATTTAGTAAAAACAAAAAAAAAACAAAAAATTCCTAGAACTTCCAAAATTGAAACCCAAAAGTTAAAATCATTAAAAAAAATGGGACCGATGTCCTTTTAGATTGGAGAAGCTAAAGAAAAGAACAGTTGGTGGGTGACGAGGAAAGTAGAGAGTGAAGGTGAAGAAGAGTAAAAATAGCAGTGCATGAAGTGGTGTTATATATAAGAAGAAGATTTGAAGGAGAAAGCGATTCACCGAAAGTGTAGGGATTGCTTGTCCCAATAATGCTCTAAATTCCACATTACTGGCCCACTTGTCACAACTCAGTTCACATTTCACCACTTCTTTCTCTCCCGCCTTATTAAATTTATGACCGTTGCTTATTAATTTGCAACCTTCAATGAATTAAAATTTTTGCCTTTTTCTAATGTTTTTAATGCATCATTTGTTAATAATAAGAAAAACGTTGTAGAATGAATGACCCACATTGTCAAATAAATCTTAGGGATATTTGTCTTTGAAGACATTTCTGCTAATCCTTTCTCATCTGATCATGTTCATGTGTACTATATTTTGGATGCTTTATAGATGATGATGTCACCCAAACAATAAGAGAAGGGAGAGAGAATAGTGATACTTACTATTTACTAGTTGGCTTAGCTTCCATACAATTAATTTTTCTCCAATAAAATATAAGTTTTATATATATATATATATGTAATTACATTTGTTTAGCAAATGGGTAAAAATTCAAACTTAATCCACTAGAATAGTTGGATTTTTAATAATTTAAATATGGACAATTCTGTATAATTATAAGTAAATACAGTTTAATTTTCGGTTATAACCGAAATATAATGACCGAATACCATACTAAAATTTTACACTAGCAGCACCAAATCAAGTTGATTTATCAACCGAAAATAGATAAATTATATATTTAAAAAATTTTATTAAGCAATAGGAATGTAATTTAAGAGAGATATTTTATTAACCAAAATAGAATTCATTAACCGAATAATCAAACTAAATTAGTTCAAGAAACCATATTCATCCTAAGAAACTAAAGGTTAATATGGTTAGTTACAATAAGAGGTTGAATTACACAACTAATTTTGAGGCATTATTGCACAAACTTGAAAGAATTAACTGAAGAGAGATCAAAATGGGGAAAGGGAAGGGAAAACATCAATGTTATTAAAATTGGACCATATAAAGAATCAGAGAATTAAAGATTTCATGGTTCGATCGATTTTTTAAGGTTTAACCGGATTTTTTTAAATAATATTATTTTTTAAATTTTATATAAATATTATGAAAATATCACTACATAAAAAATTAAAATATATATATATATATTTATCACCAAACATTAATAATAAAACAATATTTTCAACTAATTCAACTTTTGTAACAAAAATAAGATAAACATAATAAAAAATTACAAATATTCAAAGAAATTCATCAAATATAAAATATAATTTTTATTTTATTCATAAAAAATTCATCAAAATTGCTTAAATTTTAATTATTTTATATTTATATGTTATTTTTTTATCAAAAAAATAAAATTGTATTGATATTTTGAATAAATTTTAATTTTTTTAATTTTAAATTAATTTATTCTAATTTTATTCAATTTTTTCGATTTCAATTTAATTAATTTCAAACTGATTCAAAATAATTTTTAATAATTTTTATGTATTACATTGATCGAATCGATTGACGATTCGCAATTAAATCGAGAAGATAAATCGATCCTATTTTAATAACATTGAAAAGCATTGATTGGGGGAATTTGGGATTTCTTGATAGTGTAGCCTCCTTCCACATCATCATGAGTCAGACAAAACACTTTTGCTTTATTTTTGTGAAAGTGATTGCATCAGCAGTGTGGGCCCACTTCTCAGAAAGAGTGTGTCCTATGCAATAAAAGTGCTTGTTGAGTTTCTTTTTAACCCTTTCTTTTTTTGTGATGCCCAAA
Organism: Excoecaria agallocha; assembly: GCA_037975025.1. Taxonomy (NCBI): domain Eukaryota; kingdom Viridiplantae; phylum Streptophyta; class Magnoliopsida; order Malpighiales; family Euphorbiaceae; genus Excoecaria; species Excoecaria agallocha. The sequence goes on from CM075810.1 coordinate 70,965,186, forward strand.
CAAGCCTTAGTGGAAGCTTAAAACTCTTTGTGAATTCACATGCTACATGAAAAGTACAACCAAAGCCCAAATCTTCCCTTTTTTTTTCTTTTTTTTTTAAATAACGGTTAAGTTTTTTTTTAATTTATTTCTAACAAAATATCCTTAAATTTCACCATTCTTATAATTTTAGAAGAAAAATTATATTATTTTGATAATTTTAAGGGTAAAATTATCCATAACTAAATATTAAAAATAAAATTATTCTTTTTAATATATATTAAATGCATTTTTGTACGTTTAACCTTAAATTTTCAATACATTAAGAATAAATATGAACCTTAAATTTATTTTTAAAATATTGAAAATTATTTATATTTTTTGTAAATATAAATTTATTTTATTTTTAATATTTTAAATACATTTTTTTAGAAAAATAAGCTTTAAAAATAAATTTATATTATTTTTAAGGAAAAATTTGATATTACTATGAAACTCAAAAATGGCAAGTTTGCAACTTATATATATATATATTACAGGCGTCAAATAGGTGGATTGGACATATTTGGGTTAGGTCGTTAATGGATGGATCATTAATGAATTGGATCAAAAATATGAATCATAAATATATCAATATTCAAATGGATTTGATGAATTTAAATTGACCCATGGATTTCATGTAAGCTGATATGTATAGATGAAAACTTATTTATTTAAATAAAAATCATAATTTGTGTATTTTATTAAAAATCAATTTAAATTTATTAAATTAGAGAGATAATTTTTGGGCTATCAGGATCATCTTCAGCATCACTAACAAAGAAACCAATGGTTTCGTGAGTAATTTCAGCATCAAGTGTACCAAATGGACCAAACACAGAACCATTTTTGAAAGAATCATCTTCAGACAGATTTCCCGTTCCAATAGCCAACCATGTTGAACTCGACATCTTTTGCCTGTACAACCCATGCGGTGCTGCTAAAATCCTATGAAATCTGAAACAAAAGGCACCATTAAATTCCATAGGCAAACCATCTATATTAATTTGATGGTAGCAGTGAGAATTGGAAAGAAATTAATTAACTTAATTAATTGAAAATATCACTAGAAGAATGAGAAGTAGTAACAATGGTAGCAGTGATAGAAAGAACATACATTGGGTAAAACATTCTTTTTTGAAAATATCAATTGAGTTAATATTTAATGGGTTAGGAAGTGAGATGTATTAATTTTGGATTGATCCAATGAATATTGGATTGAGTTAAAAAATAAAATAAATTAATTTTGGATTGATCAAGTAGATATTCATTTGGATTGAATTGAGTTTGAATCAATTTTTTTTGAAGCATTTGGATCAATCCATGGATTTGAATCAATTTTGTCATGGCAATATATATATATATATATATATATATATATATTATTATTTACCTAGATATATCATCTATGCACAACACTGGAATTGTTTAGTATTTCCATTAAGAAAAAGGTTAGGCAATTGATAGGGCCTTTGAAAGTTTCCATCTATGCGTATCAGCTTACAGATCTATCCCCAAGTTTCAATTCGATTATGACTATTTTTTAATAATTAAGTTAAAATCATTGTAATTAATTAATGGGATTAATTTAACTTTCACATTAGGATTATGAGAAAGATTATCCAAATATTTTGATTTAATGGAGAATATATACTTTGATAATTTAAATCTATTCATATTGTTGGACCTACCTTGTTAGTGAACTTTAATAGGAAAATATATATATATATATATATATATATATATATATATATATATATATATATATATATATATAGTTTTAATGTGCAAAAATATCCTTAATATTTATAAAAAATGTAATTTTTTAACCTAATATTTAATTACATATAATATTATCCTTAAAATTATTAAAATATTATAATTTTAATTTTAAAATAACGAAATTATTAATTTGATCGTATTTAAACTTTTGAAGTTGATATAAGCACAAATTGCAGAAGATATCAAACTTCTCTTTCCAGAAAATCTTTTTACCTAACCAAGACAACTACAACTACTATTATTATTATTAGTAGTATTATTTTTACTAAAAGCGTTTAAATCTTTACTCGCATCCAGTCAATTAATCTTAGAATTCGACTGTGAATATTCTAAAAAACAACTACTTCATAGTTGAAAATTTTGTGCAGAAATAATTCAAATACAAAGAAAAATTTGACCAGAAAGAAAAAAGGTGGCTATGATCAAAGTCTTCTCGATGAGGTTGTTTGCAATAGAGAACAAATGAATAGGATTAAGTGTGAAATCAGAATTACATTAGGAAAAAGAAAATAAAAACTTTAGTCAATGTTTTGGTTTTATTTATTTATTTATGGGAAATAGGAAAATGAGAAGAAGAGATGATCCCTTGTCGCTGTTTATGTCCAGTGCTTTCGGTTCCCTTTTGTCTCTTGCTTGGTTTAGCCAACGGTGCTTATAGTGCCATCTTGTTGCAATGCCACTAGAGAGTGTATGAGAGCTCAACAATAATTATTTTCATATATTCAAATTAATATTACTGCATTAATATATTTTTAATGTTATCATCGAGCACGTATCTAAGATAGTAAGAATCTCTGCTAGTTTAATTAGTGATATCGAATTTGAATCATATGAATGCAGCTGTGTTAAATCTACTTAATGGTAGAGTTTTACCACCTTTGTGATTCTTTCTGATTCGAATGAAGATTATCTGAATGTGGTATGATTTAAATGTGTCTTTCATTTGTATGAACATGCATAGGACACCTTAGTGTTAGCGAATGCACAGAACTTGACACTTAAATTAATTAATGGAAGATTAAAGGGTTCGTTACACAATCTAAAATGGGTTGGTATAAAGGTCCATTAATTAATGGGAACTACACACCAAAAAAAAAAATTAATTGCTTTCTCACTGTGGAGATCAGGAGAAGATTTGAGTGAAATTCCAAATCATAAGGATAGAAAGAATAAAAGAAATAAAGTGACATTGGCTTTGTCCTCCATTTATTTGTTCAACATCTCATACATTGATTAAAAAGAAACAAATAAAATAAAATAAAAGTTTAATAGGGTCTCATTCGCTTAATCTAATTAACCAATGAATATGTAACGTTATAATTTGAAAGTGTTAATTCGGTATGCAATATGCTAATATGTCACATATTATATACAGTTCGATCGAATAACTAATATAATTATTATGTATTAGTCATCCGATTGACAGTATATGATGTGTCGTTTATTCGTACATAGTATATTCAACCATGTTATTGATCTAATCATTTGAAAAATTGAAAAAAAAAAAGTAGCCGCCAAACACTATTTAGACGGAAGAAATAAGACAAAAGGTAAAATAGTATACATACGTTTGTTAATAATACAAAAAACTAAACAAAATTGTCTCCTCTAATAATGATTATGATGTTAAGAAAGTAAGTAATGTAACATAGGTAGAGTTAATGTACGAGACATGTCCCGACATTAAGTCGTGAGAATATTCAATATTTGGGTTTACTTGCAAAGTCATTAGCTAGCTTGTGCCGGCGTGATTGGATAAACATACACTAATCAACTAAATTATGTCGGAATTTTGACCATGAAATTCATTTTTTTAATGAGTCATATGATCAACATGGGATCCCAAATACAACTATATGAGGTTGTTACTATTTATTTTTTTTGATTAATCATCCGGTATTCGAATCTCATTAGATCGTTTAAATTCAAATTTGGAATGTCGTCACAGATTAAGGTTTCTTATTCCTTCTCATGAGAGGTGTTGAAAATCGATCCTGAGATCTATCATTCCTAACCTACCCTGCATCACTATCGAATCACCATCCCATGGGTAGGATGTTACTGTTTATTAGTTGACGCAAAGGGACTATATAGAATGTCCATTTCTTTTTCTTGTTGCCCAAATATTTCCCTTTAATTACTCTATATATATCTCCTCAGATATTTGCACGTCCAATTATGGCAAAACTAGAACTTATAATTAAAAAATATAAATATAAATCATACTTAAATTTTAAAAATAAATCAAGGAGAATGAAATCAAAATAAAATTTTGAGTGGATAAAACTATCTATTTTTCATATTATATATATATATAAATTTCAAAACTTCATACCAAAATACTGCACCACTGATATACAAGCTCGTTATTCGGAGGGTTGGAAGCAATGATAAGAGGAAGAGAAGGGCCACAATATAATATAACTAAAAAAATTTAGGACTAAATTGTAAAATAAAAATATTTTCAGAGATTATATTTATATATATGATAACATATTTGAATTGATATGTTTGATTATATTATAGTACCCCGAATGATAATATTTTTCTATTGAATCTCTCTTTATTTTTATATATGTTATACTAAATTTTAACTTTTTTAACATGTATTGCGGTAGTTATAATACAAAAAAAATTATTTTAGTATATATTAAATTCATGAACTATCGGGTTTTTTTTTTTATTTCATCAAGTCTCTCATTGGATGTAATGTATGTTAAAATAAATATTTAGCCAATTAATAGAATATGATATAAGTTCGGAGAGTAGATTAAAAAAAAAAAACTTTACAGTTCAAATATTTATTTTTATTTTTTTATAAAAAATAAGAAAAGCAAAAATTCAAATTGGATACTTTAAATACATTGAGTAGATGTGGTAAATGGACGGATTAGGTGAGTTTGGATCGGATTATTAATGGATGGATCACTAATGAGTTGAATTATAAATGGATAAAATAATATGGATAATAAATGGATTAATATCCAAATCGGTTGGATGAATTTAAATTAACCCATAAATTTAATGTAAATTATTATAAAAGTATTACTTGCAGTAACTTATTTACATATATTACTTAATTAACTATATAATCGTAGGAGTATATTCGGAATTCAAAAAAAGTTAACCCAATTTTTTTTTTCTAAAACAACATTAGTAAGTAGATATTTGTTGAGTAATAACTTACTCATTTATTTCTTCCTCCTATATATATATATATATTTAAGAAAAAAACACTGTAGCAAGATTTTGATAGGGTTTTAGTACAGCATGCCTGGAGCCCCTTCTCTGTCATCTATGACCACCAAACCCTTCTCAATCCCCACTAATCTTTCATTCCCCCGTCTAAAATTATCCTCCATTTTCCCATTTCCATCTTCATTTCCTTCTCCCTTACAAATTCCCTTCCTCTCCTCTCCACCGCCGACCTCAGTTCCTTAGAAACCAATTTCCACAATGCAGATCCAAGAATTTCGAGAGATGTAAAGCTGATAAAGGAAACAATAATTGAAGGGCTGAATGGTTTCAAAGAAAGAGAAATGTAGCTAATAATGAACACATACTTTAAATCTTGCCATCTAGCAGGAGTAAAATACCAACCACCATTGGATTTATTGATCTCAAATTTTAGAAAACAGATTGTGACGGTGGGCGAAGATGCCATGCATGCAATGGATCCATTCTTAGCACAAGGTGGCTTCGCCTCTCTAAAAGACGCAGTGATGATAGCCGGTTGCTTGGCAGAGAAGATAAAGAAGAAGAAATCAATGGTAGAAGAAGGGATTGATGAGTTCTTGAAACGGAGACGAATGATAGTGTTTTGGCTGAGTTTGCGGACTTACCATGGGTAAAACATTATTTTTTGAAAATAGCTATTGAGTTAATATTCATTGGATTGGAAAGTCAGATACATTAATTTTGGGTTGATCGAATGGATATTGGGTTGAATTAAAACCGGATTTTTTAACCTTTTTTCAAAAAATACAACCCATTTCTTATTTTTTTCATAAATCTCACTTTCTAAATTTCTGTTTTCAAAAATACAACTTTTTTAAACTATAACTAAAACTCTCTCATCGACATTGTTGGTCGTATAGCTCTTTTTCTCAAGGCCGGAAAATACGTTAATTGCATCGACGCTGGAGCTCCTGTTTATCTGTTCGCCATCCTTGAGGATCCAAAGATGGGTTTTCAATTAATGGGTTCGTGAGGAGGTGGGAGAGAGCGGCGAAGACGGAGGCCTAAGAAATATAATAAGAATTGAAAAGTTGTATTTTTTGAAAATATAAATTGTATTTTTGTTATTGAAAATTTAAAAAATTGTATTAGTGAAAAAATTATAGATGCATTGTATTTTTTATTATTTTTATTTTTTTCTGTATATTTTTGTAAAAACCTCAAAATAAAATGGATCGATTTTGGGTTGGCCCAGTGGATATTCATTTGAATTGGGTTAAATTTGGCTCAATTTTTTTTGGATAAATTTGAATTAATCTATGGTTTGGATCAATTTTGCTAGATATTGAAACTAATTTGTACTGTTCAGAAAATAATGATAACACAAATTATCTTATTAGGTTGGGCTTAAATTGCAATAAGGCCACAAAGCTAAGCCCAAGGCCTAAAGGCCCCCAAAAGGCTCTTCAATTAAGGATCCGAAGCCCGAGACAATCTTTTTTTTTTTTTTTTTCAATAAAAATTCAAAAGTCTACAAATCTGCTTTCTGTTTAGATTATCCGCTCAAAACTCAAAGTGCTATCATTTTATTTTTAATCTGAATTTTTCACTCAATAAATATATGTATTATTAGCAACATATCTCGATATAACTTAGAAAATGAATATATGATTTGTTTTACCATGTCACAGTATAAAGAATTATTTTTATTTTTAGGTTTAGTTAAAAATGGAAAAAAAAATATATCCCCCGAAGTTTGCACATAAAAAAATTAATAATTAAAATAAACTATAGTTACTAGCATGTAGCATACTATCATATTATGTTTATATTTTTATTATGAAATTTATTTGGTATTATATTTATTTCATAGTTTTTATAATTCTAACAATTTATATAATTTATTATATTTAAATATTAAATAATATTTTTATGGTTACTCTGTCCGTTCTATTTTATATTTCACTTTTAAGTAAAATTTAAATTTTATTTATCTGTCATTTTTAAATTTTTAATATAATTTTATTTATTTTATTTAATTTTTTAATAAAATTAAAATCAATTAAATTTTATAATTTAATTTTAATTACGTAATTTAATATTTAATTAAAATTTATTTATTATTTTTTAATTTTAGTTAAAATAATAAAAATGATCGTGTTAAAAAAAATGGATAATAATAGATTAAAAAAAAAAAGAAAAAAAAACGAACTTAACCGTTGTTGAAGGACCCAGATCATGCGCACTCCAATCTGTCGCCCTTACTTCCCTCCTTCCTCACTGCCCAGTCTCCTCCGACCAAAAACTCACCGTCCATTTTGCCCCCGATCTCCACCAAAAAGACGACGGCGTCGCCAGCAATCTTAAAGGTGAAATTGTGATTCCCAGCAGCCGCTAGAAAAGGAAAGACGTAGAGACTAGATACCTAACTAGGTAAGTAGGTATCTGTGCTCATTTGGTTTTGGATTTTTGGTTTTTGCAATTTGTTGTGTAATTATCATGGATTTATTGGTGAATTTTTGCTGTTGGCTTCAATTCGAATTGTGATCAGTTTAGCTTCTTTTTCCTGTGCACCAGCTATAAGATATTCTCTTTTCTGTTAGCAATAATGATAATAATGAAGAAATGAGTAAAATCAAATTTCTACCAGGACTAAAAAGAGAATTGAGTACTCATTTGTTACAATTAAGAACTTTGGGTGTCCATTAGCTTAGCTAACAAGAATAGTTAAAAAAAATTGTCAGTGTAAATTTTGGGAAATGGAGAGAACAATGGGGAGCTCAGCAATGTCGGGAGGAAGCGTAATTGTGAAGGGGACTTCAAAAACCAGAACTACCAGACAAGATACAGCTAAAGCAACAGTTGCTGAACACATTTCACAAGCCCTTCAATCTACCTCCAATCTTCTTCATCTCATGCAACAATCCTCTTCTTCCCAGGCAATACTCCTCTCTCTCTCTCTCGTCCTTGCACATCATATCCATTTTTCAATCAAAGTTAGTTTTGCATATCCACCCTGTTTTCCCGCCTATGGGTTTTCATTCGCTAGCACAACTTTGAATTTTCAAATTTACTCTCGTTTTTTTAACTTTTAAATTTCTCAATTCCTTGATTATTGGGATGAAACAAATATTTTAACTTCTTCCTTGCTATTTCCATTGTAAGGAACCGTAGGGAGTCGTGTATGAGTGGAATGATTTTCTTTGCTAGATTTGGTGTTGCGTTGCTATTGCTGGCTAAGTGATGGAATGGAGATTCTATCACCTTATTCTACTGGGTTTTATGGAGCCTCAACTTGATTGGATCTCATCATTGAAAATGTTTTCATTAGGTGAACCTCCTATCCTATGTATGGGACTTCTAGTGGTTGGAACAATTATGTTAGGATTTAAAAGTGAAAAATCAAAGAATGCGTTCTCTTCAAGCGAACCAGCCTATCTATTTCTGGGCATATATTGTTGGGATAAAAAGTTGGGAAATCGCACGGGACTAAAGATGCAGGATTTAGAAACTTATGTTTTCCTTTTGTATGGTTAAACTTCAAGAATTCTTTATTGACCTAGTTTACGATCTTTCCCCCCCCTTACTTTTCAAGTATCATGGTTTGTACTCCCAAGTGAATCCTTTTTTTTTTTTAATTTATTTTTATTATATGTTTACTTAATCTACTTCAGGATTTGAGTTAAAATAGAATGCTTTGCGGCTCTCTTTTTCTTTGATTCATTGTAGCTTGGGAAAAATACATAAAAACACACTTGAAGTTGGCAAAACTGGTTAGTTACAACCCTAAACTTTACAAGCAACATTTTGCATGCTTGAAGTTGGCAAAAATAACCTATTGCCCATTTGAACTTGGAAGCGTGCACGCACATTACCTCCTAATATTGATAAAAGTGTACTTAATACCCCTTAAATTTTGTCAATTTTAGTTGCATTTTTATGTCCTGTCCCTTAAGGCTTGTGTAGTAGCTTTATTTGTGGTGGCATCAGAAGAGAAAGTACATATTTCTTTTGTGGCAAGAAATTAGTTTTTGCTATGTTATCACAGGTGGTGAATGTAGAAATATTTTACTCTTATGTATCTTAAGTTCCCTTGTAAAAGTGTTTATCTTATGTTTTCTGGGGGATGCACAGGGAAAACATAGAACTAGTTGCTGACAATCCCTCTACCTGTTAATATGATTGGTTCTGGATTTGCACTTTGATGGATTTGCTAGAACCTTGATTTTGTTCAAATCGTAGTGTCTTTCATCTGTTATTAATTCTCCTGAACTGAAGTTTCTTTCTCTTGACTGTTTTGAATGTGAGGAAGATTCATTGAGAAGGGAGTTGAAATATATTTCATTATCTCAGTCTGGTTTCATAATGAATGGAGAATGCCTTCGTTCTCTCTTCAACCATATAAGATTATTTACTCCTCAGTTGTGTACATAAAAGGAATCAATATGATGCAATTCTGAAGATGATGAAAAAATATGATTAGATATATGCCTTGCTTTCTAGTTTTATATTGTGGTCCATAATATATATCAGTTTTGACACTCGCAGGCCCAGCTAAATAAACTTCCAAATAACCTCCTAGCCAAAGCCTCTACGATCAAGAACACTGAGCAAGTATGTAACACCTGTCCTCAAATGTTAACTAAAGTTGGGACTGCAACTTAGAGAATTTTATATTTTATTTTCTCATTGTTTCTCTCTTTCCTCATTGTGTTGAAGGTTTTAGAGCAGATGCCTAGGGTGATTTCATCCTTGTATGCACATATGGAAAATGGACTGGAAAGGTAGTGCATATGTATTCTTATTGTAAATGCATAAGCAACATCTGGACATGTCAGATTATATACTGTAAAGGGTTGAGTTCCTAATGTAGTGGTTTGAAATTTAGTATTTTTATTTGCGAGGATACATGGAAATCCATCGGGTTTATGTGCATGAACTCCTGTCTAATAGAGATGCATGTCATAGATGGAACAAGAAATAACCCTAGGAACCCCACAAAGCCTTCATGACTACATACAGCTCGTTACATAAATCCCTTTCTGCCACTACGCTTTTGCAATCAGCTGCCCTTGCTCTTTCTTGAAGGCCTTTGTCTTTCTTAGCATGAATTTTGAATTCTCAAGTATAGAAATCACAAAGATCTGTTGAAACGAGCATCGATTCAAAAACTTGTTTATCATTTGATGCAATGAAGTGAATAGTATGCATAACAAAGATGGCAAAGGATGGAGATCCATGAGGCAATTATTACCAGTTTTGGGCTAAGCCACACTACAGTGTTTTCTTAGATGCAATATAAAAATACTGATGCTCTCATATTTGTTTTTGTTCATTTTAATGTCTTTTTGGTAATAATGTAACATATTATATTTGTTTTATTTCCTCCGTTTGGTGGGAACAAATAAAGAAGACGCATGCATGCATTTATTGTGATAAACTTTAGGATCCACTTTTCCCTGCTCTCATTTCTTTTATCTGCTTGCTTATATATTGAAATTGGAATCTTTGCAGTGTACCTCATCTAAAAACTGTAATCCAATTACTCACAAATGTGGAAAGCTGCCAACTTCATTCTCTCTCATGCTTCTCTTGCTGAACAGGTATATCTCTCTTCTTTTCTTTGTATCTACATTTTTGCACACTTGCATCGCATTGCGGCATTAAACAATCTGGGAGCAGAATGAAGTTGTTTCAATAACTGAGGAAGATTAACTCTTTGACTTTTGTCGAAGGATATAGTTTATATTTAATATTTTTTTGATTATGTCTCTCCCTCCCTTAGGAATCTGAACTCTCAGATGGATCTCGAGAAGCTGATTGACTAATCTTTCTGGCCATTTCAAGGGTTTAGAAGAAGTATTCCCAGCCATATCTTGAGGACCTTAAAAGTGTTCTGGGAGATGCTATCAGGTCCCATGGAATAATATTCCATAGCTGTTCTTGCAATCTTGGAGTTCTTCCAATTTATATATGTCCCTATTAATGCCCTTTGATATATTTATTTATTTTGGTCCGACTACATGGACTTTTCTTCGGCTTCTGCTCCGTGTTCTTCCTTAGCAAACAAAGTATCTAAACTGTAACTCATCTATAGTGTGTGTACGTATATATTGTAGATTTGCTTTGTCTTTTTGATGATACTCAGTTGAGGCATATTTGACGCCCTGTTAATAGACTGGTGTAGATTTTCTGTCTAAACTGTGCAAGACCAGGAGTCAATGGCTTTCTGTTGCTTTCTTAAACAAGTGATGGAAATTAATCAGTGTTCCTGGTGCAAGAAGATATTAAACAAGCAATCTTTAGAAGAATAAAACAAAAACCAATGGCAAACAATTTATCCATTTTTGAAATTTTAGCTAAAAATTATTTAAAACCACACTGATGAGTTAGCTTGAGGAGGGGAGACACTAGCTGGAGAATGAGCCTCTTTCTATTAGCTTGCCTATTAATCAATCTATGAATAATCAAAACAAAACGGGAAAATCTACATTACTGTACTTTTGTTTAGGTAGGAAAGAGAGGGCTAAGCCCTCGAAACAAAACAGGAAGATTATCTAAAATAAGTTATACCATATATAATTATCGTGACAAAATCACTAAAACTATCAGGAGAATCATCTAGATAGTGAAAACCAGACGGTAAATCAACTGCAAAGTGGGTGAGAAAATCCGTGCTGAAATTAGTTTCGCGGTGGGAGTGCACAAAAAGAATACAAATAAAAGTGATTCTAGATAAATTTATCGAGTGCAGGAGTGATAGGCAATCGGCATAAGGTTGAGATTTTCCATCAATCATATTAATCATTCCAAAACAATCATTTTCAATAATAACCTGCTAAAAATCCATGCTTTTAGCAAGTTTCAAATAATGAAAAACAGCTTAAATTTTAGCATGAAAAATACTGCAGACATCCAATTTCTTAGCAAAATCTTTCAGCCAACCTCTCAAATGATTTTTTGGATAAGCCACGGCGCTTGAACCTCATAAGGGCTGGTGCATCCCTGTTACTTTTAATATCACTATATTAGTATAACTTTTAGTAAAAATAAAAATATTGTGAAAGTTTTATATATAATTTCTATTATATGGTTTTTATGTTCTTATTATAACAAATTCGTTAATATTATCCTAATAATAATTAACTGATTAATTTTATCTTTTGTTTAGTTTGAATTACTATTTGATTTTCGTATTTTTTCATATTTTATTTGTATTTTTATAGATTTAGCTCCAATAAATTCAGATCTGAATTTTTTTATTTTAGATTTAATTTTCATATTTGTTTAAATCTTATTTATATTTTATAGATCTGGTTTGTTTAACTATTATTATATGCAATATAAATTTTTATCATGCAAATTTATCCTCTAAATTTAGAGATTATTATTTTTCTTTATGTAAGTTTTTGTTTTTCTAAAATAATTTTTTTTATAGATAACAGATATACTGAATTTTCAACTGCAAGTCAGATTACTCGCTGTATGTTACTATTATTCATTGTTTTATTCGAAAAAATTAAAAAAATATACTTCAATAAATTTATTAATTTCATACATATGATGTATTTTTAAATTTTATAAGTTTATTTATATTTTTTATTTTATTAATGGAGATTTAATTTGCATTCAAAAAAATTTAACACAAAAATCATTTGGAGCAAATATTAATGAATAAAATAATAAAAAAATTGGAAATTATATATATATATATGAGAAAAAAAAAGGTTGACTCCTCTTGAAACGGCGGAGAGGGGACTAGTATAGCATAATATGGCCTTGGCCTTCCACTCTGACAATTTCTGTTTCTGAAAATCAAACCAACAGAAGGCTGTTCGGATCGATAGTTTCATCGTTTTCCGGTATTCGACGATCACCGACTACACCTTTTGTCCTCCGTTACCATGGGTTACGAAGAAGATCCGTAAGAGCTTTCTTTCTTTCTTTCTTTCTTTCGATTGAAGACCTTCTGCTCTTCATTTTTATTTTTCTACCTCTCTTTTCATCCATGCGTTTGTAAATTTAGGATGACTATCGTTTTTCTACTGATTCCGTTTTGTTTCTCCCTGTGATTGCAATTTAGGGTTACTGATATTCGACATCGGTTTCTCAATTACAATTATCATAATTAGCTCTAGGGTAGTTAGGGTTTCAAATTTCTCTCAAGAAGAAGTCACTGACTCTCCGTGAGAGGAATTAAGGTTTCGATAATCTGATACACTGCGTGCTGCTGTGTTTCCAGGTATCGCGATGAGGATGGAGAGCCATTGATGGACTACGACGATATGCAGTCAGATGGTGGGCATTCTCCAGAACCTCACCAGGATGATCTCTTGGAGGATGACGTTGATGGATGGGGCGAGCAAGAGCGAGAGAGGTCACAAACTCCAGTTTATGATACTGATAAAGTTGAAAAGCCCAGAAAGAGGCTGGTAAAGAAGAGTGATTCTTCGGTGATGGGAGGTAAGGAGAATTTTGTGGTTCCTGAACTAGTTGATGAAGATGAAGATGAGGGGTTTGGGAGAGAGTATGCAATGGAAGGGAAAAAGAGAAAGAAATTTGGCAAAGAAGTGGCTGGGGGCAGTGGGAAGGACAAGCAAAAGCTTAGCAAGGGTGATAGGTATGCAAGTAGTGGAGGAAAGGTGGGAAGTGGTTCAAAATCGGCATTGATGAAGAAAGGAATGTATTCAGGTAGGATGGCTGGGAAGGAAGATGGTGACGTTAAGGAGATGTGGGATACTATTGCTGGCGGTGATTCTGAGGTTTGTGCTTTTGTCTTTCTCCTTTTTATCTCTTATATGTCCCTGCATCGGTATTGTTGCTTTGTTGATCTTAGTTTGATTGTTCGTGTTCCATATTAGAGATATATTGTCAGTTACTCGAATTGGTGAATCAATAAGCTCTGCTTGTCTCATTTATGGTTCTGTGATATGTAATTATGTGGTTGTTATCTGATGAATTAAATGGGGGATTCTATTAAGGTTTTACTGGGGCTGTTATTGATTCATGGATTCTTACTTGAGCATATGGGACTTCTGGACATAGTAAATCAAACGTCTAACTACTGTCCTAGTGTCCCTTTATGCATGCATGTAGCTGTTTTTCATTGGCAATCTTAAAAATTATGTCTATATATCTTAAGCATAACAGTTTGGTAATTTTATAATTTTACACTATAATTATCTGCTTTACTTGTCTGTTTTTCTTCCTCTCTTGATATAGAACTTTTGGATCTGTATTTTGTTTTTGAGCTATAGATCAATTAGATTGGCAAGCTTGGATGAAAGTTTTAATCAGTTTTTATTTATGTTTAATATATTCTTTTAAACTAGGTTTATTATTAGTGTCAGACTTGATAACTGTTGCAAATACTTGATTGCATATTGAGGCTATACAATTCTTTCTCGACCAGTATGCTTACCCCTAATTTTTTTCTTTTCCCTTCCAATTCTTTTAGGTTGTTGAACTGCAGGGATGTGTGTGTGTATGTATACATGTGATGTTGTTGGATATTATTCTAACTGTAATGATTTTCCTTGGATTAGGATGATCAAGAGGGTCCTGCGACCGTGGACGATGACAACTTTATCGATGACAGTGGTGTGGATCCTGCTGATCGATACGGAAGTGATAATGAACCACGCTCACCAGGTGATGCTCCTCAGGTGTGTAATTTGCAAGCCTACTTTCTTATTCCCCATATCCCTTTTGATAGAAGTTCTTTTTCCTATGAAAAAGAATGAAAATCCTTTAGGTGCACATTTGTGTCTCCATAGCAACATCCATTATGCTTTAGATTGATGAAGATCCCTTATTTATCTGCCTTCTCCCTGTTCATTCAAGAATTTTGTACTTCATGTGCATATTTTGACTTATTATTAAAATATCTATATTACTTGCTCAATATGATGTGTCCTATTTTTTTTTGGTCAAAATTTCTTTAATTTTATTTTATTTTTAGTTGTTTTTGGTCCTGACATTGCCAGGCAGAGGAGGGCGAAGAGGATGAGGATATTAAGCAGCTCTTCAAGATGGGCAAGAAAAGGAAGAAGAATGAGAAAAGTCCTGCAGAAATTGCATTACTGGTTGAGAATGTCATGGCTGAACTTGAGGTGACAGCTGAAGAGGATGCAGAACTCAACAGACGAGGGAAGCCTGCCATCAATAAACTCAAGAAGTTGCCTCTTCTTACTGAGGTCCTCTCGAAGTAAGCTGGTTGTCTTTGATAATCATATATGATCTTTTATTTATTTAGTTATTTTTTCCATCGGACTAACTCATCTTTTACTCTTGTTGATTTTTCTGGTGCAGGAAGCAGCTCCAGCAAGAATTCATAGATCATGGGGTATTAACTCTGTTAAAAAATTGGCTTGAACCACTTCCAGACGGAAGTTTACCGAATATAAATATCCGTGCAGCTATTTTGGGGATTTTAACTGATGTATGTGAAGGGCTTTCTGCAGTTTGCTATTTATAGTAATGGTTGTTGATTCTAAACAAACGCTTAATGCAGGCTTAAATTATTTATTTATTTTTTCCATGCAGTTTCCAATTGATCTGGAGCAGTATGATAGAAGAGAACAATTGAAAAAAAGTGGACTCGGAAAGGTTATACTTCTTTTATCCCACATTATTTATACCTTTCTGTTTGCAGTTTGTAAGTGGAGAAATGGTTATAATATGATGCATATTATTTTGACAGGTTATCATGTTCTTATCAAAATCTGATGAGGAAACCACATCCAACAGAAAGCTTGCTAAAGATTTGGTTGATAAATGGGTAACACAGTGCTGCCTCTCAACTTTTTGTTTGTTAAATGCTGGCTTACAAGTCTCTTCTTTTATAATTTGTACATGCTCTGAAAACTGGCAGTGTAGTTCTGGGCATATCTTCCTCCTTGAGGAACTACACCTTAGAATTTCCCTTATATGATCATACAGATTAAAGCATCATTGATATATCTTCATCTTGAGGAATTATTGCTTCGAATTTCCCTCTCATGATTGTTAATATAATGTCTTGAACTATCTTTATTGTCTTTTGATCCTTAGTGCATTAAACTGAATGTTAAATTTTGTTCTTGCTCATGGTAAATGGATGTTATTCATTTGTCTAGTGGTTTATTCCTTTAATTGGAGTAGTTCGTTGTCAGAACTCACCATTCAGCTGAAGTTTTTAATTATTGCTTGTATTTTCAACAAAAAAATAATAATGCAGAGTCGACCAATATTTAATAAGAGTACAAGATTTGAGGATATGAGAAAAATGGATGATGACCGAGCTTTCCGGAGGCCAACTGTGAGGAGGTATTTGTGACCACTGCTCTGTCATTGTTTCGTTTAAAACTGTATTGTCCATTGGTATATTGGAGTAGTTTAGGTTTTTTTGTTTTTTTTTTTGTCGACCTTATTTTGCTGTTCTCAGTTGTTTTTCTGATTTTGGCAGGCCTGTAAATAACTCTGCAGGAATGGAATCAAGGGATGGTGATTTGGACTTGGATATTTCACGGTATGATTTTTATGAAATACGACACATTGCTTTTTATTCTTCAGCCTGTTTTCAATTTCATTTTTGACCAGTAGCTTTTGAATTAAAAAAGCAGGGAAAGAAAACCTGGCCAATCATCTGCATCCAGGCAGCATGCTTCTAGGCCAGAAGCAACTCCATTAGATTTTATAGTACGCCCTCAGTCCAAGGTTGATCCTGAAGAAGTGAGAGCCCGTGCAAAACAAATCGTGCAAGATCAGCGTCGACTAAAGGTTGGTTTCTGTAGATGAAATTGAGTGTATGCGTCTGTTATATCTCCAACTCAGGTGGATGAAGTTTTGTTTCTAAACTATACCGTTGATTGGCAGATGAACAAGAAGTTACAACAGCTGAAGGCTCCAAAGAAGAAGAATTTACAAGCTACAAAACTTAGTGTGGAAGGTCGTGGTATGCTCAAATACTTGTGAGTTGTGATGCCGCAATTCCCATTAAATCTAGGCCAGAAAAAGGCCCTGCTGGAGCTCAATTAATTCGTACTGGACCGGCGGGACAAAATGAAGTTGCATTGAATATTCAGTCCTGCGGTTCATGGATAGCAAGATGGGGTTGAAGCTAATATAAGCAGTTTTCAGTTGTTTTGGAGCTCCAATTGGTATGCGGATGATTCCAAGATCAGGTTGGCGAGAACCAGTGTTGGCATTTGTTAAATTAAATATTGTCTGCTTTCCATGTTAAGATCGAATATTATTAGCTTAAAAATTGATGTCCGCTTCAGTTAATCAAATTTTTGAATGAATCAATGTTATCCATTTCCATTTGGGATGAAGTATTAGTGTTGTGGGATTAGTATGTGTAACTGCAATTGGGTTTTTTGATGTTCATTTAGTCTTTTTTCTCTTTTCAACTACTTTTCTTTTTGGTTCTCTGTTGGGTCCGGTCCGGTATTACCTGATGATTGGTCTGATGCTATTACAAGATACGACCCTAGTAATGCAAAAAAAGTTTTCTATTGTGTTTGGTGGACAGCAGATTAGTACATGGTGCACTATTACAAGATACGACCCTAGTAATGCAAAAAAAGTTTTCTATTGTGTTTGGTGGACAGCAGATTAGTACATGGTGCACCAAAATCATAGATCAATCTTAATACATCTCAAATATGTAATGTAATCCTATTAGAAGTCTAAATATGGAAATTATTAGGGGTGATTATGGATCGGTTAACTAATCTATGAGTAAAAAAATTAATCAATCCATTAATATCGATTTTTTAAAATCACTAATTATTAATTAGTTCGTTATATTCAGTTAATCAGTCTATCGGTTTCGATTTTTTGATTTGATTAATCAATATTTTTCGGTTAATTATTAAAATTTATAAAAAAAATTAGAAAAAATTTAATTTAATTTTAAATGTGTAAAATAAATTAATATAAAAATTACGAAACAAACATAATTTACTAGATAAAATTCATATTTTATAAATTAATAGCTAATATTATAAAATAGATTTGATATTTGTTGAAAATTAATATGTTTGATTCTAAGTCAAATAAAATTTTGGATAATATTAAATGTTATAACATAAATTCTAAAATATAAAAATATACTTAAATGCTATTAAACCAAATACGAACTTCAATATATGATAAAAAATAACACATATAAAAGTTAATAGGATACTATATATAAATATTACTATATAATTAAAGAAAATAATATAATATAAATTTAATTTAAAGTATTATATAAAATTTATAGAAAAATATAAAAAAATTAAGATAGAAAAAAAAAATCTATCAGCAACTATTAACCAAAAATATAAAATTAAAAACCGTAACGAATCGATTAATCGTAAAAATTATTTTGATTTCGAATCGATTTTACGATTAACCATATTTTCGATTTTTTTTCTCACATCTGAAAATTATCCGCATTTTAAAGGCTTGAGGGTCGAATTTCATTTCCATTTACCTTTAAAGATGTATTATAAAAAATAATAGTCTAAATATAAAAAATAAGATGAATGTGGACAAAATTACAGAGGTGGAGTAACGAATATGTTATTTTCTCCTTGATGCTGTTGAAATGGCAGGGAAATTGAATTCTATATCCCATTTACTAAAGTAATATTTTCAGGATCTGTACCCCCCAAATTGCTTTTCATTTCCTGAGTTGGCCTTTTATTATATAATACTCATCATCTCTTTTATATATCTTATGTTCTCTAAATAAATATAACTTTGCGACTTCATTCCCATAAATTCTCATGTTATGTTGGAGCCCTATGTGTAGTTCACCCTTACCAGATTTGATCAAATAATAAATAATAATTCAAATGTCATGACTTTACTCAAAATACAACACCCATCTATATGCTAAGATCTATAATTTAATATGTATTTTTATACAATTAAAATAAGGACAATTTATCAATGGTTGTTGTTCCGAGTGCTAAGAAACCCGACTTCCATTAAGTGAAATTATAGTTTCAATCCTTATCTCATGCATAGAGCATACGCCATTGGAATGACCGTCCTCAATTATGGATACGACAGTATTCAACTTTGAGAAAAGAGTTTTTATATATATAAAAAAGGATAATTTAGTCAAATTTTTAATATATTTTTATACAATTAAATTTTTTTAATAAATTTTTTTCTTATTATTTTTTTATTAAGGCAGCGTTTGTTAATCTTGGAATGGAAAAAAAATAAAATTATTCCAATCTTTCAAAATTTTTCAAGCATTTGTTAAAAAAATTGATCTTACAAATAAAAAAGTTTAAATGCTTATATCTTAAAATCAAGATATGCATATATTGACATAACTTCAAGATAGGTATTTCTATAATTTGTCAGATAAGAAATAACTAAAAAATTAAAAAATTATATTTTTAATTCATTCCAAAAATTTTTACAAACGATTGGAATTTTTTTTCAGTTTTATTTTAATTATTTCATATTTGAATTCAAAAAATATTTCAATCTTATTTTAAAATTTTTTTATATATATTGATTTAATAAATATTATTTAAGGTGATATAAATCATTTAAAGTGAAAAGAAGAGCATATGTTAAAGTTAAGGGAACTTATAAATGTTAATAAAAAAAAGAATTTATAAATGTAGGGGAGCTGGATGCATAAACTAAAAGAATGAAGGATCAAATACAGAAACTGGGAAACCAGAGGGGCCAAATAATAGTCTCTGTTTTTTTACCATTTTTATTTGGATTTTCTTTGGTCAGAATAAGTGGGACTTTAGGCTT